>MEJB01000023.1:3989517-4031375 GCA_001752375.1 Rhazya stricta
GAATGATGTAGAATACTATAACTATATGTCCATTACATGAACTACATATGGATACCTGAGATTCCTTTTTATGAATTTTTCGTTTGATCATGTGAATCTATGAGCCAACTAGGGTTCGATAAAATTTTCTATCTGGTTAATGTTTTATTTATACGTTAATAAGTGTGGAATTATCGTGTTTGTCGGATTAGGGTTCTCATTTGGTTAGAGGCTCGACTGGTTGGAGGCTCGATTGGTTGGGCTTATTCGTTTTCATTCTAAAAATTAGATTTTAATCAAAAGAAAGCTCGTTAGAATTTAATTTAATGGATTGGGGTTAATTACAGATGGGAAGGCCCGAAGGATTTAGGTTACGGCCCAAGTTAAAAAAAAAAAGAAAAAGAAAAGAAAAACCTAAAAAACCCTAGAATCTCCTTCTTCTTCTTCCTCATCATGCTGCTGCTGCCGCCCCAAACCCCAAGTCTTCTTCATCTCAGCCACCGCCACCCCTTTCTCAAAACCTTCCCGCCAGCGTTACCTTCTTCTTCCCTACTCGATGCAGTGTGTTCACCTTTGCCGCAGATTGTCGTTCGTCTTCCTTTGATGACAAGAACAGAAACTACTACTCAGTCACAGTCCGTCGTCGCCCAAATTCGTTAGTCACCACTTTCTTCCTCCCTCACAGTTTGATTCAGTCATTAGATCTGCGTGTCCCCTGCACGCGTAGTCGACCAGATCTGCTTACCAAGCCCATCTAGATCGGAGTTGCCAGTGTTTCGATTGCTCGCTTGCTGGTTGTCGATTTCCTGCAACCAGCGTTACCCGCTTGGTGCTCGTTGGTTTACCCAGATYTGTGCAACCAGAGTTGCTAGCTTTCAGATTTGCCTGCCAGTTCGCAACCATCATCTGTCCTCGGCTGCTGCTCGCCGCCTTTTTGTTATGCCGCGGTGGGTCTCTTCACTCCAGAGGCGCGCGATCCACGTCTACCGGAGTTAGCCACAGCCATTTCGGACCAAGCGGTCCGCCCAGCTCTGCCTCCATCTTCTTCTTCTTCTTYTTCCCTGCTCTGTGGTTTCGCCACGACGRTGGACGGACAGTGCTTGGCCGCTCGAAGCAACGGAGCCCGTCCAAATCTATTCTTTCTTGACTCGATCTGTACGTGTCATGCCGCCTCTCAGGTGCTCTGCTGCACGGCTAGCTAGCTCCTTGCCGATCGTCACTCTGCCCAGATTCGATCACCATAGTCAGTAGATGCCAACATTCACCTAGCTCACCGAAAAACTGGTCTTGGCTGGCAATTTGCCAGCTTCTAGAACAGAGACGCCCAGTAGGCACCTAGGCGCTCTGCGCCCAGGTGCTAGCTCTAGACCAGCGAGCGCCTAGGGGCCCGACGCCCAGATGCACCGACGCCAGACGCCCGAGAGCCCAAAATCATTCCCAAGACTCTTGGACTTTGTGACTTAAAAGGTGAAAGTATTATTAATTAATATTGAAATTTATAACTTATGAAATTATATCCTAAAGTAAAATTGTGAAGAACATAAATTAAGTTTAATACTCGAATGAAGGGGTTTAAATTGTATCCTTAAAAGACATGATAATTAGTAATGTGGGGACCAAGTATGGATTAATAATTGACAAATGACATTCTTGGAATGAACCCTGAATATCTAAGTTGGGACGATTGAACTAAATAGACTTTCTTTCTATATTCACAAATAGGTTGATTCGAGTGCTTTAACATTGAGAATGGTCGAAGGATTTCTCTTCGAGATTTAAATAAGAAACCTTTAACGTAAAGGATTYCGGGTAAGTAAATTCTCTCATTCTCATTTAGTGGTGATATAAGTGTGTTATTATTATGATTGAATCTTCTTACATGAATTGAATGTGCAGGTAAGTAAATTCTTTCATTCTCATTCTGTGGTGATTTAAGTGTGTTGTTATTATGATTGAATCTTCTTACATGAATTGAATGTGTAAGTAAGTAAATACTCTCACTCTCATTTAGTGGTGATGTAAGTGTGTTGTTATTATGATTGAATCTTCTTCCATGAATTGAATGTGTATGTAAGTAATCCTCCCATCTCATTAACGTTATAAATGAATGTAATTGAACTCTTTTAATTGCTCTAATATGTTGTGTATGAGATTGTATGTTGATGTGTGTAATTGTGTGGAATGTTAAGACGTTCATATCCTATATCACTTTTATGTCAAATGATATGTTATCATGTTTCATATCTTGTACTGTTTGTCGAATGTTATGTTATATAAAGTTGTATGCATTTCATGTCATGAGCATGTAGTAGAATTCTACATCACATTTGGCATGAGCCATTCACACACTTAGAAGGTGAATGGTTTAGGAAATGAAATTTTAAAGAAAAATGTTAAAGTTTTCGGAAAGAAGTGTAAACTGGGCCATGAAGGATGTGAGTGGGAAATGGGGCGTGGGGGACCCGCGCACTCGACCGTACCCTCGAGGAGGGTAAGACATGATTCACCTCTAGGAGGTGAATAATGTAATCGGGTTCCAAATAAGAATGGCCCACTGCAAGCCTAATGGCTAGGCGTTACACTCAATGAGCTCACGAATGTAATGAAAGGAAATGTTTTGCAAGTTATACATTTCGAAAGGAAAGGTTTTGTAAAGAGATTTCAAAATGGAAATGTTTTGAAGGTTTTCATTGAGAAAATGAGATTTTATAATTCGTGACATGTAGGGCATGTTCATGCATTCATGCATGAGATTTACTACTGGGCTATATAGCTCATTCCATTTCTCTCATTTTGCATTTCAGGTGAAGTGTAGCCAGATGGTGCGAGAAGGTTGCTTATGGGCAAATAATGATACCTTGAAGTTAATGTGAATGAATGTTATGGATTAAGATGGTTGTATTAAGTATTATTATTTGGTTTAAATTCATTTGAGCTTCCACAAATTCGTGTTAGTGAGTAAATGGTGACATTCTTGGGTTAGGATAAAGGTTCCTAATCTGGGGGTATGACAACATAAATCCGTATTTAAACACCATTCAACATAATAACAATACGAAATATATTACATGAAATAATTCAATACAATCATAACACAATCCAATATAATCACCACATAACACACAATGGAATAAGTAGGTGGGTATGAGGATTTGCTTACTTGGAGTCCTTTACGTTAAAATTCTTATTTAAATTGCAAAACGGAGTCCTCGACCACTTTTAACATCAATGTGCTCGAAAATGACCTAATTGTGATTACAAAAAGAAAATTCATTTAATATGATTGTCCAAGCTTAAATATTTAACACTTATTCCATGAACGTCATTTGCCAATTTTAACTTGTACTTAATTCCCACATTGCCAAACTATCACATTCTTAAAGGTACAACTTATTTCATAGCTTTTTACCCCTCTCAACAATTGATAATGGTAATACAAAAAACAATACATTTTTAAGTCARAACACATTCTTTATACAATTTAAACTCATCCTTAGATCGCATATTAAACCTAATATGTGTTCTCCCACAATTTCACTATAGAACATAATTAAATAAGTCATTAAATTCTAAAGTTGAATAGCAACATTTTCACCTTTAAATCGACAAACTCTAAGTGTCGCGGAAGCGGCGTTGCGCTCCCGGCAAGTGCTCAGGCAATGCACGCACAACWGCCCTAGTCATACATGGTGCCGGGTCGCCTGGGCATCAGGTGGCCTGCGCATCCGGGAGCCGGGTTGCTTGGGCGTTGGTGTGCCAGTCACCTAGGCATCTGGGCACTCGGTCACCTAGGCGTCAGGGCGCTCAGTCGCCTCTGGGCGCAAGTTGCTAGGTGTCTGGTGGCCCAACAATTGCCTCGAACAAACTTATTTCGGGCAAGACTTCTAACGAGTGGTTGACCRGAGTTGCAAATCTAGAAAGATCCAGTCAGTGAATAGCTTCCCAAGGTAATCAGCTACCAACCATAGCAAACTCCACTCCGGAAGAAACCTTGAAGCAACTTTGGTCARGTCGTCGAGCAATGCCAGACGGTGATCGGCGAGCAAGGCAATGACAAGCAGATGCAACGGGAGAAGAGATCTGGTCTGTAGGTCTAGGCTCAAATAAAGTCAAGTTCACCAGCAACTCATGCAACTGGGCGAGCAACAACAATGATTAGTGAGTGTTCCCTATTCTGGTCGAAGCCAACAAGTTGGAAGTACACCCCGTCGAGCAGTGGGCAGTGATGGAACAACCAGGTTGCCCACGGCTCTGGATAGGGAAGACAGATCTTGGTCAATCTCAGTCCGTTTGAGTCGTGAAATTGTCCTCTCTTCCGGCAGCAAGTGAAACCCATCAAGGGAGATCTGTTCCTGTAGCAGATCAGAATAGACGAGTGGAGGATCTGGATGAATGGCCTAGTGAAGGGACGGCGATCAACGAGCAATGGCAGTCATTTAGCCTGGCTGAGTCATACGGCAAAGTCCTCCAAGCAGCTGTATCCAATGGCTCGTTGCAGATCTAGAGGGTATAGCACATAGTCACAAGCAGAAGCTGGAGAAAGCGATGAGAAAAAGAGCACATGAAGCGGGAAGGGTTTAAGGAAGAGGGTAGATGGCGTTAGGTGATTTAGGTTTTTTTTTTTTTTTTTAAAATTCCAAACTTGGGGCTTAACCTAAATCCTTTGGGGCTCCCCATTCCATAACCAATCCAGTCCATTAAATTAAATTCTATCAGCTTTCCTTTCGGTAAAAATCTAGTTTTCGAATGAGAAACGAATAAGCCTAACAATCGAGCCACTAACTAATCAAGGACCCTAATTCGATTAACACGATAATTCCATATTTATTAAACTTACCAATTAAATAATAACCACACAAAAAATTATCCAACCCTAGTTGGCAGACAAATTCATATGACCATACAAAATTCATAAAAAGTAAAATCCCGGGTATTACAATACCTCACTCTGTAAAATAAATTTCGTCCTCGAAATTTAGGACTCACCGAACAAGTGCGGGTACTTATCACRGTTTTTCCTCCTCTCATTCCCAAGTAGCCTCTTCAGTCGCATGATTCATCCAGAGAACTTTAACTAGCACTATCGCCTTTCTCCTCAATACTTTTTCCACCCTTTCCAATATTTCCATAGACATCTCTTCGTAAGATATGTTCTCACAAAGATCTAATGCTTCATAACTAAGAAGAGGGATCCAAAAYATATTTCCTTAGCATGAAAACACGAAATACATTATGTACACCCGATAGGATTGGTGGCAAGGCAACCCGATAGGCTAAGTCGCCCACCCTTTCGAGGATTTCAAAAGGTCCAACAAATCGAGGGTTCAACTTTCCCTTCTTCCAAAATCTCATAATCCCTTTCATAGGCGCCACTTTAGGAAGACTTTGTCCCCAATTTCAAACTCTAATTGCTTTCTTCTCCTATCCGCATAAATTTTCTGTCTAACTTGTGCAGTTATCATCCGTTGATGAATCTTTTCAACTGCTTCCATGGTGTGTTGCGCTATCTCAGGACCCAACAGCTTCCTCTCACCAACTTCATCCCAATGAACTGGCAACCTGCACTTCCTTTCATAAAGTGCCTCATAAGGGGCCATACCAATAGTAGCTTAATAGCTATTGTTATAGGAAAATTCCACCAAAGGAAGGAATTCATCCCAAGTTCCCCAGAAGTCAATCACACAAGCTCTATCCTCTAAGATCTAATTCATCCTCTCGGTCTGTCTRTCTATTTATGGATGAAAAGCGGTAATAAAATTCAATTGAGTACCTATAGCTTTATGCAAACTCTTCCAAAAATGCAGAAGTAAACCTTGGGTCATGATCGGACATAATGGACAGTGGAACACCGTGAAGTCTGACAATCTCAGCCACATACAACTCCGCATATTTCTCCATGCTATAGGTAGTCTTAATAGCAGAAAGTGTGCCGACTTCGTAAGACRATCCACAATCATCCAAATAGCATTATATCCCTTCCTCACCCTGGGCAACCCAATAATGAAATCCATGCCAATGTGGTCCCATTTCCATTCTAGAACCATAAGACGTTGCAGAAGACCAGAAGGTCGTTGATGTTCAGCCTTAACCTGCTGGCAGGTACAACAATGCTGAACAAACTCTACTATATCGCGGCTTATACTAATCCACCAGAAATGCTTCCTCAAATCTCGATACATCCTCCTACTTCCTGGGTGAATCGAATAGGGCGTATTATGTGCTTCTCTCAAGATCTTCCCCTTCAAACCCTTATCGTTCGGAACCACAAGTCTGTCGCCATATCGAAGGGCCCCATAACCAGGATTACAAAGTTCGAATGTTTCSTACTCACAACTTCTGCTCGCCATTTAACACCAAAGGATCATCCATTGCACCCTTATCCTCTCAAGAAGAGTGGGTGCAAGAGTTATATTCGCAAAATAGCCTGATACGTCTTGCGAAACTATTTCCAAGTCAAGCTTTTGATCTCTGCCAACAACGACTTTTGACAGACTCATAAAGCGGCTACGGCTTCATGATTCCTCCTACTAAGCGCATCTGCTACCACATTAGCCTTACCTGGGTGGTAGTTTATCACAAAATTGTAATCTTTCACAAGTTCCAACCATCATCGTTGCCTCATATTCAACTCGTTCTAGGTGAAGAATTATTTGAGACTCTTATGGTCAGTGAAAATCTCGCACCTTGCCCCATACAAATAATGCCTCCAAATCTTCAATGCAAAAACAATGGCGGCCAACTCCAGATCATGCGTTGGATAGTTTTTCTCATACTCTTTCAATTGCCTTGAAGTATAAGCAATCACCTTGCCATGTTGCATCAAGACACAATCCAATCCTTTCATCGAAGCATCACTATAAATCACGAACCCTTCACAACCTTGTGTGTGACACCCCTAGATTAGAAATTGTCCTAAGCCGAGAGTATTACATTACCTTACTCTAAAAAAATCAACTACTGTAGAAAATAAAAGAAGTCTTAACCCTGGTCAAAAGTTTTATAAAAAATTCGACAGAGTTTCCTGTGTAATTTTAATAACTACCCCCTGCATACATTAAAAAGCTTCTCAACATTTTCAACACCCATTAACAACATGCATTCCAACCCAACAAATATCCAATATAATAAGTAATGTGATCCAACAAATATTTTACCAACCTAACATTTATTCAAAYTGAAATTTGATGAAACCAAAGGAATTTAAAGTACAATTAGCTAAACCAATCCTAATGAACCATTCTAGTCAACTATCTATCTTATTCAATAAAATTTATCTAGAAAATGCTTCAGGGTATCAGGGCTTGCCCAAAAGCAATCTCCACGCACCATCTGGCTACACATCACCTGAAATACAGAGCAAAGGAAATGGAATGAGCTATTAAGCTCAGTAAGCAAATCTCATGCATGAATGCATGAATATGTCCTACATGTCATGAATTATAAAATCTCACATTCTCAATGAAAACTTTTTAAACATTTCCATTTCATAACCTTTTCATAAAAATCTTTCATTTCAAAATGTAAGAACTTTGTAAAACCTTTCCATTTCATTGCAGTCGTGAGCTCATTAAGTGTAATGCCTAGCCATTAAGCTTGTAATGAGCCGTTATTCTTTGGAACCCAATTACATTCCCACCGGTAGAACTGCAAAGCGGTTAACATTACATTACTTTTCCTTTAAGAGGTGTCTTTCATGGCTAGGTTTACACTCCTTTCCAAATATCTTAACATTTTCCTGAACATGTTACATTTATAAAATTCATTCCCTTTTAAAATTCATTTCCTAAACCATTTGCTTTCTAAGTAGATGAATGGCTTATGCCAGGAATGATGTATAATACTATACTACATGCCCATGACATGAACTATACAAGACTGTATTAAAATACCATTCTATATAATAACCGTGCAAAATATAAAAAAATTTCACATAATCAACAMATTTCATAACACAATCCCATGCAGCCACCACATAACACACAACGAAAGAGGTAGGCGGGTATAGTGATTTACTTGCATAGAATCTCATATATAACACATTCAATTTACTTAAAGGAATTTAGATACATTAATACGTATGCGTTAATGAAATGTGAGAATTTACTTACTTGGAGTCCTTTACATTAAAGATTCTAATTTGGATTGTGAAAATGGAATCCCTCGACCGTTCTCAACATCAATGTGCTAAAAAATGACCTAATTGTAATTACAGAAGGAAAGTCCATTTAGTATGATTGTCCCAACTTAGATATTCAGTGTTTAGTCCAAGAATGTCATTTGCCAATTTTTAATCCATACTTAATTCCCACATTACCAATTATTACGATTTTTAAAGGTACAATTTAAACTCCTTAGCTCGGGTATTAAATCTAATCTATGTTCTCCTATCAACTCACTTTAGGACATAATTGTACATAGGTCATAAATTTCAATATCAAATAGTAATGTTTACACCTTTAAGTCCACAAAATCTAAGTGTCGCGAAAGTGTTTTTAGGCCTCGGGTGTGTGCTCAGGTAGTGCACGTGCAACAACCCTGGTTGCCTGRGCTTATGGGTGCCTGGGTGTATGGGCGCCTGGGCATCTGGGCATCTGGGTGTTTGGCGCCTAGGCACTTGTTGTTCTGCAAGCTGGCAAATAGCCAGCAAGGGCCCAATTTTTGGTGAATTCCTAGCCACAAGTAGAACAGCAATAGCACAAGGTCTGGTCAAACCGATCARATCAGCTTCTCCTCCGACCAGTTGTTGGAGCAGCAACACTGGCGTGARCAAAACTTGATCAGCGAGCTTTTGTCACGCAGCGGCAAATAGATCCGGGTGCAATAAGTTTCGACTAGTAAGATGAAGAAAGTGGCGATAGCAAGCTGAGGACCTAACCTCCGTGCTGGCTCTAGTTTCTGTGACAAGCGAGGATTTGGTCGAGCAGAGAAGAAGCAACAATGGTCGATCTGGGCAGGGCGACGACCGGCAAGTGACGCTGGCATAGGCGCGACAGTGATTCGCAGCTCGAATGAGCTTAGGCAATAGGCAACAGCAACGCGATAGGCGAAGGGAATCAATGGCATATCTACGAGACAGCACGTGGTCTAGATCTGGACGATCTCTGGTCGGATGCACAGATCCTCCTGGCCGGATGTTCGCCAGCCGGGTGAGCGGCACACATAGATGGATCTGGACTGGTGCTGCGAACACACGAGTTATCGTGAGGAGAGACGACAATGTCTCCAGATTAAGGCGGTTCGAACTGAGCAACGACGATGGATCGATGGCGCGATGGGGCATTCGCTACAACTAATCCTATTGAGCAACCATTGACCAGACCACGATCGGTTGCGGCATCGATAAAGGAATGAAGAGGCGGTGCGTACAGCGAAGAGGGGTGGCAGCAGCAGTGTAGGGCGGTAGGGTTTGGGGAGGAAGAAGAAAGTTTATGGTTTTTTTCCCTTTTTGTTTATATTTTCTCTCCCTCTTTTTTTTTTTTAACTTGGGCCGTAACCCAAATCCTTCGGGCCTTCCCGTCCATAACTAACCCAATCCTTTAAATTAAATTTAACGGGCCTTTCTTTCAATAAAAGTCTAGCTTCTGACTAAGAAACGAATAGGTCCACAAGTCGAGGCTCTAACCAACCAGACCCTCATTCAATTACCATGATAATTTCATACTTATTAAACATACAATTAAACAATAACCACATAGAACATTATCCAACCCTAGTGGGCATGCAAAATTCACACGATCAAACAAAAATTAATAAAAGAAAAATTCCCGATATTACATTGTGGAATTGTGAAAACTGGAGCAGTTGTCAATTGTCTCTTGAATTCTTCAAAACCACACTCACAATCCGCATTCCACAGAAACTTCATGTTCTTCTTGGTCAACTGGGTCATAGGAGAGGCAATTTTGAAAAATCCTTCCACAAACCTCCGTAGTAACTGGCTAACCCAAGGAAGCTGCAAACCTCACCAATGTTGGTAGGTGCTGGCCATCGTCTGACCGCCTCAATCTTACTCGAGTCCACTACAATACCTTTCTTGGACACAATATGCCCTAAAAATAGCATGCTATCCAGCCAAATGCTTCTCGACTCTAAGCATCTGGAGTACCTTCCTCAAATGCTCTTCATGCTCCTTCCTAGAACGAGAGTAAACTAATATGTCGTCGATGAAGACTATGACGAACTAATCCAAGTACTCCTTAAAGATTCGATTAATCAAATCCATAAATGCAGTAGCTACATTGGTCAACCCAAATGGCATCACAAAAATTCATAATGCAACATACCGAGTTCAAAATGCGGTCTTAGGAATGTCCTCATTTTGGACTCTCAACTGATGATAGCTAGATCTTAGTTCAATTTTGAAAAAATATCCCGCCCCCTGAAGTTGATCAAACAGATCATCAATCCTTGGCAATGGGTATCTATTCCTTATCGTCACCTTGTTCAACTCTCTGTAATCTATGCATAACCTCATCGATCCATCCTTCTTCTTTACGAACAGTATAGGCGCACCCTATGGCAAAAAACTAGGTCGGATGAAACCCTTATCCATAAGGTCCTATAATTGCTCTTTCAACTCCCTAAGTCCTRCTGGAGCCATTCAATATGGTACCCTAGAGATCGGTGCCGTTCCACATGCCAAGTCAATGGCAAAGTCGATCTCCCTCAGCAGTGGTAAACCTTGAAGGTCATCTGAAAATACATCCAAATATTCTCGAACAACCGGAATTTGTTCGATTGTGAGCTTTGTTTCAAGAATCTCGCCTAATAAAGCTAGGTAGCTAGTGCAACCCTTCTTCATCATTCGACGAGTCTTCATAGAGAATATTATCGGGATGGACGGTTCTAGACTCGACAAAATAGAACTGTAACTCAACAGGAGGACGAGACATAACTTTCTTCTTGCGGCAATCAGTGATAGTATGATGCTTTGGCAGCCAGTCTATGCCTAAAATGATGTCAAACCCCTTAATGTCCAATACCATGAGCTCCGCTATCAGCTCTTTCCCATCTAGTGCAACCGGACAATCCCTCAACGCGTACTCCGAGTTCGTGACTACTTCAGAAAGTGTGGACACACTAAACTGTGTATCCATACGTGTACACGAGGTTCGAAGTTTCTCAGCAAAAGTAGGGTGATCAAAGGAGTGGGTGGCTCCCGAGTCAAATAATATGGTGCCAGGGGTATTACACATAGATAAAGTGCYTACATAACAGGTATTCCTTAAACTCATGCAATTATTCATAATAATTGAATTAACGCAATATTTAAGCTATAAGCACCTAACACTACGGTCGGTGCTTCATCGGCCTCCTTNAACGTCCTCGTTGAGCCTCAAATCCAGGACCGTACCATCCGTGTGAGATTCTAGAGGTGGCTCCTACGGCCTCAAGAGGTGTCTCCCATCCTCCTTGACGTAGCACTTTGCGCCGCATAGCACTTAGTTCTCACAGTTCCGGACGGCTCTGCTCTGATACCATTTGTAACGCCCCGTCCCGCCCCATTACAATCCCTCAACGCGTACTCCGAGTTCGTGACTACTTCAGAAAGTGTGGACACACTAAACTGTGTATCCATACGTGTACACGAGGTTCGAAGTTTCTCAGCAAAAGTAGGGTGATCAAAGGAGTGGGTGGCTCCCGAGTCAAATAATATGGTGCCAGGGGTATTACACATAGATAAAGTGCCTACATAACAGGTATTCCTTAAACTCATGCAATTATTCATAATAATTGAATTAACGCAATATTTAAGCTATAAGCACCTAACACTACGGTCGGTGCTTCATCGGCCTCCTTCCTCGTCATGGTGAAGACTTGTGCCTAAGCAGCTGGTCTCTTCACCCTACAGTCCTTGGTCAGATGTCCCAAATTCCCACAATTGAAACACTCTCCACCAGCTCTATCACCTTTGATAGGGCATTCTTAGCRAAATGCCCTTGCTTCCCACACTTAAAGCACACCCACTTGCCTAAGAGGCACTCATCCAGATGTTCCTTACCATAATTGGAGCAAACTTTCCTCTGCTATTTGCTCTGCTGACTTTCCTGTCTACTCCCTTGGTCATACCTCTTCTTCTGACCACTTTTGACCCAGCCTTTAGGATTTCCACCTCTTAATCTCTGATTCATGGGTTCCCTACTGAACTCCTCTTTGCTCAACAATTGATCCCTCTCTACCAAAAGAGATTTATTGAAAACCTCTCTATAACACCCCCAGATTAGGAACAGTCCTATGCTGAGAATGCCACGTCATTCCGTTCCAAAATAAATAACTATCTATTTCAAAAGTAAACTTTAACAAACCCTCACCATTTTAATAATTATTCAAAATAGAAATACAGCGGAAGTCTTTCTAAACCATTCAAAATAAACGAAAATCACAAAGAAACTTCAATAATTTAAAACATTCAGAAGTATTTATCTTATTTCATAAATAAATTCGAAAACCAATTCTCGGGTATCAAAGCTCGCCCACAAGCGATCTCCTTGCCCTATCTGGTTACATATCATCTGCAAGGAAAACATAAGCAACAGGAATGAGCTAAAAAGCCCAGTAAGTAACCCTCATGCATGAATGCATGAACATGTCCTACATATGAAGATTCAAGTTCCCCCTTTTCAATGAAAAACCTTCCAAAAACATTCCCTTTTCAAAACTCATTACAAACATTCTCTTCAAAATTCACTTACAATAAAACTTTCCATTTCCTTTCATTCGTTCGAGAGCTCACTAGAGTGTAAAGCCTAGCCACATAGCTATGCAGTGGGCCATAGTTATTTGGAACCCATTCCATTCCTACCGTTAGACCCAAAGCGGTCACATTGAAAAAAAAGGGTTTTCATTCACATTTTCACTCTCCAAGGAGGGTGAACATTCCATTCTTACCTACCCTCCAAGAAGGGGTAGGGTTCGGGTTGCGCGGGTCCCCGCCACGTCCCTTTTTCCCACTCACATCTTTTGTGGCTAGTATTAACACTTCCTTTCTTAAAACTTTTAAACATTTCAAAACTTTACCTTTTCCTTCAAAATCCCATTTTCTAACCGGTTCACTTCCTAAATTGCGTGAACGTGGCACGATGCCAAATGAGATGGTAAAACTTCTCAACCTACATGCCTCATGACATGAAACGCATCGATTTATATAAGATAACGTTAATAAAAAATAATACATAATATGAATCACAACAGCATTTAACATAGAAGTACTACTAAATAGGAACAATTCAACTTTCGTCACAATTCCACATATCAACATAAAAAAATTCCACACAACACATATTCCCAACAATTCAAGAGTATTCATTCCACTATACAATATAAAAATTCTCACACACAACCACAAATTCCAATAGTTACAATGTCAAATATTCATATTCATATCTATATTTATATCATGATATGAATGAGATGGGTTACTTTACCGAAGGTCGCCTGGTACGTATATGGTTTCTACCTTAAGTCGGAAGTGGAATGACTTCTTCCAATCCGATCTCAACGTAATGGCCTCGAAATAAACCTGGTCTGATTACAAGAAGAGGGTCTACCTTTAGTTTCCGGATCTGTTCATATATTCTCACTAAGTATTATTGCGGTTAATGACCAACAATGTCTTTTCATATAAGTTTACTAAATCCCATTTTTAGTTGCATATTAAGGTTTTCATAGGGTACCAATTGATTCCTTTAGCGCGAGTATAATCTCTCTCATAACTAATGTCTCGCCGCAAAACTTCCGTTCAACGTATTTTTCCGCGATATCACATAAGTATTATCAATTTACATCATGACAATCTGCATATTCAAGTTATTTAGTGTTTCTACCTCGAATTCACATATCTCGGATGTTTGAACGATAATGGGGATTCCCCGAACGTTACGTTCAACGGGATGTGCAAGTGAGAGTGGATTCTCTCGGGTGGCGTCTGGGGCGTCATTGCGCGTGCTGAGCGTTTCGGCACAGACGTCGAGCGTCGTGGCGCTGGGCGTGCGGGGCGTCTCGCACTGGATAGCCTGGACGTCTCGGGCGCAACTGGCCGTTGGGGCTGTGCGGAGTGCGCCCGGCCGTCTGCTGAGCACTAGGCATCCTCTGCTGGACGTCCTGGGGTTGTGAACAACCGGGCCAGCCGCGCGTCGCCTTGCTGCGCGCCCTCGGCTCTCTGCACGGTGAAATCGCTCGCACCTCGCCTGCCTCGCTGTCTCGCCGGCTCAGCAACGGTGTCGTCTGCGGGCAACTGTTGACCGCGACCCCGCGCCACGTAGAAGCACGAGGGTCCCAGATACACGGATCTGACTGCGAGCGACAGGGACACCAACCAGCATTCGGTGCGCACGGTTGTCGCGAGCAGCAGGGAGAAGAAGACGACGATGCGGCGGCACCTCGGGCTACCGTAGGAGCAACCTCGCCGCACGCTATGCAAGAGCAGACTGCGGACGCGCATCCGTGAGGGCTCTGGCAGACGAGCGAAGGAAATGCACTCACCGAGCAGCTGCGGGAGTCCACCCCGGGTATACCGCGACTGGACTGGCAATTGGCGGGCGCCGGCGGAAGGCAAGCGACAAGCCGAGATGGAGACGATTTCTCAACCACGCCAAATAGGCAGCAGTGGCGGACGCTAGGTGGTCACGGCAAGGGAAAAAGGACGATGCAACGGTTTTCTCTCAACAGGCAACGCTAGGGGAGCAGGCGCGCGACGCGGCGGCGGCTGACAGGGAAGCAGAAGAAAAAGAAGAAAGGGCAGGGGCGGCAGCCTCAGGTTTACTGTTTCTCTTCCTCCCTTTTTTTTAAAAATTTATTCTGATTTATTATATATTTTACATTTTACTTGTTATGTCATTTGGGCCACAAACTCAACCCGTTTGCGGCTTTCTTATCAGATCTAAACCGACAACCCGTAAATTACACACAAAACGGGCTTGCTTTCCGATAAAGTCCAATCTTCCTGAGTCAAGATCTTCCTGACTTAATAAAATAAATAAGAGCTCATAAGCCGAGCGCCCTTAGCCACGATCACACGTCCAACCTAGTTGACATACAAATTTTACGTAAAATCTAACAAATTTAATAAAAGAAAATTCGGGTTGTTACAATAGGTATGTGAAAAGCTCAAAAGGAATCACCGCCAGTTTAATCTGAGGCCTGAGCCTCTCTTTAAAGTGCCTTGCTCTCTTTTCCTCTATAGCATCAAAATCAGGTGCAAACTTGGCTAATCAAGTGAATTCAGCTTCATATTCACTGACAGATAGGCTCCCCTGCTCCAGCCTTACAAACTCACGCTTCTTCTACTATCGTATGCTCTTGGGAAATTATTTATCGTTGAAGGCCTCGATAAACATTTCCCAAGTGAAAAGAATAGTGTCCCTCTCATGCTAGCGCTGAACCATCAGCCACCAGTCATACGCCTTCCTTTGGAGCATGTATGCAGCAAAGTCGACCTTCTCCTCGCCTGTGCATCGCATGACAGAGAAAGTTTTCTGGATCTCTATCAGCCAATTCTCAGCTTCCAAAGGATCAGTGGTGCTTGAGAATGCAGTGGGGCGAGCCTCTTGAATTTCGAGATCTTCCTATATTCCCGTGTTTCACTCCTCCTCGATTGACTAGCCTGTCCAAAATCAGTCATTGCCTGCATAAAGTCCTCCATGGTCATTGGAGTTCCTTGTGCGGCACAGGTACTACCTGTCCCTTTGTCCTTGGGCTGAACCACCCCGTCTTAGGCTTGCGAACACATAGTATGAACCATTACCAAACTAAAAAAAGAAAAATTATTTGTATAAGAACTTCTACACAGATGAATCATATGATTATAAAAATTTGAATATTATACCTCATCCCCAAATTAAACAGATATATAGAAAACATGCTTATAACACTTAACATTAACATCATTCGAAAATTAAGTCAAAACATATACTTACTAGATGACCAACGAAGGAAGCTTGTGGCATGGCTTGATACCCATATAGCTTCATGAATTTATAAATATTTTTGTATGAAGTCCAAAGAATCATTTTTAAAACTCTAAACTCTTATACAAAACTGTAACACCCCCAAATTAGGAACTGTCATAAGCCGAGAGTATTACTGACTTTACCTATAATCATATCAACCACTGTAGGAAACAAAAGAGATYTGAATACTTGTCTAAAAAATTTTATAAAAATTTTGGCAGAGTTTCCTCTATAATTTTAACAACTACCCTCTGTATACAATAAAAAGGTTCTCAAATATTTTCTATAATTCCAACCCAACAGATGTCCAATATAAATAAATAGAGTATTCGACAATCTTCTACTACTTAACATTTATCAAAATTGAAATTTTCGGAACTTGAAAGAGTTTAAAGCACCAATAGTTAAATCAATGTAGAAATATCTTAAACAATACATAAAACTCTCTAATCAACCATTTATCTTATTCACTCAAATTTATTTAAATAACGCTTCGGGATATCAAGGCTTGCCCATAAACATCCTCCATGCACCATCTGGCTACACATCACCTGAAATGCAGAATGAAGGAAATGGAATGTAACACCCCCAGATTAGGAACTGTCATAAGCTGAGAATATTACATTACCTTACTCATAGAACAATCAACTACTATAGGAAATAAAGGAAGTCTTAATCCTTGTCAGGAATTTATAAAAATTCGATAGAATTTATTCTGTAATTTCAATAACTACCCTACATACATTCAAAAAGTTCTCCACATTTTCAAACACCCATTAGAGCCCGTCCTCTTCTTATTCAAATCTAAAACCAGATATGGAATTCAATTTTAGACCAAAAGAACACTAATAGATTTTAATTTAGTTGGGCTTAGTGGTTAAGTAATAAAAATGGCCCACGAAAAAATTTTAGTTAGGGTTAAGTTAGCTTTCCAAAAAAAAAAAACTATTTAAAGATGAAGATTACTATTCATCTTTTTCCCAAAGAAAACCCTAAACCTAAACCTCGTAACCAACCAAGAGGCACCTCCTCCCTTTGCTTTCATCGATACCGGCCTTCCCACCCTCTCTCTCTCTCTCTCTCTCTCTCCCCTCTTCTCTATCGAAGCCGAACTCCACTCCATCTCCTCCGTTCTCATCAAGTGACCTGGCAACAATGCGACCAGGGGCCCCGACGCCATTACGCCCAGTGACCAGGCACCCAAGCATTGTGTTCCGTCCACTCGAGCCAGTAGCGTGCGCGCAGTACRTGCACGACTAGGACTACCATTCGCATTCTCGGAGCGTATTTCTTTCCCGAGCATGATTGACACCATTACATCTTAGACTCGATACCACACCTAAGGTTCAGGATTCGAGGTGAATCTTTAGTTTCTTTATTTAAATTAACCAAATGGCCTATGTTTTGTATTATGTAATAATAATTAAGAAAAAATATGAAATATGTTTAATTGAAATTTACGTTAGTATGATGAAGTAAAAGGAGGATATAATTCTAGAAATATTTTGGAATATAATTTAGGGTGAAATTTAGGGTTGTATGATAAAATAATGTATAATGCGATTATGATTATTATTGTTATTTTAAGAACAAATTAGGAGTCATGAAATTAAGTTGTACTATTACTAGTTCGATTTTTATTGACATGGAAATTCATATTGAGAAATTATTAGTTAAGGTCACCATAGGGAAAACGATGAAAGTATTAATGGTAAACACCTGTGTTAAACGAATGTGTTTGGTTAAAAAAGTTTAGATAAATATTCTTTGTGTAATAATATTAGGATACTGTGGCACATTAATGTTGTGGGCAAGCAAGGCACTCCGCTAGTAAAAGTAAACAAATTTACTAAGGACTATATGTAAGTAAATTTTCACATTCTCATTAACACATATGTATGGTTGATATAATTAAATTGCTCTTAGGTAAATTTAATGTGTATTGAATACGAGTTTTATGTAAATAAATTCTAACATCCGCATTAACGTATATGTATTGTTGTTATAATTAATTTGCTCTTAGGTGAATTGAATGTGTAATGAATCCGAGTTCTATGTAAGTAAAGTCTGACATTCTCATTTAGTTATGATACAAGTGTGTTGTTATCATGATTAAATCTCTATGTAAATTGAATGTGAATTCATAATGGATATTGAAGTGAATTTTTGAAAAYCACCACATTCTCATTAATTATGATATGAGTGTATTATTATTATGATTGAATCTTCTTATGTGAATTGAATGTGAATTGATAATTACTCTTATGTGTATAATGTGATATTATTTCCAGTATGTGAATATTACTACTCATTGACATGTTAGAAA
Source organism: Rhazya stricta (assembly GCA_001752375.1). Classification (NCBI taxonomy): domain Eukaryota; kingdom Viridiplantae; phylum Streptophyta; class Magnoliopsida; order Gentianales; family Apocynaceae; genus Rhazya; species Rhazya stricta. The sequence goes on from MEJB01000023.1 coordinate 4,007,770, forward strand.
TTTTAAGTTAAGGGTTCATATGGTCCACGAGCATGTAGATTGCACTAGTTACATATTCTCTAGTATGGACATAATCATACATTCAAGAAAGGAAATGTTTTTAAAGAATGAAATTTGGAAAAGTAAATGTTTTGAGGAATGATGTTTTTAAAGATGTTATTTTTATGATAAATGATTTCCAAATGTTAAGAATTTTGAAAAAAGGGTGTAAAGCCAAAGCCATGAAAGATGTGAGTGGGAAATGGGGCGTGGGGGACCGGTGCACCGGAACCATCCCTCTGGGAGGGTAGGGAAATGTAATGTTCACCTCTTTGGAGGTGAAAAGATGAAAGGAAAAGTAAAGGAATATTAACCGCTTTGCGGTTCTACAGGTAGAAATGCAATCGGGTTCCAAAGAATAATGGCCCACTGCAAGCTTAATGGCTAGGTATTACACCAAGTGAGCTTTCGATTTTAACGGAATGGAAATGTTTGAAAAGTTCTTACATTTTGAAGGGAAAGTTTTTATGAGAAAGTTTATGAAATGGAAATGTTAAGAAAGCTTTTATTGCGAAAGTGAAATTTTATAACTTATGACATATAGCATTCACGCATGGGATTTGCTTACTGAGCTTAGTAGCTCACCCCATATTTCCTGATTTTACGTTTTAGGTGATGATTAACCAATTGGTGAGTGGAGATCGTTTGGAAGCAGGCTTTGATACCCAAGAGTCATTCTGTTAATTAAATTTTTTATTTATTTATGAACTTGTTGAAAGTTTAAAATTTATTCCTTTATTGTCAAAATCTTTCACTGAAATTTTAAATATATGAGAATTAAGTCGGTAGCATTCCTGGATCAGGGTAGTTCTTGATCTGGGGGTATTACAGCGTCGATCCCCCATGCCCCATTTCCCACTCACAACTTTGATAGCTAGGTTTACACTCCTTTTCAAAATCTTAACATTTCCCTGATAATAATTCATTTATAAAATTTCATTTCCTTTCAAATTTTATTTTCTAAACCATTCGCTTTCTAAATGTACGAACGGCTCATGCTAGGAATGATGTAGAATACTATAACTACATGTCCATGACACGAACTATTTAAACACCATTCAACATAATAACAGTACAAAATATATTACATGAAATAATTCAATACAATCATAACACATTTCATAACACAACCCACTATAATTACCACATAAYACACAACGTAATAAGTAGGTGGGTATGGGGATTTACTTACTTGGAATCCTTTACGTTAAAATTCTTATTTAAATTGCAAAGCTGAGTCCTCGACCGCTCTTAACGTCTATGTGCTCAAAAATGACCTAATTATGATTACAAAAAGAAAATTCATTTAATACGATTGTCCAAGCTTAAATATTTAATGCTTATTCCATGAATATCATTTGCCAATTTTAACTCGCACTTAATTTCCACATCGCCAAATTATCATATTCTTAAAGGTACAACTTATTTCATAGCTTTTTACCCCTCTCAACAATTGATAATGGTAATACCAAAAATAATACATTTTTTAAGTCAAAACACATTCTTTATGCAATTTAAACTCATCCTTAGATTGGGTATTAAACCTAATCTATGTTCTCCACAATTTCACTAACTAACCAAGGATCCTAATTTGATTAACACGATAATTCCATACTTATTAAACGTACAATTAAATAATAACCACATAGAAAATTATTCAACCCCAGTTGGCACACAAATTCATACGACCATACAAAATTCATAAAAAGTAAAATCCCAGGTATTACAACATCCCACTTATGCAGCTGAAGATGTGTTCGAACTATCTTAAGGCAAATAGGTGAAATGCAATCCGGGTATCACCGGCTGAGTTTGAAGTTGTTAACAAGTTGAAATGATATGTGGTTAACTTAAAAAAAACATACTTGTACTTGCAGGAAATTTGATCAATTGGAGAGGTATGCAAGCCCCGCAAGTGTAGTAGGTGTTCGAAAACTACCTGCAACTGTAATACTTGTACAAACTCTTTTCCTGAGAAGTGAAAACATTTACCCAATATTTAGTCTTCTAAATAAATTTTCTTCTATTTCAAGTAAAGACATCTATTTACTTTGAAATGTATTGAATTTAAATTTTGATAATCACATGTTGGATGTTGTGATGCACATATACACCTTAAATCTAATCATGTTTAAACGGTGGTCATTTTTTTACTGAATTAGAGTTCATGCAAACATATAACAGGAAAATATTGCTCATCATGATAGGCCACCATGATAGAACGTCTATCATAGTTGGCTGGTGTGATAAGCATATAATCCATAAGTTTAAAATATCAYAAAAAGAAATGACTTTATTTACTCATTTCGAATTAAAAGCTGAATTATAATTACATGCTGATATTTTTCTTAACTATTGCTCATCACAGTAGTGCCGCTGTGATGCCTTACAACCACRGTTAGCTGCTGTGATGAGAAATTGTTACGTAAATTGGAAATTTTACTAAAAACAAATACCTTTTAAGCTGATTTAGAATTAATATAAAACGAAATTAATTAAAAATATTTGAGGAATTGCTCATCACCKCRTGCCACCGTGATAAGTTGCCTACCACGGTGGGACATTATCATGATCAATGGTCCATATATTAGCAAAATTATTAAAACGACAACCTTTAAAACTGAAATTATAATTAGATATTAGTTAGAATAATGGACTAATTTTGATCTACACATCTTTAGTGTAACACCCCCAGATTAGGAACTTTTATCCTAATTCGGGAATGTCACCATTTCYATTTACTCACTTACACGAATTTGTGGAAGCTCAAAAGAATTTAAACTCAAATAACAAATACTTAATACAACCATTTAATCCATAACATTCATTTATATTGACTTCAGGTTATCTTGGCTTTCCCACAAGCGACTTCCTTGCCCCATCTTGGTGCACATAATCTGAAATAAAAACGAGAGAAAGGAATGAGCTAAAAAGCCYAGTAAGTAAACCTCATGCATGAAATGCATAAACATGTCCTACGTGTCATGAAGTTATAAAATCTCATTTTCTCAGTGAAAACCTTCAAAACATTTCCATTTCGAAATCTCTTTACAAAACCTTTCCTTCAAAATTTACTTAYAGTAAAACATTCCATTTCCTTTCATTCGTGAGCTCACTAGAGTGTAACGCCTAGCCAGTAAGCTCTGCAGTGGGCCATAGTTATTTGGAACTCGATTCCATTCCTACCAGTAGAATCGCAAAGCGGTTAATATTCAAAAAAAGTTTTCATTCCATTCTTTCACCTCCAAGGAGCTAAACATTCCATTCTTACCTACCCTCCAAGAGGGTATGGTCGGGTGCACCAATCCCCCACGCCCCATTTCCCACTCACATCTTTTGTGGCTAGGTTTACACTCCTTTTCGAAAACTTCAGCATTTTCAAAACTTTACACATTTTCCTTTAAATTTCCATTTCCTAAACCATTCACCTTCTAAGTGTGTGAATGGCTCATGCCAAATGTAAGGTAGAATTCTAACTACATGCTCATGGCATGAAATGCATACAACCTTATATAACATAACATTCGACAAACAATACACGATAAACATGATAACAKTTCATTTGACAATACAGGATATGAACACATTAACATTCCACACAATTATACACACATCATCATACAATCCCATACACTATATTCGAGCAACCAAAACAGTTCAATTACATTCATTCATAACATTAATGAGATGTGAGGATTATTTACATACACATTCAATTCACGTAAGAAGATTTAATCATAATAACAACACACTTACATCACCACTAAATGAGAATGAGAGTATTTACTTACCCGGAGTCCTTTACGTTAAAGGTTTCTTATTTAAATCTTGAAGTGAAATCCTTCGACCGTTCTCAATGTCTCGAATCAACCTATTTGTGATTACAGAAAGAAAGTCTATTTAGTTCAATAGTCCCAACTTAGATATTCAGGGTTCATTCCAAGAATGTCATTTGTCAATTATTAATCCATACTTAGTCCCCACATTACTAATTATCACGTCCTTTAAGGAAACAATTTAAACTCCTTTGTTCGGGTATTAAACTTAATTTATGTTCTTCACAATTTTACTTTATAATGTAATTTCATAAGTCATAATTTCAATATTAATTATTAATATTTTCACCTTTTGAGTCACAAAGTCCAAGAGTCTCTGGAATGGTTTTGGATCATCAGGGGTCTGGGCGCCTTGGCGTCGGGAATTGGGTGCTGAGCGCCAGGCACTAGGCGCTGGGTGCCTGTGCTTGCTAGAAGCCGGCGAACAGCAAGTAAGAATGCAGCCCCCGAGCTGTCGCTAGTCCGAGCATCCTCTCAGGGCGGAATGAAGGCGGCGAGCCATCAAGGATGGACGACGCGCAACAACTCGCAATCCGAGTGAGTGGTATAGCAGAGTGGACGTCCAGATCAGGTCGCGAGGGAGGAAGAAGAGGGAAGAGATGGTAGATTCTGGCGGAGCAATGGCATGGACTGTCGACGAGCCGCAGGTGAGCAACCGATGCACCGACAACTCTAGATCTAAGGCCTCGATCAACTACACGTGCAGATCTAATGGTGCTCAGATCGACGAGCAGCAGGGGTTGCGCAAATCTTGGTCGAGCAGAACGGTGACCCTCGAGTAGCAAAATCGACGTGCCGCTACGAATGACCCTGTCGAACAGTAAAGTTCGACGTCTCTCCTGAGCAGCTAACCAATTTGGTCAAAAGGGTACGCCGCGAGCAAATTTGATGCAAATAATAGTACCGGTGTATGGGACATGGCATACAACAGTGATAGCGACAATCTGTGCAGCGTCAGCAGAGGAGGAGTGGTGGTGGCTGTGAGAAGAGAAGAAGAAGAGGTGGCATGTGTGCGGTGGAGTGGAGTTTTCAAGAATGGGGCGGCGGTTAGGGTTTGGTTTGGGTGGCGGCAGCATGATGAGGAAGAATAAGAAGATTCTAGGTTTTTTTTTTTTTTTTTACTTGGGCCATAATCCAAATTTTTTGGGCCTTCCCATTCATAATTAATCCAATCCTTAAATTAAAGATTCGAGCTCTTGGAATTGGAATAAGTTCGGCAACAGATCACGAAATCTTTCAAATCTTTCACAACACGAAAAAATATTGTTTCTAYTCTTTGACAACATGAAAAAACCAAAAGCTCTGCCCTCCTAAAGGGCTTTCTTTCGATTAAAATCAAGTTTTYCGAACGAAAATGAATAAGCCCAACAAGTCGAGCCTCGAACCAAACGAGAACCCTAATCCGACAAACATGATAATTTCGCACTTATTAACGTATAAATAAAACATTAACCACATAGAAAATTTTATCGAACCTTAGTTGGCTCATAGATTCGCAGATCAAATGAAAAATCCATAAAAAGGAATCTCGGGTATTACATTTAGTAGCAAGATATATATATTCTATCCTACTCTATCCTATAGTAGAAAGAGAAGTAACACGTTATTTAGGCAATCCAATTTATAGAAATAGAAATTGTGTCATTATAACATTCAATTGGAACATTTCAAGGGCCTTTTTTTTACACAAAAATGACCACAAGTGATGATTTTTCTTAAATATTACTCATCACAGCGGTGCTGTTGTTGATACGTTGTTTACCACGGCTGGCCGTTGTGATGAGAAATTGTTGCTTAAATTGAAAATTTTACTATATCGAATACCTTTTTAAGCTAATTTAGAATTAATATATGATAAAATTAATTAAAATTCTTTAAAGAATTGCTCATCATAGCATGYCACCATGATAAGTTTCCAGCCACGATGGGCACTGTGATGATCATTGCTCTATATATGGCAAAATTATTAAAGCGACAACCTTTAAAACTGAATTATAATTAGATATTAGTTGGAATAATAGACTAATTTTGATCTATACATCTTTAGCATCGAGATATATATATTTTATCATGTTCTGTCCTATAGTAGAAAGAGAAGTAACACATTGTATTGGCGATCCAATTTATAGAAATAGAAATTGTATCATTATAACATTCAATTGGAACATTTAAACGGTCCTATATGCACAAAAAATGACTACAAGTGATGATTTTTCTTAAATATTGCTTATCACAGAAGTCTTCAGCGATACATTGCCTACCACGGCTGGCCACTGTGATGAGAAATTGTTTCATGAATTGAAAATTTTATTAAATTGAATATCTTTTAAGCTGATTTAGAGTTAATATGGATCAAAGTTAATTAAATTTTTCTGAAGAATTGCTCATCACAGCGGTCCACCGTGATACGTTGCTTGTCACAGTGGGTTGTTTTGATGATCATTGCTCCACATTTGACCACTTCTACTCATCATCGAGGGACACTGTGATGACCATTCTACCATTGTAACACCCAGGTGCCCAGACAAATAAGTGCCTAGATGCCCAGGCCACCAGGGCCGTTGCGCACGCGCTGCTTGAGCGCACGCCCGAGGCCCAACACCACTTCTGCGACACTTGGATTTTGTGGACTTAAAGGCGAAAATATTACTAGTTGATATTGGAATTTATGACCTATGTACAATTATATCCTAAAGTGAATTAGTGGGAGAACACATATTAGATTTAATACCAAAGCTAAGGAGCTTAAATTGTACCTTTAAAAACCTCATAATTGGTAATGTGGGAATTAAGTATGGATTAAAAATTTGGAAATGACATTCTTGGAATAAACACTGAATATCTAAGCTGGGACAGTCGTACTAAATGGACTTTTCTTTTGTAGTCACAATTAGGTCGTTTTCAAGCGTGTTGACGTTGAGAAAGGTTGAGCGATTCAATTTTTGCAATTTAAATAAGAACCTTTAATGTAAAGGACTCCATGTAAGTACATTTTCTCGTTTCATTAAAGCATATGCATTGATGTATCTAAATTCCTTTAGGTAAATTGAATGTGTTGTATATGAGATTCTATGCAAGTACATCCCCATACTCGCCTATCTCTTTTGTTGTGTGTTATGTGGTGATGGTATGGGATTATGTTATGAAATGTGTTTATTGTGTGGAACGATTTCACGTGTTTTATATCTTGTACCCTTGTTATGTTGTAGGGTATGTTAAATACAGTTGTATGCATTTCATGTCATGGGCATATAGTTATAGTATTCTACATCATTCCTGGCATGAGCTATTCATACATTTAGAAAGTGAATGGTTTAGGAAATGAATTTTGAAAGGGGAGAAATTTTATAAATGTATTATGTTCAGGAAAATGTTAAAATTTTTGAAAAGGAGTGTAAACCTAGCCATGAAAGATGTAAGTGGGAAATGGGGCGTGGGGGACCGGCGCACCCGACCCGACCCTCTTAGAGGGTAGGGAAATGTAATGTTCACCTCCTTGGAGGTGAAAAGATGAAAGAAAAAGTAACGTAATATTAATCGCTTTGCGATTCTATCGGTAGAAATGTAATCGGGTACTAAAGAATAATGGCCTATTGCAGAGCTTAATGGCTAGGCGTTACACTCAGTGAGCTCACGACTGTAATGAAACGAAAGGTTTTACAAGTCATACATTTTGAAAGGAAAGATTTTATGAAAAGGTTATGAAATGGAAATGTTTAGAAAGTTTTCATTGAGAAGGTGGAATTTTATAATTCATGAAATGTAGGGCATTATTCATGCATTCATGCATGAGATTTGCTTACTGAGCTTTATAGCTCATTCCATTTCTCTCATTCTGCATATCAGGTGATGTGTAACCAGATGGTACGAGGAGGTCGCTTATGGGCAAACCATGATACCCTGAAGCATATTCTAAATAAAGTTTATGGAATAAGATAGTTATTTGTCTAGAATGGTTTTTGCATATCATTAGGATATTCCTTATTTGGTTTAGCTAATTGTGCTTTAAATTCTTCTGGTTTTTGCAAATTTCCATTTTGATAAATGTTAAGTTGGTAAGGGATTTGTTGAAAAATATTAAATCGTATTGGTTATTTGTTAGGTTGGAATGTATGTTCTTTATGGGTGTTGAAAAAGTTGAGAACCTTTTTGAATGTATAAAGGAGTAGTTATTGAAATTACARAGGAAAATCTACTGAGATTTTTATAAATTTCCTTTCTATTTTAAATTTCAAGATTTTTATTCTTTCAAAATTTTGCAAACTAATGTAAGTAAGTAAATGGTGACATTCCCAGGTTAGTATAAAGCTTCTTAGTCTGGGGGCCTCTAATGAGATTTTTATAAATCTCCTTTCTATTTTCAATTTCAAGATTTTTATTCTTTCAAAATTTCGCAGATTAATGTCAGTAAGTAAATGGTGACATTCCTCGGTTAATATTAAGTTTCTTAATCTGGGGGTGTTATAATTTTGGTATCAGAGCTTAGAGTTCTAAAGACGATTCTATAGACTTCATAAGAAAATGATCTATGAAGTTCTTGAAAAGTATATGGGTATGAAGCCATGCCACAAGCTTCCCTTCCTAGACCATCTGGTAAGTTTATGTTTTAATTTAATTCTCGAATGAGGTTAACATTAAGTGTTATAATATGCTGTCCATATATTTGTTTAATTTTGGGGATGATGTATAATGTTTGGAATTTTGAAAATTCATTTAGACAAGAGGCATTACGTTCCATTTGTAATACCTAAATGAAATCGTAAATGTCATTTCTTACCTATCCATGAGATGAAATTAAAAGTGTTAAGAATATAAATTTGATGCCAAATTTAGAAAAAAGTATTTGTAGCATTAAATCTCTGAAGGAAATCTTTTTGCTAGGAATGTGATACTTACTCGATATTTAAGTATTGTTTAAACGTTTAAGATGTGAGACTCCTCTCACTTGATTCAGAAGTCTTGATTAAAGTAAAAGTTGTTTGATTATAAGGAGATTAGTTAGGTTGGATGGAAAATCTTTGATAAGTAAGATATTGAATTTCTTTTGACAATGCTCAAGGAGTTTTTGGTCGATTTGAGTAGGTTTAACATTAGTTGATATAGTTCTTTAAACAAAGTATTTTTCCATAAGGAAAGGTAAACAATATGTGGTTTTGATTCCAAGATGCTGAAAGGAATTAAGAACAAATTTGTGATTAGATTTTGGACTATAAGTCTTCGATTTTGACTTTTGATGATTTTGGCTTTTGAGGAGAAGATCATTGAGTTGAATTTCTATTTTGTTTGGAGATTGTTAAATTTTCTTCTTTAAGAAGTTGATCTGATTTTAATTGTATTTGAGGAGATTAAGATGTTTTGGAGGAAAGGAATTAGAATTCATTGGAACAAATGTGGTAGGTTGRATCCGTAACACCCCGAAATTTACTTTTATTAAATTTGTTTGATTTTACGTGAAATTGGTGTGCCAACTAAGGTTGGACATTTTATATGATTAATATTTTTAAACCGTACGTTTAATAGGTGCAAAAAATATTATCCGTGTCAAATAAAGAAGTTAATCGTTGGGCTAAATGGTTCGACTTGTGAGGTCTATGTTATTAGTTGCGAAAAGTTGGGCTTTTTATCGAAAGAAACCCCTATTACGTTTTAATTTATGAGTTTTTGTGTTTAGAATGGGATGGGGAAGGCCAGAACGGGTTGAGTTGCAGTATAAAAAAAGAGAAAAAAATATAAAAAAGAAATAAAAAGAAAGAGAAAAAGAGAAGAGAAAAGAAAAAGAGAAAACTTGGAAAACTATCTTCCTCTTTCCTGCCGCTGGCCGCCGCCCAGCGCCGTCGCGGCGCGCATTCTCCCTCTGCAAACCCGACGCTGCTCGTACGTGGTTTTCGCAGCCTTCTCCTTCTCTTTTCCTTTCTCCACGGGTTGCGCTTGAAGGGCCACTGTGCCCACAGTTTGCGATCGGTAATCGCAGTGCGGTCAGCTGCTCGAGCGCCACCACTTAGGCCGCACACGGATCTCCTGCATAATTCTCTGTCTTTCGATTTCCTCTCGTTCTCGGACTGGCAGCGTCGGACCCACCACACTCCAGTCGAACCGACCCTCTTGCTGCGACCCTCGTGCTCGGTACCAACCAGAGCGCCGCCAGCGAGCGTACTTCATCTTGCCGGACGATTTCCTCAAAAATAGGAAGCTAAACGTGACAGATTAGCCGCGTTTCCGGTCTCTAATCTTGCGCCAGCTTTATCTTTCTTCTCTTTCTCTGCTTAACATTTTTCCTTTTGACAGAAGCATGATCCCTGCTGCTGGGCTGTCACTCTGCCTTCATCCTTGCTGTTCGTGTCGCCGGTAAATCCCTCGCCGGTTTCAGAGAGTCGTCGGAAGTCGACCAGGAATAGAGAGGCGTCAGCTGAATGTGTTTAGCCAGGAACAGGCTGGCACTCAGTAATTGCCAGGATCCCAACCTGTGGGTCAGCAAGCACAGGCGTCCACCAGGCGCCCGAGTGCCGCGCAAAGCACAGGCCGCCCGGGGGCCACGCACCCGACGCCTAGAGTCGGCCCAAGCGCGCGACGCCCAGGCGCCTTACAGCGCCGAAGTCAAGGCAGCCCGAATGCTTAGGACACCCACCGATGCCCAGACGCCCAGGACCATTGTACACGTCTCTTGAACGCACGTTCGGGAATCCATTACCGCTCCCGCAACATCCGAATATTGTGAATTTAAGGTAAAACACTAACATTTAATATTGAAATTGTATGACTCGTAATAAATATACCTTGACGTGAATTCATGGGGAGTGTAGTAGGTAGGTTTATACCTGAGCTAAGGAGTCAGATTGTACCCTTAAAACTTAATATGCAACTAAATGGGATTTATAAACTTATAAAGGACATTGTTGGATTAACCGCATAATACTTAACTTGAAACGATCGAAACTAAGTAGACCCTCTTCTGTAATCAACTAGGTTATTTCRAGGGCTTACATTGAGATCRATTGGAGAAGTCTACTTCCAACTTAAGTAAGAAATCGTTTATGTACAGGACTTCGGGCAAGTAATCCTCTCATTCATATCATTATAAATGATTGAATTTGAATGCTTTTAATTGTTGGAATATGTGTTGTGTGGAATTTTTATGTTGATGTGTTAATATCTTGTATTGTCAAATGAAGTGTTATTATGTTTGTTATCTTGTACTAATTGTTGAATCTTATGTTATATACGGATGTAAGTATTTCATGTCATGAGCATGTAGATAGAATTCTACATCACATTTGGCATGAGCCATTCACACACTTCGAAGGTGAATGGTTTAGGAAATGGAATTTTAAAGGAAAAGGTGAAGTTTTGAAAATTTTAAAGTTTTTGGAAAGGAGTGTAAACCTAGCCATGAAGGATGTGAGTGGAAAATGGGGCGTGGGGGACCGACGCACCCGAATCGACCCTTTGGGAGGGAGGTAATGATTCACCTCTGAGAGGTAAAGAGGAAAAGGAAAAGTAAAGGAAGAGAATGTAATCGGGTTGCAAAGAACAAATGGCCCACTGCAGCCTAATGGCTAGGCGTTACACTCTAGTGAGCTCGCGAACGAAYGAATGGAAATGGAAAATTTTTATTGTAAGAGAATTTTGAAGAGAATGTTTGTAATGAGTTTTGAAAAGGGAATGTTTTTGGGAAGTTTTTCATTAAAAAGGAGGAACTTGAATTTTCACATGTAGGACATGTTCATGCATTCATGCATGAGGTTACTTACTGGGCTTTTTAGCTCATTCCTATTGCTTACGTTTTTCTTGCAGATGATATGTAACCAGATGGGACGAGGAGGATGCTTATGGGCTAGCTTGGATACCCGAGGAATTAGTTTTGTGTTAATTATGAAATGAGATCAATTATTTTTGAGTGTTTTAAATTCTTGAAGTAAAATTGTGAGTTTTATTTTTGAATGATTTAAAAAGACTTCCGCTGCATTTCTCTTTTGAATGATTGTTGAAAGGGTGAGGGTTTGTTAAGATTTATTTTTGACTCTTTTGGAGATTGTTGAATTTTAAATAGATGGTTGTTATTGTGAAACGGAATTACGTAATATTTTCARTTTAGGACGGTTCTTAAATCTGGGGGTGTTACAGGATCTAGCGCAATTTATAAAGTGGTGATGTATGTAAGCTTATCAATATATAAAGTATGGTTCATGGATCTTCCAGAATTATAAAAGGCCAAAATGTGATTAATTGAGGGAAAAGTTAAAATACCACTGGACATCTAGTGTCTTTTTAATATTTCAAGAATATTTTTGAGGTTTAGTTGGAAAATTAGTCCCGCTAGTAGAATTATCAATGGTACACCTGTGATATTCATAGGGAAAAAATTGGATCTATGAGGCTAATTATAAATTGTATAAAGTTGAACATGCTGATAGTAAAGAATAGGTATTGGTTGCCTAGGATTGATTATTTGTTTGATCCATTTTAGGGTGTTGTATATTTTTCTAAGATTGATCTGTAATTTGGCTACCATCAGTTGAGAGTCAGTGAAGAGGAATATCTCAAAGATCGCCTTTTTTTTTTAAACTTGTATATTGTTAGTAACTTCTTTTAGCTTAACCAATGCATCTGTTATAATTATGATTTGTTGAGTTGGATGTTAAAGAGTACTAGGATCAATTCATCATAGTCTTCATTGATGAGATATTGGTTTACTCTCGACCTAGGGAAGAGTATGAAAAACACTTGAGTATGGTACTTTAAATACTTAAAGATCGAGAAACGTTTTTACAAAATTTAACAAGTGTGAAATTTAATTGAATAGCGTTCTATCCGAGGACATATTGCAATCAATGAAGGTATTGTAGTTGACCCACTAACGTTGTGACAGTTCGAAAATGACCAACACCTACCAATATTAGTGAGGTTCATAGTTTTCTTAGGTTAACTGGCTACTATTTAAGATTTGGAGAGGGATTTTCTAAAATTGTCTCACTCATGATTCAATTGACTAGAAAGAACACGAAGTTTCACTGGAGTTCAGATTGTGAACACAATTTTGAGGAATTAAGGAAATGACTAACAGTCACTTCAATCCCAAACAAGTCCCCAAAGTTGTGAGGAGTTGTGATGTATAGTGACACCTCAAAGAAAAGTTGGGGTGGAGCCTTTAGGCAACATAGCCAAGTAATTCTTTATGTCTCAAGACAATTAAAGGATAAGAGCTATATATATAGAAGATCCTTTAGTGTTGAACAAAAATTGCTGATAGGAAATATTTGAATTTTGTGATTTCTATGGAGCTCTTCAATATGATGATAGGTTGTTATACCTAATGATAGGGGATTGAAGGAAGAGATTTTGAAGAAGCTCATAATATAATTTAATCGAGTTATCCTGAAGATGTACAAAGATTTACAGAAACAATTTTTGGTAAGTTAATATGAGCCATGACATAGCATATTTTACTTCAGCATTRCCTTACTTGAGAATAGGAAGGCCGAACATTAACGACTTTCAAATCTTTTGCAACCTTTCATGGTTTCGGAGTGAAATGGGAACAAATTGGTATGAATTTCGTTGTTGATTTACCTAGGATGAGGAAATAATATAATACCATTTGGGGCGATTGTAGATCATTTTACTAAGATGATACACTTTTTGCCGTGAAGACTACTTATAATATGGAGAAGTATATTGAATCGTATGTAGCAAAAATTGTCAGACTTCATCATGTCCAACTATCTATTTTGTGACTAATCATGACCCAAAATTTATTTCTTCATTTTGAAGGAGCCTACGGAAGGCCATGGGTACTCGGTTAAAAGTTTAGCACAAGTTTATACCCGCAAATGAATAGATAGTCAGAGAGGACAAATCAAATTTTGGAGGATATGCTAAGAGCTTGTGTGATTGACTTCTAGGAAATATGGAATGAATTCCTTCATTAGGTGGAAAATTTTTCCTACAACAATAGTTATCAGGCTACTATTGGCATGGCCCCTTATGAGGCACTTTACGGAAGGATTAGGTTGCCAGTTCATTGGGATAAAGTTGGTGAGGGAAAGTTGTTGGGCCCCAAGATAGTGCAACACACCATAGAGACAGTTGAAAAGATTCGTCAAAGGATGAGAACTGCTCAAAGTAGACAGAAAAGCTATGCAGATAGGAGAAGGAAGCAACTGGAGTTTGAAATTGGGGATAAAGTCTTCCTAAAGGTGGCACCTATGAAGGGGATTATGAGATTTGGGAAGAAGGGGAAGTTGAGCCCCCGATTCATTGGACCTTTTGAAGTCCTCGAAAGGGTAGGCGACTTAGCCTATCGGGTTGCCTTGCCACCAACCCTATCAGGTGTATATGATGTGTTTCATTTTTATGTTTCGGATCCCTCCCATATTCTTAGTTATTAAGCATTGGATGTTTGTGAGAACCTAACTTACAAAGAGACGCCGGTGGAAATATTGGAAAGGGTGGAAAAGGTATTGAGGAGGAAGGTAATAGCGCTAGTTAAGTTCTCTGGAGGAATCGTGCGGTTGAATAGGCTACTTAGGAATGAGAGGAGGAAATACGTGATAAGTACCCGCACTTGTTCGGTGAGTCCTGAATTTCAAGGATGAAATTTGTTTTATGTATTTTTATAAATTTTATTTGATTGTGTGAATTTGTGTGCCAACTAGGGTTGGATAATTTGCTATGTGGTTAATATTTCAATTGTAAGTTTAATAAGTACAGAACTAAGGGTCCTCAGTTGGTTAGAGGCTCGACTTATTAGGCTTATTCGTCTTCATTCGGAAAAATAGATTTTACCGAAAGGAAAAGCCCGTAGAATTTAATTTAATGAACTGGATTGGTTGTGTAATGAGAAGGCTCGAAAGATTTAGGTTAGGGCCCAAGTTTTAAAAAAAAAAAAGAAAAAACCCTAAACCTTCTTCTTCCTTCCAAACATTACCCGCCGCCGCCCCATTCTCAAAATTCCTCCCCTCTGTACTCACTCCCTCCCTTTCTCCCTTTGTTTGCCCAACGCCGCTCGTCGTGGCCTTTCCTTATCCCTCTCTCTCTCTCTCTCTCTCTCTCTCTTTCTTCCTTCTCTTTCTCCTTCCCTTGTCGTCAACCGTCACAGGCTTCCTGCCATGCATGTGATTRGATTTGCAAGGGAGTTAATCGCGACACCTCTTCACCGGCTAGGCTTGCAGATCTGAAGGGATGTTGGGCCTCTCTGCTCGTCGATTGCAGCAACCGTCTAGACTTGTCAGATTTGCGACTATCGGAGAGGTAAGCCAGGATGTCGCTCATTGTTGCTTCACTTTCTTGCTCGCGAGCAGTGCGCTTCTAATCGCCATCGTCTGCGAATCTCTGATTGCTGCTCGAATCGAAGCCTATTGCCGGCCAACCATTGCCCACCTGTGTGCGTGTCGTTGCACYTGCTTACTACCGTGCAACTCGTGGCCAAGATCGCATCGGCTTTCTCCCTTTCTCGCGGTCCAATTCGAACATCAGATCCGTGCGTCGTCTCGTGGTGCTTCAACGAGCGCTCCGAGGAACGAGTGCCCTAACATTGAGGTGACAAGGGCTAATGCACGCGTGCTGCTTGAGCGCACTGCCATGGGACGACTCTTTTACTAATCGAGAACCATGTGCCGCTTAGCTTGCTCAAGACTAAGTCATGCTTACTACACTTCTTAGAGGTTACTAAGACTTTAAGATATGAATGTTTGATATTAACAAGGGTTTGGTATGGCTGGAAGAGGTTTTTGTATTAAGAAAGCTTTTGGGAGAACTTTAGGAGAGAACTTTTTCCGGAAAGTTAGAGCAAATGAGCTACACCCCTATTTATTGTAGTATGCCTAGCCTTCCACCTCCTCTTGGGAAGGTTCTAGAATGGCCTAGCTTCAACGAATGTGCAAGCGAGCTCTGAAGTATTCCTACAACTCCTATACTACTCTATATGGTTCTAGAATAATCTACAAGTATGTACAAGATTCCCAAAGGTTCTTGGGTAGCCTAGAACCTTCTACCATATCCTAGAGGGGGCCTAAGATGTTTCAGGATCTTCTAGGGTYGTCCGAGATGTTTTGGATTCTTCCGGGCAGCCCCACACTCTTCTGGAGCCTTTCGGAACCTTTCGGAGTGCTCTGGAACATTTCGGAGTGTTCTGGAACCTTCTAGGGCATCCTTGAGCATTTCGGAATGTAATACCCTACATTCCTTTTTATGAATTTTCGTTTGATCGTGCGAATCTATGAGTCAACCAAGGTTAGACAAAATTTTCTATGTGGTTAATGTTTTATTTATATGTTAATAAGTGCGGAATTATCGTGTGTGTCGGATTAGGGTCCTTGGTTGGTTAGAAGCTCGACTCCTTAAGCTTATTCGTTTTCATTCGAAAAACTCAATTAAGAAGAAAGAAAGGCCCGTTAAATTTAATTTAATGGATTTGGGTTAATTACGGATGGGAAAGCCCAAAGGATTTGGGTTACTGCCTAAGTTTTAAAAAAAAGAAAGAAAGAAAAGAAAAGAAAAGAAAAAAAGAAAAAACCTAAAAACCCTACAATCTCCTTCTTCTTCCTCATCATGCCGTTGCCGCCCAAACCAAACCCTAACTGCCACCCATTCTTGAAAACTCCTCCCCGCCGCACACATGCCGCCCCTTTCTTTTTCTCTTCTCGCTGTGATCCTTGCTAGCCAGGCCAAGACTGATGCTGCTCGTTGATCGCTTGTGATGGGCTCTCTCGCGGTCCGTGATATTGCTCGTCTGGTACCTGCGGGTGCCACYGTCTGCTCGATCRAGACCGGAGTTGCCATAGCCACACAGAAGATCTCTGCCAGTTTCGTCCCTTCCATGCCGGGGCTCGAGGGACGCCGCTCCCAGCACGCATCGCAAGAGCTCGATTCTCGGAGCTGCAACCAGATCTGCCATCAGATCTATAGTTGCTCGGGGAAGCACGGCGACGCGACTCGCACAGCCAAGCTCTAGCTGTTGCGCGTCGCCCATCTTTGGCTGCTGCTCGCCACCACTTTTGGTCACRCCGATTCCACCGAAACCCCATGGCCGCTCGGCCGCTCYGCTAATCTGCATTCATCTTCTTCTTCTTCTTCTTCTTCTTCCCTGCTCTGTGGTTTAGCCAAGACGGAAGAAGGATCGCGCTCGGCCGCTCGACGTAGCGGCACCGTCCAGATCTATTCTTTCTTGACCAGATCTGTGCACGTTGTGCCGCTACTCATGTGCTCTGTTGTATGGCCGGCCAGTTCCTTACCTGCTGTCGCTCTGCCCATATTCGATCATCATCATCAGTAGAGGTCAACCACTTGCCGGAGCACGTCAGAAAACGGGAACTTGTTGGCGATTTGCAAGCTTCCAGAACAGAGACACCCAGGAGCACCCATGCACTCTGTGCCCAGGTGCCAGTGCTAGACCAGCGGCCAGTGCCAGGCTCTCCGTGCCCAGGTGCTAGCACCTGATGCCCGGACGCCCCAACGCCCAAGTCTGCTGCGCGTGCGACGCTTGAGCTCACCCCCGAAAACCTAAAACCATTTCTCGAGACATTTGGACTTTGTGGACTTAAAAGGTGAAAATATTATTAATTAATATTGAAATTTATGACTTACGAAATTATATCCTAAAGTAAAATTGTGAAGAACATAAATTAAGTTTAATAYCCGAACGAAAGAGTTTAAGTTGTACTCTTAAAAGAYGTGATAATTGGTAATGTGGGGACTAAGATGGATTAATAATTAGCAAACAACATTGTTGGAAGAAACTCTTAATATCTAAGTTGGAACAGTCGTACTAAATAGACTTTCTTTCTATAATTACAAATAGGTTGTTTCGGGTGCCTTAAAGTTGAGAATGGTCGAAGGATTTCACTTTGAGATTTAAATAAGAAACCTTTAACGTAAAGGACTCCGGGTAAGTAAACTCTCACATTCTCATTAATGTATGTGTGTGATTGCTATTTAATCCGAGATTTAAGCAAATTCTCCCATTTCATTAACGCATATGATTGGATGTATCTGAATTCCTTTAAGTAGATTTATGTGTTGGATATGAGATTCTATGTAAGTAAACTCTCGCATTCTCATTAATGTATATGTGTTGTGGTTATTGAATCTGAGTTCTATGTAAGTGAATTCTCACATTCTCATAAACACCTATGTGTTGTGGTTATAATTGCTCTTGCATGAATTGAATGTATATTGAGTCTGAGTTCTATGTAAGTAATCCTCACATCTCATTAACGTTATGAATGAATGTAATTGAACTCTTCTAGTTGCTCTAATATGTTGTATATGGGATTGTATGTTGATGTGTGTAAATTATGTGGAATGTTACATGTGTTCATATCTTATATTACTTTTATGTCGAATGATATGTTATCATGTTTCATATCTTGTAATGTTTGTCAAATGATATGTTATATAAAGTTGCATGCATTTCATGTCATGAGCATGTAGTTAGAATTCTACATCACTTTTGACATGATCCATTCACACATTTAGAAAGTGAATGGTCTAAGAAATGGAATTTTAAAGGAAAATGTTAAAGTTTTGGAAATGTTAAAGTTTTCGGAAAGGAGCGTAAACCTAGCCACAAAAGATGTGAGTGGAAAATGGGGCATGGGGGACCGCACACCCTATCCTACCCTTGGGGAGGGTAGGTAATCATTCACCTCGGGGAGGTGAAGGAATGAAAGAATGTTAACTGCCTTGCGGTGCTACCGGTAGGAATGTAATTTGGTTCCAAATAACTATGGCCCACTGTAGAGCTTAGTGGCTAGGCGTTACACTCTAATGAGCTCACAAATGAAAGGAAATGGAATGTTTTACTGTAAGTAAATTTTGAAGGAAAGGTTTTGTAAAGAGTTTTCGAAAAGGAAATGTTTGGAAAGTTTTTTTTATCTTAAAGGCAAAATATTTATAAATTCATGACATGTAGGACATGTTTATGCATTCATGCATGAGGTTTACTTACTAGGCTTTTTAGCTCCTTCCTTTCCCTTATTTTTCATTTCAGATGATGTGTAACTAGATGGGGCGAGGAGGTCGCTTATGGGCGAGCTGTGATACCCTGAAGTCAATGTAAATGAATGTTATGGATTAAGATGGTTGCATTAAGTATTTATTATTCGATTTAAATTCTTTTGAGCTTCTGTAAATTCGTGTCAATGAGTAAATTGTGACATTTTCGGGCTAGGATAAGGTTCCTAATATGGGATGTTACAGTTTTGGTATCAGAGCTTAGAGTTTTAAAAAAGATTCTGTAGACATGATAAGAAAATGATTTATGAATTATTGAAAAGTATATGGGTATCAAGCCATGCCACAAGCTTCCTTTCCTGGACCATCTGGTAAGTTTGTGTTTTGATTTAAATTCTCGAATGAGGTGAATGTTAAGTATTATAGTATGTCTTGTCTATATTTTGCTTTGAATTGGGAATGATTTAAAATGTTTGGAATCTTGAAGATTCATTTAGACAAGAGGCATTACATTCCATTTGTAATACCTAAATGAGATCGTAAATGTTGTTTCTTACCTATCCATGGGATGAAATTAAAAGTGTAACGATTGTAAATTTGATGCTAAATTTAGGAAAAAGTGTTTGTAGAATAAAGTCTCTGAAGGAAATCTTTTTTGCTATGAATGTGATATTTAGGATGTTTGTAGAATAAACTCTCTGAAATAAATCTCTTATTAGGAAATGGAATACGGAATCTATGTTGAAGTATTGTTTGAATGCTTAAGATGTGAGATTGTCTTGTTATGTAAATGTTGAGCAATCATAAGATGATTGTTAGGTTGGATGGATAATTTTTGATAAATAAGATATTGAATTTCTTTTGACAATGCTCAAGGAGTTTTTGGTCGATTTGAATAGGTTTAACTTTAGTTGGGGATAGTTCTTTAAATAAAGTATTTTTCCATAAGGAGAGGTGAACGGTATGTAGTTTTGATTCCACGATGCTGAAGGAATTAAGAACAAATTTGTGATTTGATTTCGGACTATAAGGTTTTGATTTTGACTTTTGATGGTTGGCTTTTGATGAGAAGATCATTGTGTTGAATCTCAATTTTGTTTGAAGATTGTTAAAATTTCTTCTTTAAGAAGTTGATATGATTTTAATTGTAATTGAGGAGATTAAAGTGTTTTGTGRAAAAGGAATTAGAATGCATAGGAATAAATATGGTATGTTGGATCTATCGCAATTTAAGAATGATGATGTATGTAAGCTTATCAATATACAAAATTAGGTTTATGGATCTTTTAGAATTATAAAAGGCCAAAATGTGATTTATTGCGAGAAAAGTTAAAATACCACTAAGTATCTAGTGTTCTTTTAATACTTCAAGAAATTTTGAGGTTTAGTTGGAAAACTAGTCCTATTAATAAAATTAATGATCATGTACCTAGTTTTCACCATGGATTGCACACATATTGTTTGTGAAGAAGAATGATGGATCTATGAGGTTATGTATAGATTATATAGAGTTGGAGGAGGTGACGATAATGAATAGGCACCCATTGTCTAGGCATTGATCAACTTCAGGTGCTAGATATTTTTCTAAGATTGATCTATGATCAAGCTATTATTGATATGATCCTTAAGATGCAACATAGAAAAGAAACAAATGAGATGCGTACTAAGTACCCACAACTTTTTAGTGAAATCTAAATTTCGAGGACGAAATTTATTTTATGGGTATGGTATTGTAATACTCGAGATTCCTTTTTATGGATTTTCGTTTGATCGTGCGAATCTGTGAGCCAACTAGAGTTCGATAAAATTTTCTATGTGGTTAATGTTTTATTTATATGTTAATAAGTGCAGAATTATTGTGTTTGTCGGATTAGGGTCCTTGGTTGGTTAGAAGCTCGACTCGTTAGGCTTATCCGTTTTCATTCAAAAAATTAGATTAAGTCAAAAGAAAGGCCCATTAAATTTAATTTAATGGATTTGGGTTAATTACGGATGGGAAAGCCCAAAGGATTTGGGTTACTGCCCAAGTTAAAAAAAAAAAAAAGGAAAGAAAGAAAAGAAAAAAAAGAAAAACCTAAAAACCCCTAGAATTCTCCTTCTTTTTCTTTGACCATCATGCTTGTCGTCACCCCAAAACCAAACCCTAACCACCTATACCCCATTTTTGGAAAACTCCTCCCCGCCGCAACACCCGCCGCCTCTTCTTCTTCTTCTTCTCGTCGGATCCCTCCTACCCCAGGCGAGATTAACCACTGCTTGTTGATCACCCGGAGGCTCCCTCGCGGTCCGTGACGTTGCTCATCTAGTATGTGCGGGTGCCACTGTCTGCTCGATCGTGACCGAAGCACAGAAGATCTTTGCCAGTTCCGTCCCTTCCACGCTGGTGCTCGAGGGATGCCGCTCCCAGCAAGCATAGCCAGCGCTCGATTCTCGGAGCCGCGACTAGATCTGCCATCAGATTTGTAGTTGCTCGGAGAAGTGCATCGACATGACTCTCATAGCCAGGCTCCTCGCTGTTACATGTCATCCATCTTTGGCTGCTGCTTGTCGCCTCTTCTGGTCACGCCGCGGCGAGTTGTTGCACGCCATAGGCACGCGATCCGCATCCGTCGAACCCCATGGCCACTCGRGACGAAGCGCTCCACCGATCTGCATTTATCTTCTTCTTCTTCTTCATCTTTTTCCCTGCTCTGTGATTTGAAACGTGTTTTTGGGTATCGAAGCTCGCCCACAAGCGATCTCCTCGCCCTTTCTGGTTACACATCATCTGAAATGAAACATAAGAGAAAGGAATGAGCTAAAAAACCTAGTAAGTAACCCCATGCATGAATGCATAAATATGTCCTACATGTCATGAAATTATAAAATTTTGCCTTTAAGATGAAAAACTTTCCAAACATTCCCTTTTCGAAAACTCTTTACAAAACCTTTCCTTCAAAATTTACATATTGTAAAACATTCCATTTCCTTTCATTCGTGAGCTCACTAGAGTGTAACGCCTAGCCACTAAGCTCTTCTATGGGCCATCTTATTTGGAACTCGATTCCATTCCTACCGATAGAATCGCAAAGTGGTTAAAATTACATTTCTTTTAACTTCCATACTTTCACCTCCAAGGAGGTGAACATTCCATTCTTACCTACCCTCCAAGAGGGTAGGGTCGAGTGCGCTGGTTCCCCACACCCCATTTCTCACTCACATCTTTCGTGGCTAGGCTTACACTCCTTTCCGAAAACTTTAACATTTTCCTTTAAAATTCCATTTCTTAAACCATTCACTTTCTAAATGTGTGAATGGCTCATGCCAGAAGTGATGTAGAATTCTAACTACATGCTCAAGATATGAAATACATACAACCATATATAACTTATCATTCGACAAACAGTACAAAATATGAAACATGATAACATATCGTTCGACATAAAAGTAATACAGGATATGAACACATGTAACATTCCACACAATTTACACACATCAACACACAATCCCATACACAACATATTTGAACAACTAAAAGAGTACAATTACATTCATTCATAACGTTAATGAGATGTGAGGATTACTTACCCGGAGTTCTTTACATTAACGGGTTCTTACTTAAATTGTGAAGTAAACTCCTTCAACCATTCTCAACGCAAGGCCTCGAAATGACTTAGTTGTGATTACAAAAAGGAAGTCTATTTAGTTTGATCGTCCTAACTTAGATATTATGTGTTTAATCCAAGAATAGCCTTTTCAATTATAAATCCATATTCAATTATCATATTATCAAGTATCATGTTTTTAAGATTACAATTCAACTCCTTAGCTTGGGTATAAACCTAATCTATGTTCTCCCTCCAACTCACTTCAGGGCAAAATTATGTACAACTCAAAAATTCAATGTCAAGTGTTAACGTTTTCACCTCTAAGTTTATGATATCCAAGTATTGCGGGAGCGGTATTAGGTTCCCAGGCGTGCGCTCAAGCAGCGCGCATAACAGCACTGGCGCCCAGGCATCGGGCTTCTGGGCACTTGGCACTGGCACTGGGCTCTTGCTGGGCACTTGGTGCTCGTTGGGTGCCTGGTGCTGCTGGGCACTGAGCGCCTGTGCGGCACCGGCGCTTGGCACAAGCACTAGGTACTGGCGCTGGCACTGGGCGCCTGTTGCTATCCTTTGTTCTTGGCCAGAAAAACTCAGCTGACCGGCAATCTATTTCTACTCAATTTTCGGCAACTGGTTGACAGCAAGAGACTGCAAATCTAAAACCGGCGACACGAGTAGCAAGGACAGAGAGCAAAGTGATGGTCAACGGTAAGAGATTCTGGCATGAGTTCGCATGGAAAAACTATTGAGCAGAGGAAGAAAATGGCAACAGCAGATTTGGCGAATGGTCGGGTAGATCCGATCATGCAGAGAAAGGGTGACGACGGCGGATCTGGCGAATGGTCGAGCAAATCCGGTCGTGCAAAGAACGAGAGGAAGAAGATGGCTTACCAGATCTAGAGGCGTGGATCGCATGCCTCTGGAGGACGATTGGGTTGGCGATGGCACGGATCACTTGTAACACCCCCAGATTAGGAACAGTCCTAAGCTGAGAATGCCACGTCATTCCGTTCCAAAATAAATAACTATCTATTTCAAAAGTAAACTTTAACAAAACCTCACYATTTTAATAATTATTCAAAATAGAAATACAGCGGAAGTCTTTCTAAACCATTCCAAATAAAGAAATAAATACTTTATTCTATTTATGAAAGACTTACAAAAATTTAATAACTTCAAAAGAAACACTAAAAGC
>MEJB01000023.1:4033409-4038409 GCA_001752375.1 Rhazya stricta
ATTTTATTTCATTTGGGCCACAACTCAACCCGTTGGGCTTTCTTATCCAGATCTAACCGAAACCCGTAAATTACACACAATGGGCTTCCTTTCGATAAAAGTCCAATCTTCTGACTTAATAAATAAATAGGCTCATAAGCCGAGCCCTTAGCCCACGATCACACGTCCAACCTAGTTGACATACAAATTTTACGTAAAATCTAACAAATTTAATAAAAGAAAATTCGGGTTGTTACATCACTGTTCGTAGATCCGAGCTCGAGGGCGAGAGAGGGAAAGCCAGAGAAGAGACCTGGAACGGTCTGCTTGGCTCGAGAGGACGGACGGTCTCCCGGCATGAGCGTCATARTGACTCGAGCAAGTGGTCAGCCTCAGTGACGCGCGCTGCGAGCGGCGTCCTTCAAGCAATGGCGTGGTCTGATGCGGCAGGCCAATCGCAAACCGCGACAAGCAGTGGCCACTTCAAGCTTCGACAGTAGAGGAAGGCAAGAGAGAATAAGGAGCAAGGAAAAACCACGATGAGCAGCGTCAGGTCAGCAGAGGGAGAAGTGACACGGCAGCTGCGACGGCGGCGATGGCAGCTTAAGGTTACAAGAGGAAGAAGATGAAGGGTTTTTCCTTTTTCTTTTCTTTTCTTTTCTTTCTTTTTATTTTCTTATATATTTTCTTTTTATTTTTTTAATATCTTAGGCCGTAACTCAAATCTTTTGGGCCTTCCCATCCAAATCTAACCCAAAATCCTTAAATTAAATATAACGGGCTTCCCTTCGATAAAAAGCCCAACTTTCGACCAAGAAATAAATAGGCTTACGAGCCGAGCCTTTAACCAACAAATGACTCTTATTCGACACGGACAATATTTTCGTACTTATTAAATGTGCGGTTTTCAAGATATTAATTACATATAAAATTTTCAACCCTAGTTGGCACACAATTTCACGCAAAATCAAACAAAACTAATAAAATAGAAATTTTGAGTATTACACAAACAGTCTCCGCAGCGTCGAGATCTGGTTGCGACTCCGAGCACTAGCGACTGGTGAGCAAGAACAACATAATGGATCTTGGCTGGCAATGTTCTATTTGGTGCGATCAGCTAGCGATCTCCAGCACTAGGGCGTGTCCGGCCGTGCAGTGACAACATAGTGACGAACTGTGAGGATGACTCTCGGGCAGCACAAACAGTAGCTGAGGAACTCCAGTTGGGCAGCGGTAAGACCAGCAAGCTCTGGATCTAGCTGAGCACAAATCTAGGCGAGACTAGTTGAGCTCGGATCTGGGCAGAAGCCAGACGATCGATGACTACAAATTTGGACGGACAGATTTGGTGCAGCTGCCGTGATCTTAAACCTCGTCGRCGAACCGATCTCTGGTAGCTGCATAGCAATCCGGGCAAAGGGCAAACCAGTAGCATCGCAAGAGTAGACTTACAGTGGTACGGCGACAGCAGGGACGTGCGATGACAGGCATGGGAAGAGAGGGGTGGTGGTCGCGGGAGGGTTTCGGGAGAATAGAGGAGTGGCGGTGCTAGGTTTCCTTTTTCTTTTTATTCTTTTTCCTAATCCTAATTTCCCATTTCTTTTCTTTTCTTTTTTAATTAAGCTTAGGCCYTAACCAAAATCCTTTTGGGCCTACTTATCCCATTACCATCCAAGCCCAATACTTAAGAGTCTAGGCTTTCCTTTAGGCCAAAATTCAACATTAAATTAGCTTTAGGTTTCGAATAAGAAACGAATGGCTCCAATGGGTCAAGCCTAATTTAATTAACTAAAACCCTAATTCAATTAGTACGGTAAATTCCATATTTAAATAAATATACTCACATTAATGCACAAATAAACAATGATAATAGAGATAGTTTATTAAATTCTAATTGGCACATCAAACCTTAGGGCCTCCAAGTCCTTCTGCTGCAAAAAAATCAAAACACCAAAATTTCATGATAATAAATAAATCAGTGAATTGGTATATAAAGTTGTTATGTTAAATGGTATGTTAAATAYAGTTTTATGCATTTCATGTCATAGACATGTAGCTATAGTATTCTACATCATTCCTGGCATGAGCCATTCATACATTTAGAAAGTGAATAGTTTAGGAAATGAATTTTGAAAGGGAAGAAATTGTATAAATGTATTATGTTCAGGAAAATGTTAAGATTTTTGGAAAAGGAGTGCAAACCTAGCCATGAAGTTGTGAGTGGGAAATGGGACGTGGGGGACYAGCGCACCCGATTCGACCCTCTTGGAGGGTAGGAAAATGTAATGTTCACTTCCTTGGAGGTGAAAAGATGAAAGGAAAAGTAATGTAATATTAACCGCTTTGCGGTTCTACCGCTAGAAATGTAATTGGGTTCCAACCAGTAGAAATGTAATCGGGTTTCAAAGAATAATGGCCCACTGCAGAGCTTAATGGCTAAGCGTTACACTCAGTGAGCTCACGACTGTAATGAAACAAAAGGTTTTACAAGTCATACATTTTGAAAGGAAATATTTTATGCAAAGGTTATGAAATGGAAATCTTTAGAATGTTTTCATTGAGAAGGTGGAATTTTATAATTCATGACATGTGGGGCATTATTCATGCATTCATGCATGAGATTTGCTTACTGAGCTTTATAGCTCATTCCATTTCTCTCATTATGCATTTCAGGTGATGTGTAGCTAGATGGTGCGAGGATGTCGCTTATGGGCAAACCATGATACCTTGAAGTATATTCTAAATAAATTTTATGGAATAAGATAGTTATTTGTCTAGAATGGTTTTTACGTATTATTAGGATATTCCTTATTTGGTTTAGCTAATTGTGCTTAAAATTTTTTTGGTTTCTGCAAATTTTCGTTTTGATAAATGTTAGGTTGGTGAGAGATTTGTTGAAAATTATTACTTATTGAAAATGTTGAGAACCTTTTTGTGTGACACCACAAATTTTACTTTTATGAATAWTTATTCGATCTCGTGAAATTGTGTGCCAACTACGGTTGGACATTTTATATATGGTCAATATTTTTTAAATCGTACGTTTAATAGGTGCAGAAATATTGTCCGTGTCGAATAAGAGTTATCGTTTGGTTAAAGGCTCGACTCGTTGGCTTGTTTATTTGTTAGTTGAAAGTTGAGCTTTTTATCGAAACGAAGCCCGTCATATTTAATTTACGAATTTTAGGTTAGTTTTGGATGGGAAGGCCTGAAGGGTTTGGTTTACGGCCCAAAATATAAATTAAAAAAAGAAGAAAAGAAAAGAAAATATATAAGAAAATAAAAAGAAAGCAAAAGAAAGGAAAAGAAAAAGGAAAAAAAAAGAAAAACCCTCGAAACCATATTCATCTTCCTCCCTGATTGCCGCCGCCAAGCCCTAACCCACCCTACCGCCGCTACCGCTTCTCCCTTTGCTTACCCGACACCCTCGTCGTTGCCCTTGCTTTCTCTTTCTCCTCTCTCCCTCTTCTCTTCCCTCCTCCCACTGCCGAGATCGTAACGAAGCGCGCCGCCCAGATCGGCCTTCATCTTCTACACCTTCTTCCCTCGTCATCCTGCCCGACGCAGCTTCACCGTCGGAGTTGACGCAGCTTCGTCGTTGGAGTTCCAGAGCTGCTTGCCGAGAGCTCTGCGACGCCATTTRTGTGCGTCGCTCAGCGGCTCGCGAACATCCGACCAGGAGTCCGCGCACTCGACCCGAGGTCATCCAGATCTGGAGCCTCCAGAATCGGCTGTGGAGTCCGCTGCCTATCGAGCTGCTCTTGCCCACTGCCAAGCTCATTGGAGTTGCGAATCGCGGTCGCGCTGTTGCTAGCCTCACTCGCCGAATCTACCTTCAATCTTCTTCGTCTTCTCTTCTGCTCGCCGCCGCAGTTCGCCAGAAGTTGTCCAAAAACATTGCCGGTGTTTGTTTGGCTAAGGACAGGGCCCGGTACCCAGCAGTACCAGGCACCAACAGACATCAGGCRCCCAGTCCCCAGCAGGCACAGGGGCTCAGACGCTATTGCGGGCGCCGCTTGAGCGCACGCCCAAGGACCTATCGCCATTCCCGAGACATTTAGATATCATCAACTTAAAGGTGAAAACGTTAACACATGATATTGAAATTTTATGACTTGTACATAATTATGCCCTCAAGTGAATTGATGGGAGAACATAGTTAGGTTTATACCCGAGTTAAGGAATTTAAATTGTAGCATTAAAAAGACATGATAATTGGTAATGTGGGAACTAAGAATGGATTAATAATTAATAAAGGACATTCTTAAATTAAACACATAATACCTAAGTTGGGACGATCGAACTAAGTAGACCTTCTTTGTGTAATCAACTAGGTCATTTCGAGGGCTTACATATAGGACTCCAGGTAAGTAATCCTCCCATCTCATTAACATTATAAATGAATGAACTTGAACGCTTTTAATTGCTTTAATATGTTTTGTATGAGATTCTATGTTGTTGTGTATAATTGTGAAGAATGTTGATATCTTCGTATTCAGTATCACCTTTATGTTAAAGAATATGCTATTAAGTTTCATATCCTGTGCTATTTGTTGAACATCATATTACATAAGGTTGTATGTGTTTCATGTCATGAGCATGTAGTCAGAATTTTACATCACATTTGGCATGAGCCTTTCACACACTTAGAAGGTGAAGGGTTTAGGAAATGAAATTTTAAAGGAAAATGTTAAGTTTTGAAAATGTTAAAGTTTTTGGAAAGGAGTGTAAACCTAGCCATGAAAGATGTGAGTGGAAAATGGGGCGTGGGGAACCGACGCACCCGAACCGACCCTCTAGGAGGGAGGTAATGATTCACCTCTGGGAGGTGAAGAGAAAAAGGAAAAGTAAAGGAAGAGAATGTAATCGGGTTCCAAAGAACAAATGGCCCACTGTAGCCTAATGGCTAGGCCTTACACTCTAGTGAGCTCACGAACGAATGGAAATGGAAAGTTTTTGCTGTAATTGAATTTTGAAGGGAATGTTTTGTAAAGGAATTTTGAAAAGGAATGTTTGGAAAG
>MEJB01000023.1:4040909-4048949 GCA_001752375.1 Rhazya stricta
CTATACCCGATTCATAACTAGAAAGTTTCTTTAGTCCTTTGCTAATCGGGGCTAACACTCTGGAAATTACAAAAGCCAAAATCGGAATAAGACTTGATATTATTAGAAATGCCCAAAAAATATCATATTCGTAAAGCAGGAACATAGATGCACTCCTATGAACGTGGAAAATATACCGGATTGCTCGATTCGAATTGTCAAGTCATCCATAACTGTTTAGTCAAAATCAAAATAAGAATTCATTTTGATCGAATTGACCAGTTTCCCTTTGTTTACTGTGCTCATTTCAAGATGAAATCCTAATTTTCATTATACTTTTCCATTATACTTATTTCGATTTTTTTAGTTAGTATAACTTTAGATCTATATCTTTCTCTTATACAAATTCTTTTATTTTCTTTTTCATCTAGAATTCTCTCTAAAGAAACGGAATTCCAAATAAATATAAATATGGAATTCTCTTTGAACTTCTTTATTTTTATTTTTTATTAATTATTATTAATGTCTATTATATATTTTTTATTAATTAGTAAAGAAAATAGAATCTACATTCTATTTTCTAAATTAATTTCTAAATTATTTAAATTGAATTACTAATTGAAATTGAAATGCAATTCTTTATAGATTTCTGTTTTTATGAATAGAATCAGGAGGTCCTTTGGTCTTTTTTCTTAGTGATTTAGAATAAGAACAAGCAAGAGACTGGCTAGAAATTTCCATCTCAGGATTTAGAATATCTTGGTCTTGGTATATTCTTTTTATTAGGATCATAGCGAAGGGGTTTCTCTTGATTTTGATTGAATATAGAAAAAGAGGACTCACCCGGTGCTTTCGCTCGGTCTAGGTAAGGTATACGACGAGCCTATATTGAGTTGAGTTAATAATGAGACTTACCAAAGATAGTCATTTTTCACCAAGTTTTAACTTGTACACAAGCACGGCAGGTCGTTTCTAGATCCATTTGGCTTTTTAACAAGGCAACTCGTGTCATGATTTTGACTTCAAAAATTTACTAGCATTGTGTGTACCAAAGAAAGGGAGTATCAAGAACTCCTTGAGGCAAATTCATATGAAATTCGCCCCTAAGATTAATGGCAAAAGGTTGTTTTGTTTATCCGCAATTGGAAAAATATCAATTAGATCTATTGAAATACCTTTTCGGGGTTATGTTCTGTTTTAAAAGCTTGCCGTGAGTAAGCTTATGGGAATAATTTTGATTTCGATTAATCAACCCGACAGTTCAAAGCAACAAACAATAATGAAAATTCCAATACACAAAATTCAATTATACAATTGAATTTTCATTAATCATTTTATTTTATTTTTATATTATAGTAATAGTATAGGGCTATACGGACTCGAACCGTAGACCTTCTCGGTAAAACAGATCAAACTGTTTATTATCAAAATGATCTGAACTGTTTCAAAAGCCCAACATGCATATTTTTGCATTGGGGTTTTTCATTAATTGATCAAAATATCAGTTAGTTCGCCATATTTTTTTCTTGACATAAAAAAGGATAAGTAGATGGCTCCATGTGCTBTGATTCATTATTTGGGATTCTGATCCAAGAGCACTACCAAAGTCTTTCAAGGGTAGGGTTATCTTGACGTAGGTCTACTTTGGCCTAGATCAACCTAAGTTAAATGAAGTCTCTATCGTTCTGATTCCAAAATAAATGAAATATGAAACTTCATACACCTTAAAGTTCATAGAATGAAAAGAGATTTTTTGAGGTCCTTAGACTCATTATGCCTAGYGTTGAATA
Source organism: Rhazya stricta (assembly GCA_001752375.1). NCBI lineage: Eukaryota > Viridiplantae > Streptophyta > Magnoliopsida > Gentianales > Apocynaceae > Rhazya > Rhazya stricta. Next base: position 4,042,679 of record MEJB01000023.1, read on the forward strand.
GACTGGATATTTACCTTATCAATATCTCAAATCCATGATAGGGTCTATTTGGCACCTAAATAGGCACCTCAATCGGACCGAACCCTTTGTCAGGCTATTGTTCCCCCAAAGTTATGGGRTAAGACATCGATTAAGATCACAATTTTTGTGATTGGATTGTATGATGGATTCCCTTGAAAAACATTGGCACGCGTGTAAACGAGGTGCTCTACCAACTGAGCTATAGCCCTTATTGCTTGTGATACATATTTTATCTTGGAGATAATTTCTTGTCAAGATGAATCAACATCTTAAATGTTTGATCCATTTGAGTGATATTGCTCAAATTAATATTGCTTAAAATTAGTATTGCTTATAAGTAATATGATATTTATAATCCATYCGCRGGGTGAGYTCCATTTKGTTCTCTTTGGGATGATAAATGACCTACTTAACTCAGCGGTTAGAGTATTGCTTTCATACTGTAAGAGTCATTAGTTCAAATCCAATAGTAGGTAGAACTTATTAGATACCATCGACTCCAGTATCTAATAAGTTTTGACCCACCTTTTTTTTTTTATTGATATTGATTTTGTATCTTTGCTATTTCATTCTTTTTTTCAATTGGATTTTGCTTGATTGTATTTGATTTTATTCACTCAACAGAATCAAATCAAAATAGGGTTCAAAACGGAACTTCTTTTGATTATGTGAACGTACCAACTAGTTATGTTATGAAATCAAACCGCATTGATAGCCTCTACTCGTGTCCTAGCTCGGCGTAGAGCTAGATTTTCCTCAATTGTTTGTCTCTTTCCTTTCGCTTTTCTCAAATTAGCTTCCGCGATTTCAAGAGTTTGTTGGGCTTCTTGTGGATCAATATCACTACCCTTTTCTACATCATTTACTAAAAACTATGATCTCATTATTGCCTATTCTAGCAAAACCATCCATCAAAACCATCGTTAACCATTGGTCGTTAAGGCATATTCTCAAAATACCTATATCTATAGCTGTGGCAATAGGGGCATGGTTCGGTAATATGCCAATTTGACCACTATTGGTAGATAAAATAATTTCTTTTACTTTTGAATCCCAAACAATTAGATTAGGGGTTAGTACACAAAGATTTAAGGTCATTTCTTCTCCATTTCTAAGTTCATAGCCTTTGCGGTAGCATCATCGATATTACCTATCAAATAAAAGGCCTGTTCAGGAAGACCATCTAATTCTTCAGAAAGGATCAATTGAAATCCTCTAATATTTTTTGCTAGACCAACATTTTTCCCTGGAGAATCGGTAAATACTTCTGCTACGACAAAGGGTTGGTATAAGAAACGCTCAATTTTTTGCGCTCGCGCTACTGTTAATCTATCCTCTTCAGATAATTCGTCTAATCCAAGGATAGCTATAATATCCTGAGGTTCTTTGTAACATTGTAAAGTTTGCTTAACTCTTTGCACATTTTCATAATGTTCCTTAACAACGATCCCGGGTTGAAGCATGGTTGATGTTAAATGTAAAGGATCCACTATTGGATAGATACCTTTGGCAGCTAATCCTCTTGATAGTACGGTAGTAGCATCTAAATGTGCAAATGTCGTAGCAGGAGCAGGGTCGGTTAAATTGTCTATAGATACATAAACTGCTTGAATAGAAGTTATGGACCCTWCTTTGGTAGAAGTAATTCTTTCTTGTAAAGAACCCATTTCGATACTCAAGGTAGGTTGATAGCCCATAGCGGAAGGCATTCATTCTACCCAAWAAGGCCGAGACTTCGGATCTTGCTTGAATGAAACGGAAAATATTGTCGATAAATAAAAGTACGTCTTGTTCATTAACATCTYGGAAATATTCCGCCATAGTTAGGGCAGTCAAACCAATCTCTCATATGAGCTCCTGGCGGTTCATTCATYTGACCGTAAACTAGAGCCACTTTTGATTCTGCAATATTTTCTTCATTAATCACTCCAGATTCCTTCATTTCCATGTAAAGATCATTTCCTTCACGAGTACGTTTACCCACTCCCCCAAATACGAATACGCCCCATGAGCTTTGGCAATATTGTTAATCAATTCCATAATGAGTATTGTTTTACCGACCCCAGCTCCCCCGAAAAGTCCTATTTTTCCTCCATGACGATAAGGGTCTAAAAGATCTACTACTTTAATTCCCGTTTCAAAAATAGATAATTTTGTATCTAACTGTACAAAGGCGGGCACAGATCTATGAATAGGAAATGTTGTACGAGCATCTATAGGCCCTAAATTATCAGCAGGCTTTCCAAGCACATTGAAAATTCATCCCAGAATCGCTCCACTTACCTGAACACTTAGAGGAGCTCCCGTGTCAATCACTTCCATTCCTCTCATTAGACCGTCTGTAGCACTCATAGCTACAGCTCGAACTCGATTATTTCCTAATAATTGCTGTACCTCACAAGTCAYATTAATTGGTTGACCAAGAGTATCTTGACCTTTAACTACAAGAGCATTATAAATATTAGGCATCTTACCCGGCGGAAAGGCTACATCTAGTACTGGACCGATGATTTGGACGATATGCCCCAAGTTGTTTTTTTCAAGCGTGGAAACACCAGAACCGAAAGTAGTAGGATTTATTCTCATAATAATAAAGAAAATATGTCAAATTTTGTTGCGAAAATTATCGAATTCAAAACAAATATCCCATAGCACGTCGATCGGTTAATTCAATATTAATTCAATAAGAAATAGGAATTAGTACTCCATTTGGATTTGGTTGGTACCATTCAATTGAATCCAATTCACTTCTTTCCTTATTCAAAGAGTCGATTTCAAAATTCAACCAACCCATTTTTACAATATCAAGTGGATGAATAAGAATCTTGAAAAAGTCTTTCATTTGTCTATGAAAAAAAAAAAAAATCCCCGAATCGCATGTGCGTTTCTCGTTGGACTAAGAGAAATGACTCAATATGAAAATAAATATGAAATAAAGAAAAAGAATCAAATCGCACCATTCTATAATAGGTAAATGCCTTTTTTTCTCCCGAAGTTGTCGGAATTATTCGTAATAAGATATTGGCTACAATTGAAAAGGTCTTATCAATAAAATTTCCATTTATTCATGATCTAGGCATAGGTAGAATTGTTTTAGAATTATTCACTCTGCCGGCCTTATTCTTTTCTATTTGTAGAATTGTTTTAGAATGAATTTTATTCTTATTTTATTTATTAATTATTAAATTTTCATTTTTTAAACCTAAAAAATGAAAACTGAAGTAAATGAAGTGAAGTTTGCTAAAGTAGCCTACTTGTGTACTATTACTATAAAGAAGAATGAGACGAATTGGATAAATATCCAGACTACTCTCTATTTTCTATTATAGAAAAAGGGATCCCTTTCCTGACATAGTTTAAGTTCTTATAACTTAAGAAATTGATGGATTTTGGAAAGGGGGGCTGATACCCTTTCAATATTTTTCAATATTTAATTTTGATTTCAAAAGGGCATTCTCAATTATGTAAAAATTGGAATAAATAAAATCGGAAAAAACCAGCTATCGAAATCGAACCGATGACCATCGCATTACAAATGCGATGCACTAACTTCTGAGCTAAGCGGGCTCACATAGCATCAATTTTATATGCATAGTAATTCAAAAAAGTATTGGAATCTTAGGTATTAACTATTATTTCTTATCTATTCAGAATCGATATGAATAGAAAAGAATAGAATATAGAATTTCAAATAAATATTGAATATTATAGAACATAACGATTAATATAGCAGTATATAATTTGGATTTTTTATCACTAATCACTAATACAATTTAGATTCGAATATTATTAAATTTGATATGATATATTATTAGATTAGATAGGAAATTCTTTTTTTTAAGATAGTTAAATTATTTAAATTTGTCATTTTTGAATTTGAATGACATTTGAAATTATTTTTATTACACTTCTATATTTTATATATTATTATATTATTTGATTCCATATCATTAGGAACGATTAGTTCGAACTAATGAGACATTCCTYCGCTTTCATTCCATTCATAAAATAGTAAAAGCGGAAATTAAGACAACAAAAAAAATCGACCGTTTAAGTATTGAAAATTGCATGGGAAGGTTGCCATATATATATAGGATATCTATCAATCTGTATTGAATTGCGGATCTAGAAATGATAAAATCATATTTGATTGGACCAAATAGGGTCTTCGATAGAAGATAGGTAAGAAATCAAAGAAGAAAAAGGCTTCTTCGAGATAGGAATCGGTATCTAATGAATTCAAAGGTTACAATAGAAATGAAAGAGAAAGGGAAGGACATCATAACACAATGAAATCCTAAAAAAGGAAGGGGATATGGCRAAATCGATAGACGCTACGGACTTAATTGGATTGAGCCTTGGTATGGAAACCTATTAAGTGATAACTTTCAAATTCAGAGAAACCCCGAAATTGATAAAAAGGGCAATCCTGAGCCAAATCCTGTTTTCCACAAACAAGGGTTTAGAAAATGAAAACAAGGATAGGTGCAGAGACTCAACGGAAGCTGTTCTAACAAATGGAGTTGGYCGCCTTGGTCTTGGTAGAGAAATCTTTCCATTGAAAATTTAGAAAGAATGAAGTATTTACGTATATACATACATATTTAAAATACTATATCAAATGATTAATGCGAACCCGAATGAATCCGTATTTTTTCTATAAAAAATGGAAGAATTGDTGTGATTCGATTCCACATTGAAGAATGAATCGAATATTCATTGATCAAATGATTCACTCCAAAGTCTGTAGATCTTTTCAAGAACTGATTAATCGAAYGAGAAGAAAGATAGAGTCCCGTTCAACATGTCAATGCTGGCAACAATGAAATTTAGAGTAAGAGGAAAATCCGTCGACTTAAAAAATCGTGAGGGTTCAAGTCCCTCTATCCCCAAAATATCCCCCAAAGCCTATTTGGTTTGGCTCCCCAACTATTTATCCATTTTATTCCCCTTTCCTTTCGTTAGTGCCTTATACATTCGCCCTATTTCTAGAAATAGACTGAGCAGAAATGTCTTATTACATCTTACATATAAGATATACATCTTTGAGCAAGAAATCCCCATTTGAATGATTTACAATCGATATCATTACTCATACTGATACTGAAACTTACAAAGTCGTCTTTTTTAAGATTAAGATCCAAGAAATTCCAGTACCTAGATAATCTTCTTTCGCCTTTTTATTTAATTGACATAGACAACCATTGTAACACTCTGGATTTTACTTTTATGAATTTTTGTATGATCTCGTGAAATTGTGTGCCAACTATGGTTGGACATTTTATATGTGGCTAATATTTTTAAATCGTACGTTTAATTGGTGCGAAAATGTTATCCGTATCGAATAAGAGTTATCGTTGGCTAAAGGCTCGACTCGTGGGACTATTTATTTGTCAGTCGAAAGTTGGGCTTTTTATCGAAAGGAAGCCCATCATATTAAATTTACGAATTTTGGGTTAAATTTGGACGGGAAGGCCCGAAGGATTCAAATTACAGCCCAAAATATTAAAAAAAGAAAAGAAAAGAAAAGAAAATATATAAGAAAATAAAAAGAAAGAAAAAAAACGAAAAGAAAAAGAAAAACCCTAGAAACTATCTTCTTCTTGCTCCCGCCGCCGCTGTCTAGGCCTGCCGCTGCCTCTTTCTCCCTCTACCGACCACTCACCTCTCTGCATCTTTGCTCATTGTTGCACGGCAACCTTGTAGCCGCCACCAGCATGCTGCCCTCACAATTTTCTGCAACGTGACTGGGCTGGAGTTCTTTCTGCTCTGATCTCTCGACGAAGCGCACGACCCTCGTTGCGGTTCAGATCTGCTGGTTCGCAGTTGTTGTCTCGTCAGATCGTCCCWTCCACGCCGATGGTCGGCCGCTCGCAGTACGCATCGCCTCGCTGTTGCGCGTTGCCCACTTTCACTTACTACTCGCCGCCATTTCTAGTCACGTCGCAGTGAGTCGCGGCAAGCCAAAGGAGAGCGATCCGAGTCCGCCGAAACCCATAGCCGCTCGCGACTAAGCATTCCGCCGATCTGCTCGCCAGGTCCACGTGCACGGCTGCTGCTCGCCAGATCCGCGCGTCTTGCCGCCGCTCGGAAGTTTTGTCGTGCAGTGAGACCTTCGTCTTCCCCTCCTTCTCTGCTCGAACGATCTACGCATCCACCCGCGCTGCTTCTTCTCGACCAAGGTCAGGGCAGGACTTCTTGCCTCGCCGGAGTTCACTGGAAACAGGCCTGTTGTAGGCCGTCTGTTGCT
>MEJB01000024.1:16080-54558 GCA_001752375.1 Rhazya stricta
CAGTTACTCTTCTCTCCATCTCTACATCTCTCTGTGTCCAGATAGATTCAGAGGCCACTGGGGTTTTGAATGCTTTCAAAATAGTAAGCGTTCTAGAAAAATCCCTGGATTGATTATCCAAATAAGGAGGTTTACAGGTTGAGGAATTGGAATAGGAAATTTATTTTTGGGTTTTAGGAAACCTCATTTCGGGTTGCTAGTACAATAATTAAAACCCTAGAAGAGGACGTGAGGAGTAATTTCAAAGTCAGCGAAGATGAGGATTATGATAAAGGGAGGAGTATGGAAGAACACGGAGGACGAGATCTTGAAGGCCGCGGTGATGAAATATGGCAAGAATCAATGGGCCCGTATTTCTTCTCTCCTTGTTCGTAAGTCCGCTAAGCAGTGTAAAGCTCGTTGGTACGAGTGGCTCGACCCTTCCATCAAGAAGGCAAGTTCTTCTCTTTTGTTTTTTAAAGGAATTTTTTGCCTTGTGGTTGTTTTATACCCCATAAGTTAAGTGCTGTTCTCTTTATATATATATATATATATGTTTATTTGTTTTCATTGGTTCGAAAGCGTGATGTCTTTTTAGCTTCAGCTCGTCCGTTTGTCTTTCTGTTTATATTTATGCTGGTCTTGATCTTTTAGCATCTGTTTTGCGCTCAAGCTCATTGTATTGGCCATTGTCTGTATACCTGCACTCGGTACTAGTAAATAGGCATCGATATATGCTGTTTAAGTGTTCTATTTGGTGTCTGGACAATGTCGCACATGTGGAAGCCTCTGGCTGTCTGGTGTGCTGTTATGCAGAATTTATCATTTTCAACCCGTTTCAGTTCAAAACCTTTACTTTTGAGTATGTACTTCTTCTTGGTGCTGGAAAGCAAAATTTCCTCCTTACTAGTTAGGATTCACAGAATTATGTTGAAATAGGGAGTATTTTTGCTAGGCATATTCATGTATTCCTACCCGTCTTTTTCCTCTCAGTTCTTACTTTCTAATGTTGGGGGCTTGGAGGGAAGATTGTGATAGCTTGTACTTTTATGTATTCACATTTRWTTTCCATCAGTAACTAGTTGCTGATYGTGTACTGAAGACGATTTATCTTTTTATTTACYATGTCAGACTGAGTGGACGAGAGAAGAGGATGAGAAACTGCTGCATCTTGCAAAACTCATGCCAACGCAATGGAGGACAATCGCTCCAATTGTGGGTCGCACACCGTCTCAGTGCCTTGAGCGCTATGAGAAGCTACTTGATGCTGCATGTGCAAAGGATGAGAACTACGAACCTGGTGATGATCCTCGTAAATTGCGTCCTGGAGAGATTGATCCAAATCCAGAATCGAAGCCTGCTCGTCCTGACCCTGTTGACATGGATGAGGATGAGAAGGAGATGCTTTCAGAAGCACGAGCTCGCTTAGCCAACACCAGAGGTAAGAAAGCAAAAAGGAAAGCTAGGGAGAAGCAGCTTGAAGAGGCTCGAAGGCTTGCTTCACTGCAGAAAAGGAGAGAACTAAAGGCTGCCGGAATTGACGTTCGGCAAAGGAAGAGAAAGAGGAAGGGAATTGATTATAATGCAGAAATCCCCTTTGAAAAGAAGCCTCCCCCAGGGTTTTATGATGTTACAGATGAAGATCGACCAGTGGAGCAACCTAAGTTCCCCACCACCATTGAAGAGCTGGAAGGTGAAAGAAGGGTTGATAAGGAAGCTCGTTTGAGGAAGCAGGATATTGCAAGAAACAAAATTGCTCAGAGGCAAGATGCCCCATCAGCTATAATGCAAGCAAACAAACTTAATGATCCAGAAACAGTGAGGAGAAGGTCAAGATTGAATCTCCCTGCACCACAAATTCCGGATCATGAATTGGAGGCAATTGCCAAAATTGGCATAGCTAGTGACATTATTGGGAGTGAAGAGCTCACAGATGGGAATGCTGCCACTCATGCTCTTCTTGCAAGCTATGCCCAGACACCGAGGCAAGGAATGACTCCATTAAGAACCCCKCAAAGAACACCTGCTGGTAAGCAAGATGCAATTATGATGGAAGCAGAAAACCAGAGAAGATTGACTCAATCTCAGACACCTTTACTTGGTGGAGAGAATCCCATGTTGCATCCTTCTGATTTTTCTGGAGTCACTCCTAAGAAAAAGGAAATTCAAACTCCAAATCCTCTCTTGACTCCTTCAGCTACACCTGGAGCCACGGCCCTTACTCCTAGAATTGGCATGACACCATCACGGGATGGATATTCTTTTGGTATGACACCAAAAGGAACCCCTATAAGAGACGAACTTCACATCAATGAAGATGTGGATATGCATGATGCTGCCATCCTGGGACGATCAGATTCAAGAAAGGAATTGCTTTCTGGTCTGAAAAATCTTCCACAGCCCAAGAACGAGTACCAGATAGCTATGCCGGCACCTCCTGAAGAAAATGAAGAACCTGAGGAAAAAGTTGAGGAAGACATGTCTGACAGAATCGCCAGAGAGAAAGCTGCTGAGGAAGCCAGGCAACAAGCATTACTGAGAAAGAGGTCAAAAGTACTTCAGAGGGAACTTCCTAGACCTCCTGCTGCATCACTTGATCTAATTAGGAAATCCCTTTTAAGAGCTGATGAAGACAAGAGCACCATTGTCCCTCCTACACTGATTGAGCAGGCTGATGAAATCATAAGAAAGGAACTGCTATCTTTATTAGAGCATGATAACGTGAAGTACCCACTTGATGAGAAAGCAGAAAAGGAGAAGAAGAAAGGAGTCAAAAGAAAATCTATTTCCGTGCCTGTCATAGAAGATTTTGAAGAGAATGAACTGAAAGAGGTATGTTCTTTTATCTGATTTTGTCGATTCTCATTTAGCTTTACGTAGAAAGGTGGTACTGTTCTATAGTGACCGAGAATTAGAGCCTTTATTTGCTTTATGTGTTAACTTCATGAGTCAAATGTTTTTTTATGTATCTACCTTACCATTTCTATTGAGATTTGCTGTAGATGTTACTGTCACTAATTCCAAGGTTACAAGGATACCAGATACAATCTATGTCGTGAACATTACAATTTCTGAAGTGGAAGATAATTTTGTTTTGTGAAAGAATATCTTACATGATAATTGAGCCTTTTCTTCAATGACAAGTTAGGCTACTCACATGGACAGTTGGATTGTCTCTGTGTTTCCTGCCCCCCCCCCCCCTCCTGTCATGTTTGACCTTTTAGTTCACTGTCAGAATTTCTTTTATCCAGTTCATAAGGATGAACTTAACTTTTCAAAAGAAGTACTGGATAGATAGATAATGCACCATGCTTAAAATAGTGCGCTTTGAAAATTTTAATGAAATTGATACATGTTAGTATTGTTCTTGGAACAAATAGAAGTTATGTTTGCAGGCAAGTCAGTGTGATGCTAAACTAAAAGGTGTAGAACATGAGTTTGGATGAGGGATTTGGGGTGTAATATTTGTTTTAGCATTTTCATTGCAGTTTTAATACGTGATATCGTTCATCTTTGGATTACTGCTAAAGGTAGACAGAAGGTTTTGATTTTGAACACAATATAGAGTATCTGAATGGAGCATTGCTATTGGAAGGGTATGATGGAAGTGCAATCTTTTCCGATTGATGTACAAAATTATTGCTATCTTTCCCATTCCTTCGCAACTCCCAATTCTTCTCCTTTGCTCCCACCACACTATGGAATGGCTTTTCTCCCTGTTCTTTTTCTCCACTTTGAGTTATGTGTTTGTAGTCCTGAAGAACATTTATAGGCTATATTCTGGATCCAATATTAACTGAAGCCATGTTTCGCTGGAACCATTTGTTTTATGGTTTTACTGTAGCAATTTGGATTGGTTTCATTGGAGAAGTCATTTGCTCTATGCTAAACTAAATAACTACTTCCCCAACTAAAGCAACTTTGCTGCAAATCTAACAAAAAGATAAATCTGGACAGTGCCATGAACAGTGCCCTCTACAATGCAGATTCCAAAAATTTCTGGAATCAATTTAAATAGTCGTTTGTTCTTTATGAATAAATGTTTATCATTTTCAATTGAAATACAACCTACTCAAATGATTAATCATTTAGTCAACCTTCCAAGTTAAACGGACTATTCCCAATTTTGCAGATGAACTTACATTTAAATGTTTAGGTTAACTTGCTGTTGTCTTAATATACTGATTAAATGTTTATTYAAACATAAGTTTACACTTTCTCCAGTAAGATCGATCCCAATCTTATGTTTGTGTCCGAATCTCAAATTTAGAATTAAGCCAACTACAATTATTCAAATGACATTAACAGATAAACCAATTCTCGTTCGATCCAACTCAATCCAAAATTTAAAATTCAGACATACTATTTTTCCTGCCTTTCCCATTGAATCCAATCCAAGTTGCTAGGATTCACTGAACCTGGCTGTCCAAATATAGCTGAACGTTTTTGAAATTTAGTTCAGTATTTTAGGAATTCAATGTCAAGTTGTTGTGTTCCGATCCTTTGCGGGTAATAAGATRATATGTAAGGCCCCCTTCGATAAGTCTGAAGACTGAAGATWGAAGTCAAAAGATTGAAGTATGAAAATTGAAATATAGCTRAAGTTATGAGCACTAAAAATTTACTTTGCATTTGCTTTGTACTTCTGACTTTGAATAATGAGTCTGGTAATCTGATATGCAATGTCTTAGTAGGTTAAGTCAGAATATCATCACTTAAAATTTATAGAAGGAATTGAGAAGCATTAAYGTATATAAACATTGCAAAATTAGATCATCAAACAGTCTTATTTTAATAAGCCTTTAATTAGTTTAGTTTCAAGTGCTGAATTAGGGTATCAAACTGGGTTTAAGAAAGACCATTGTATATTGTTTCTATACAGCTCTAGAGTAACAAAGAAACAAAATCAATGATGGACCAAACCCTAGATATTAATGTATGCTCTCTCAGGCTTCAACCCTTTTTTTATTTAAATTTTTAAATTTGAAAAGGTCAGATTTAAATAAGATGGTGCATCAAAAGGTTCCCTCAGATTTAGCTGTGGAGAAACCATGGCAGGATACCTTCAACTGGTGAACTGAAACCTCATTCTGGTGATCCTCCTGCCGAGTATTCCACTGGGGGGTTCAAGTTTTTCCATCACTATTGCCACCCTTCTAGCTTCAAAGAAAATCAGCTAAGGGGCTGAGTGTACCCAATGAAAATCCTCAAATGAAATGTCATATCAAGGTCAAGGACCACCTTCCCTTTTCCCCCCCGGTACAACAAATTCAGTTCGAACATTTCTAGTTCTTAACATGAAAAGTGAGATGCCATGAATTCTTGATTACTCATGATCATGTACACTTTTGTCTTCAATTGTCGGGTGTTCTTAGCATACTTTCTCGTGGCAATTTTAAACTACAAGAATTCACCCAACTCATTCATCATTCTCAGTCCTCTCGCCATCTCAAGCAAAAGTAAATCCAGACCCAACAACCACTAAGTCAGTTCCCTTTTGTCATAAAATGCAAAACCAATCTTTTCTTTCCATAGTTCATCATATTTGAGGTCCTTATCACCTTCCTACCTTTCATAACATTTTTACTATCATCTACTCATCAATTTTACCACACCCTTAATTAGTGTATTATTTTTTTTTTGTTTCCCATTCATGTGTGGCAGCTCTTTAAAATGCTTAATGGTGAGTGGTCATGAGTGGAAAGGAAGAGAGATGGGTACACAGCAGGTAGGAATGATTGTTATTAAGTTATTCAGCTAGCGAGATTTTGGAAATGTGGGGTGGGAAGAGGCAAAGAATGACAAGATGGCATGAGAAACCTGGGTATAAATTGATTTGCAGAGTATTTATTCTGATGCTTGCAAGCAATACTGAGTAACTTGTGCTGTTTGGTGTGTGGGAGAGAGGAGGAAAAGTAAGTCAYGTCTTTTCTTTCTTTTGTTAGACTGAAGAAAAGAGAAGTGTGTGATTAAACTTAATAAATAAATAAATAATTATTTCTTGTTGCCAATGTTGCTAGTRAAGCTACTAGAGAAGGCATTGACATCTTTCATTTGAAACTGAATCTGGGAAGAATGCAATAAGAAGTCTTAAAAAGTATCAGTAATTAATTATGCCTGCTTTTTCACCTAATTCATTTGATGCTTATCGTGCTAGGAACATTTAAAATGCCCTTGGCATACTTTATGTTGTAATTAAATTTAGCTATGTCTCCATAGTTCGTCTAATGACACTTGTATCTTTTCTGTGTATAGAAGTCCAAATTTGAAATTAATCTCTGAATTGAATAGATTTTTGTTGATTTCCACATCTATTTTCGTCTCACTGGAAGTAAGGTTTAATGTGAGAAATGTCTTTCCATTTGCATCTTATTTTTGTTTATTTTTCAATGATCTTACACTGTATCTTCATGTATTCTCTGTCTTCCCTTGTTTATGCGGTCCACAAGAAAGCCAAGAAGCTCTAGAATATCAACTAGTTATGTTTGGTTCCCAAACCCCATAAATAAAATATTTTTAAAAAAGAAAAACAGCTATTTTGGATATGTAGTATGTCATCTTGCATTTGTCTACATCATGCTTGTGATCGATGCAATGCTATCCATAGCTATTGTCAATTTAGTTATGATATTTTTTGTCCTTTATTTCTCTGACTATCCAGGGGGTGTGTCCTATGCAGGCTGCTAATTTGATTAAGGAGGAAGCTCAGTTTCTTCGTATAGCAATGGGGCATGAGAGTGAATCTCTGGATGAATTTGTTGAAGCTCATTGCACCTGTTTGAATGACATCATGTATTTCCCTACTCGTAATGCTTATGGGCTTTCTAGTGTTGCTGGAAACATGGAGAAGCTTGCCGCGTTACAGAATGAATTTGAGAATGTAAAGAAGAAGATGGATGAAGACACTAAAAAGGCACAACGCCTGGAGGCAAAGATAAAAGTACTGACAAAAGGTTATGAGGTATGCTAAGAATATCTAGTTCTATATATATTTATACATGGTATAACTTGTGCTTTCTTACCATTATATCATCTTTGTTGTGAATTTGATTCGTGTCCTCAGAGATGCGTTGATTTTAAGATTCCAGTATGATAGCTAATCTGAAATTGTTAGTCATAGGCCATGAAATAAGGCACAGTAATTCAATACCCATTATGATATTAAAAGGCATTGAATTTTCTATATTTGTGCAGGTTCTTTTTTGCTTGAGCTGTAAGATTCTTACTTTTTATTTTATTTTATTTGTCAGAATCGAGCCGAGAAACTGGGGCAACAAATTCAGGGAACCTATAATAAAATGGACACAGCAGGAACCGAACTTGAGTGCTTCCAAGCTTTACAAAAGCAAGAACAGATAGCAGCTTCAAACAGGATCAATAACGTCTGGGAAGAAGTTCAAAAGCAGAAGGAGCTCGAGCGAACTTTACAAACAAGATATGGGGATCTTATAGCACAAAAGGAAAGGATCCAGCATTTGACAGAGCAGTACAGAATACAAGAAGAAATTGCAGCAAAAAATCGGGCTCTTGAACTGGCCAAGGCTGAGGAAGCTGCAGCTGCAGCTGCAAATGAATGCACTGAGAATGTTGATTCGAGTGCTTTATCTGATGAAAATACAGTGTCAGTCAACCCTTCCTCTGAAGAAATGCCAAGCCATGAAACAGATGCTACTGATGACCAAGTTAACAGGAGTGTAGAGCCTGACATGGTAGAATCAAAACCCGAAGCTCCAAGTGCTGATGATGCTATCACTAGTAACTCTGAAGGCACTAATGTACCCAACACAGAAGGAAATCAGATGATTGGGGATGTTGCTGTTGCTCCTAATAYAGGAGATGACATATCTGAAATGGTGGATGAACAGGAGAAGACAACAGACGATGAGATTATGAATGAGGGTAATCATATAGATCAGGTTAATGTAAATGGTGATGAGATAATGGTTGATGATCACAAAGTGGTTAAGGAAAACAAGTCCCAGGAAGATGCTATAGCTAAACCAGAAAACGAAACCCAAGATGCAACTGATGACGTGAATGCTCAGTAGGGATGTTSCATGAATCACGTGGTGTTGCAGGATTGGACTGCTCTCAGATATCAAGTCCTAATGGATCACTGGATTCTTGCGGTTGTTTTGAAAATGTAAAATGAGGGTTTCCTAGATGTTTGGTATGAACTGCCTACTCTTGTTGTTCCTTGGATGGTATTTCATTAGGACCTGTACCGTCTACTAAAATTTTGAAATTACAATGCGAAAGCAAATTTGAGGACTGTAACTTATGCATGCCTACAGACAATCTTATGATGTGTTTGATTTGAAAAGATATTCTTTGTTGGGCTCTTTTTCTTGAATTCCTGCTATTTGTGGTAGCATCGACGGTCTGAAASAGGTAAGAGAACTTGTCTATATCCCATCTGGAGCCTCCTTAATATCTTGAAAACATTATTAGTAGCTCTCTCAAGCTGGTGYAAGCTGATTTGTTGTACTATTCTCTACMAAATCTCTATCCYTCCGCTTACCTGAGACTTTTATAAGTTTTATTGCAACAATTAGATATCTCTTTCGACAAGCGATTAAAATTTGAAAAAATGTTAAAGCTTTAAATTTGTATTCCTAATTAAGAAATTATTTTTAAATTAAGAGTAAAGATAGATGATATTTTAAATTATCATCTAAATAGAGTCTAATAAACTAAATGCCATTGTGGCATCCATGTACTTCGATTGGGAGTTGGGGTTCCCTATTATGGGTTCATTCGCCACCCCAAAAAGAGCATTTTTGTCAAATTGAATTTTGATTCCAAAGAAGGATCCTGTGGTTCTATGGCCACTTTATACGCCTCCGAGGGTCATATCCCCAATGGGCTGCACAAGATTGAAGTTTGAGCAATGAATTTAAATATTGAAATCTATTGGGATTTTTTTTTCACATTGCACATTCTTTTAGAAAGGACGCTCATTATTTTTACGCGATAAAATATTATCGCATTAACATAATGCTATAAATGATTTAAAAATTAATATTTTAGCAAAATGCATTCCCCTACAATTTATACATAGCAAATATTTGGGAACACTGGTCATATTCACCAATAAGACACAGTTCATAAACTTTACAAAAATAATGCTCTCAAAAAATTTAAAATACAAGTCATCCTGCAATATTAACTTTTCAAATATTCCAATCAATATCYTATTATGTACAAAATAAACAATGAGTGGATTTATTACCCAAAAAAGATACAAATTTTTCATCATTACATAACGAAAATATAAACGATATAGTCAAACTTTAATATGTTTTTGTTGAATTAAACTTGAACCAATAAATAATGCTATATAAGATAAAGATTTAAATTGAAAATATTACATAAAAGTTCATTTACATAACAACAAGTCATCAACTATGTCCGTCTCATTTATAATGATGCAAATCTAAATATATTATTATTTTCACAGTTTTGCCTATTATGATCAGGTTGATGATAGTTTGAACATGTTGGGGAGAATCGAGGCTACGAAAATTCATTTCTCCATGTATTCTTATAGTACGCCTCCGTCCCGGATGATTACGACCCTTCGTAAGGTCTTCATTATGTTTAAGGGTGAAGGGTGCAAGCCTCCAARTTGACTCATTTCCAATCGGATAGAATCACAACTATATGTGTTTCTATCATTATTCTTGGAGTAGAATTCACTGAATGGATTTGCAGCGTCCATCACAACTATATGTGTTTCTACAATTATTCTGGAGGAGAATTCATTGAATAGATTTGCAGCGTCCCAATATCTTTTTCGACATACAACAAATACATGGGAATATGATTTTCCGTATAACATTATTCTTGGAGTAGAATTCACTGAATGGATTTGCAGCGTCCATCACAACTATATGTGTTTTTACAATTATTTTGGAGGAGAATTCACTGAATAGATTTGCAGCGTCCCAATATCTTTTTCGACATACAACAAATACATGGGAACATGATTTTCCGTATAACGTCATTTCTAGCAATCACATGTATTCTCGGTCATGTTGACCGTGTAAACATTGTTACCCCTTCGATCTTGTCTCTGTGGAATGGTGACACCAAATAAACCAGCTTGTTGATTGTATTGAGTGATGGAGTGCATTATTGCCTTAGTTTCAAGATTAGCGTAAATCTTCCATATTTTAGATGGAAATGGATATCGATATTGAGCGACCTCATCTCGATGTAAGCAAAAGTAATCAACAAGTTTTCTAAGTCTCATATCAACCAATACCTTTAGTGRAAGTGCACATATTTTTTATAGAATACTATTCATAGATTCAGACAAATTTATTGTTAAAACTTGAAACTTGTGTCCCCCATTGTGCGATAGAGCCCATTTATCGAGAAAGATATTCGTGAACTAATTATAAGCTGCTTAATCTTTTTTTCTTATCTCCTTCATGTATATTTCAAACTTTTGCATTTTCGGTGTACTTCCCACATGATACATTATCTTCTTGAACATACTGTTCTTGAAGGTCATATTGAAGCTAGCATGGATATGACGGAGACACAATCTATGGACAATCTTTGGTTCTTGYCAGTCTCAACTTTGTACAWTAATGCTCAAAATCCCCTAATGTCTATCCGAGATTAAGTAGACAAATCTATCTTTGATCACATGGAAACGCAACAATTGCATAAATCATCCCAACTCTTCCTAGATTCTTTATCAACAATGTCAAAYGCCAATGAAAAAATATGATTGTTGGCATCCCATGAACTAGCAATAAATAGCATACCACARTAAGCACCCTTTAAGTGTGTCTCATCAATAGATATTACTGGCATACAATAAATGAATTCTAGAATTTGTAGCTTGAATGTCTAGAAGATGAATTTGAAAATTTTCACAACGTCGATACTGTCTCGATGATGTTTTCACTTAATAATTGTACCCGAATTTATTTATAATAGTTCTACGAAGTAAGGAAAAAGAATTGGGAATGTAGAAATCCAAGAGTCAAACAATAACTCGATACATTATTTTCTTGCATTTCATTCTTTTTTGTAAGTTATTTTAGAATAAAACATTTTCATCACCTCCTACTGAATAATCTTGACATGCGTTTTCAAATCATTTATAATCAGATGCGCGATTTTTCGTGCAATGTACTTGTTGTAATGATAAGTATAGGGATAAACATTAAATAATTTATATTTGTAATTATAAATGAAGTAAGACATATAAAAAAAATGTAATCATAAGCAACTTACTGAGCAATAAGATTCCTGTGTGCATCGTTTTGGACTCGAACAAGACCGGTGTGTTCTGATTATAATATAGTGATCTCCCATTAGCTATGAGTAGATCTCTRCGTAACTCTAACATATTATAAACATGGACTTTCATCTGTTAAATTTTTATAYGATGCTATCTATTCTTTACTTTTACTTCTATTTACTTTGTACTCATGATTCATTATGATTAACCAACTAGTGATAACCTCAACGACTTGGTTCTTATCCTCAAATCTCATGTGCAATCAAATGTTGAGATTACTACTTGACCACATATCAAAACGAGTTTCGCTAGCATCAACAAAATCATCTTATTGTTCTTCTAAATCCATATTTCGAAATGCTCCGAAAAAAGTGCAATCATAAACACAAACCAATCTTCTACCTCCAATAATTACTTGTGATGTACTAGGCATATGTGGATGTGTAGGAATTCCAGCAACATCTTCATTACTATCACCGTGTGCATCTAAAATCTCTATATCCTCAGGCTCGGTAGGTAAATCATTCACGTCATTTGTATTTGCATGCTCACCACAAACTGCATCGGYATTCATCTTCACATGGTTTCTACAATTTATTTGTGCAACAGCGTCTCAAATACCCTACTATGCTACACTTGACGATTTTGGTTGGCAAGACATGTATAGACCCCAATAACCCGAAGGTATAGTATCACTTTCCGTCTCTTGAGAAAATGTAAAGTCTGGGATGTCTGGTTGTTAGTTCATCAGTAATGCCGTATATGCGCCCATTGCAAATCCTGATAGGTCTGTATATTTCGAAATACTTGTCGAGTATACCTCATCGGGCACCGGATATGGCTGCTGCTATGGCACGTTTTCTGCCTCAAGTTATTGTATTTCATTAAATTTAAGAAGCAGATGTATCTGATATGATCGTGCTTCTTCGAGCATCACCCATAACACTTGTAAGTCATCATCATCTAAAATAACAGAGGACTAAAAATAAACTTCTCCATTATAAATTAATAGCATACGATAGATAAACTCAACATGATATCTTTCGTGATCAAAATTTCRTRAATTACAAACTTTTCTATATAACTCTGAGTATGAAATAGATTGTCGTATTATCCAAGTCTTTTGAATAGGTCCGTCAATGCAATGAGAACCTCTTGGATCAAATCTCATCTCACAATCCCAATGCAAAGATATTCTGAATGGTTGTCCGAAAGACATTATCTCAAATCTTATTCAAATGTAATCAAACAATATATTAGTTTCATAATATCTAGGTGATGACAAATTTAAACGTCTCAAAAATTATTAAATTAAAAAATTTATCCAACAACATCAAGTCAAAATAAACAATATGTGTTGTCAATAATTAATTAAGATTATGAAAATAAATCTGAAGATATTACTATCTCAATTTAAAAAACAAATTTCAAAATAATGCTCATATTTAAACAATAAAACCCCAACATAAAATACTAATTTGTAGAACAATTAAACCATATTGAAACATTTATATCAAAAAATTACTTATTGTAGAAAAATTAAAACCCTAATTTTACAATGTAAGAAATTAGTTATTGCAYAATAATGAAAATTAACCAATACTATTATTTCATATTTTAACACAAAAAAATTAAAACATAACATACCTTGAATGCTTGTTTACTTATATTTGTCCAAGATGCAGGGAACTAAAATGTGGAGATGCAATGGACTTCTGCAGAAGAAATGAATGTAGCATACGAAATGATATCTGAAGTGYATTTCATCAATGTAAGTCACATGTTTATATAGAAGGACAAAGTGAAAAAAAATTCACATTTGGCAAATGCATGGATACTTTATAACAAGTGAAAAGTGGTAAAATTGTCGCATTATCAAAATGTGTGGCGGCTTTAACAAGTTTTTGCATTTAGTGAATGCGTTTGCCTGTTCCAACACATTTTCCTAATGCGTTGGGCCTGTTCCAATGCATTTTGCTAATGCGTTCCGTATATGCCTCCTTCCCGCACAAACAGTAACTCACGCAAGCCACCCTGCAAAAAACAAAAAATACTATGGTTTCCTCACACCATTCATGGACTACAATCATTCATCAACTTGACAACCACCCTTCACAACAACCATTCATCAACATAAAAATAACAATTCACCAACAACCACCATTCAGAATAAGTTAATCAAAACTATACTGATACATAACAATGTCCAATTACAAAAATCATTTACATTATAGCCGCAAAATTGTTAGCACAAATACAAATTTACAATGAACACAATAGTCTAGTCAAAGTCAACATCAACATCCTAATGGTCATAAGCTGCTGGAGTGTAATACGAGGGGGCTCTATGGGCTCGAGAGCCTCTACGGAGAATCAATGCATCAGGATCGAAATTGACATCATCCTAATTAGCATAGCAAGAATGGTGCCGTATAAGTGCGATAATATCGCTTGATGAAGGTGATCTAATATGAACTTGTGTGATGGACCCATAATTAGTCTGCATAGAAGGCCCCTGTGCATCTGCATATGTAGAAGGCTTCGGTGCATCTGCATGTGTAGATGGCCCAGCTCTAGCATCTCCCTTGTAGTATGTGTAGGTGAGAAGGAGTGGGGTCATCAAAGTCATCCTCAGGCTAGTCCTCGGGCAGATGAACATCATCAACGTCATCTGGTTGCTCACTAATATCAGCCTCGGGGGCGACAAGCTATGAACGTGCACTTGGATTTCTACCACTTCATCRCCGTTCAGGCTCACCCTGGGCATCAATCTTCAATCGAGGGCGACGCGAAGTCGGAAGAAGTGGTGCTATATCAATATCCTCCTTTCTATGGCAGCCGAGAGATCCTAAGTGTAAAATTGTTCTTGGCGTCTTTTCCTTAAGCGGTGCGAATGTCGACCGAAAATGTGGATTTACATATGGCATCGCTTGATCCACAATATCTAAACATTCCCAGAATGTTGATGTCTACAGAACATGAACRAACATAAACAACGATGCAAATGAAACATATAATAWAATAGTTAGTAAAATATTAACATTATGAACAATAACATAATGTGTACCGCGTAATGTAACCGAGAACTAGTGGATTGATAACCCTCAGGATCTTGTTGTCTAATCGTCCGAATTCCCATAAGTAATCCCGTATTCGACGGGTATACGCAATCCATGTACTCTAGCAAGCCTCCTGTAGCTTGATCTGCCTGGCACTCCCCAGATAACTATCTTGGTTCCGAGCATCTCATTCATTAGATATTACCTTCCCTGTTCCCATCTCTCCACAGTGTACCGAATGCAACGTCCACCGTATATTGTGAGTGTTGGAAATGATTTATGCAAAGAAAGGAGAGTGGGCCTGATGAAAGCTGAACTGGCTGGCATTACCTCTATCAGGGGAGAGCAGTACTCCACAATGGTTTCCTCAGCAGATCAACTGGAACAGGGATGATAGTCCATATTGTCAGACCCTTCTAAATAGAGGGCTGGGTAGCTCTATGAAGAATTTTTGTATATGACATCTATATCTAACTGCATAAAAAGAAAGTAATCACCAAAAAAAGAAATCATCAATATTGATGGGTAGTGAAGAATAAACAAAATTAACTTCAAACATAACAATCTACTATGGAACTACTTATGGTTGTGAAGATCATCCTTAACTAAACAATCCCCTTATATGTTATCAAAATACGTGTGTGGCCGCAATACGCGAAAAGACAAAGGGTCTCAGTATACTCACACCTTTCATTATCCTTGCATCTGTATTGCAGCAGTATCTAGCAATATATATGAGCCGATGATACGCGGCTTGTATGGGCCCACTAGAAACTGGGTCATAGAAATAGAGAAGACCTGCTTCATACCCCTCCTTGAACCATAGTTTCAAAATTAGGAGAACCTTAATAGAAAAGTAAATGGTGGTCTTAGTAAATAAGATAATTAGTAATATTCAGAATAAATTTATAAGCGTAAGATAATTATGAAGTAATAGTATATAAATTGAGTATGAATGCATCAACAGACCTAAATATCTTTCTTTATAGCAGAAGATCCATAGCACCGCAAATCCGCGAATTACACAAATGCCATAGCAACACATTCAGGAGAGAACTAATATCCAAAACATCACTTCTTGCACGAACTCTAATTGCCCTACACGCTCAACAGCTTTATACACGCTGGATAGCAAATCGACGAGCAAGATATCAAGATTTGTTCTATTATATTACTAAGAATGCAAAAAAGTCAACCAAATATAGAACAAGCATCACTAATGTGCAAACGATGTTATATCGCACGATCGATCTCAAAAATATGTGGCACTCGTCCCCTGGAAGCGGTGTCTCCAAATTTGTTTCTATTGCCCTTGCTATCAGTTTATCGCCTTCATATATTACTGCGATGCAGCCAAAATCCAAGTCTAGAAAGATAAATCTCTTCTCAACCTTGCACGCTAAGCAAGGCCTCCAATGATAGTGTCAATTAACCTTCAAACTCGTAAGAACAACAATGTCATGCAGTGGCACTATGGCCTTCATGATCTGTCGATGAAATGTGTGTGTATCCAGGAGCCACCRCTCAACCATAGCACTAATTAGAGCATGATCAACTGTAAGATTCCTAATCTACAAACTCCTTGGAAGCCTGTTCCATCTATGGCATCTCTAACTTTGACATCATCCATACCATAGGCTGTCCAAAATCTACCTATTTGAGTCCTATACTGTAAACCTCTAGACATAGACAGCTCCTTGCCGGCTCATATCAGGTTACACCTGGGCTGTCCTTATCTAGACAATAATGAGGCATCTAATGGATTCGAATGAACATCTCTAGGAACTCGTTCCATCTATTTATAAAATTACAAATGTTATATTAAAAAGGATGTCGCAAATTTGTATGTATGAAAATAATAAGTAAATTAATATAAACAAAGAAACTATTAGTCACAAGAACTCGAAATGAAGAAAACCTAAATCCCACTTAGGGATTGATCCCTAGCATTGATCCCTAGCAAGCAAATCAGGGTAGATCCAGTTATTCGGCAAAGTAATGTGTACATATATTTAGCTATAGAAAATTATTTCAAATCTTAAAGCCCTTAATACATGTCAATCAACTGCAAGGTGAGTTCACAAAACTCAAAGGCATAGGAGTTAACATGAAAATCAGCCAATATTAGGATTGGAGGTCCTGTATTTTCTCTCTGAAATTACTTAGAAGTAACTGAGTTAGCAAATTTTAAACAAAATTAAGATATTAAATAATGTCTCTCAAATGTCAAGAGCTTGAGCAATCAGAAATCAATGCATAACTAAATCATGAAGCTATTTGCTTTGTACATCAAAATAATAATAACAATAATAATCTTCATTGCAAAGATGGCCTCTATATCCATTTGCCAAGTCTAAAAACACTTCATAAAATCACTAGCTCTGTTCTGCAATTACCAAAAGAACTCATTCCACATTATGCAACCAAACTTGTCTAATTCTAACAATGAATTATCTTAATCACACAATAACACATAGCTTTCTATTAGCCAATAATTYCCAATGTCACACGCTTATCAATTACTAATACATCCTAGGTTGTTATAATACTAATGGCATACTTGCAATCAAATTCATGAGATGCAACTCAGGAACATATTTCAGGAAAAAGAAAGCATGTAATTGGAAGAAAAAAGAACCACAGATACACATGCATCATTTCCTATTTCACCTGTTCTCTGGCAGTGAGATGAAATTGACAGTGTGTTGGGGATCCAAAATAGTTTTGAATGTTATTTACTAAATTTTACGCTCTTTATGAGCTTTTTTGTACCTTAGTTGTTTAATAATTGCGCCTTAGACTGAAGACATTATTTTAGAATTTGATCCGGTGAGGTCAAGATTATGAGTTAGTTCTTCACTCAGGCCTKGTATGATAAAGCACCTCCGAGATTATAAAATTAACAACTATTAGAACTATTCATAAAAACTTAAGGAACCAGAAATGAAGAAAAACATAAACTGTGCAAACCTGAAATTGTGGTCGATTGATGAAACAAAGGCCTAGGGAGAAGACAGCGGCGAGTGAAGCGAACCAACGGCGATTGTAGCGAACTAGCGACTAACCACCGAAAACCTCTGGGCAGTGAACTTGYGACAAAACACTGGTTCACTACCTTCCGAGGGACAGCCAACTCCGAGAAACGAATGGAAGCAGCAGAATTTTAAAAAATTACAATGGGGAGTAGGGAGCAGCAAAGTTACAGGAAGGGGGAAAACTTAAGTTCTTTTACTCAATTGCGAGGGGAAGCAAAAGGTACTTTTTTCTTTTTTTTTTTTTTTAACTTTCTCACTTCGATCGCATTCTACGAATGCAACAAAAAGAAAAAAATTCACATTAAACAAAAGCATGGGATCAGTTCCTCGACTCAGAGCATAGACCCAACGCATTTTCGTAATGCGTCGGTTTGAGAGCCAATGCATTTATAGAATGCTACTGATTCATTAATGCCATCATTTCAACAATTGCGTCCAAAACAGAAAGGACGCCCGTTTTGAAGAAAAACCTAATCTATTGAGTAGTTGAATTTTTTACTATTAAAATTGTCCTTTGTAATGTCAAGGCTTGATCTTGTTAGAGTGTGATAACTACTTTAGCAGTCATTTTTACAATTTTGTTCTTTTTTTCTTTTAATTATTGAATGATAGGGGAGGATATAATTAATTTTGTCTAATAAATAAAAAGTTATTAGTGCATCTATAACGCTCTTATCCTGTTCATGTGACATTTATTTTCTAGAAATAAGATAATAAAAAATAGCCTAGAGAGTYATCTCAAAATAATATAAAAATAGCTTTTAAATCAAGAATTATCTTCAATTGTTGAGATATTTGAAAATTGAAAACTAAACATTGATATACGTTGGATGTGGTTAGGACGTTCCGTTACTAATTTAGAAAGATTCTAAATATTGTCAAATTTACACTTTTATCCTTTTTTTATTCCTTAAAATTTATATTGAAAACTTATTTATATTCGTTAATAGTTGGAAAGACCAATAAAAGAGAATATGGTTAATTTTGTCCTGTAAATAAAAATTTATTAAACCCAACAACTAATATCAAGTATTAAATAATATATGTTAAATTAGGATCTGAATTGCGTTAATAAATAAGCCTTTAGTATCAATATGATAAATACTTAATTGAATCCTTTTTTTTTGAAATCAACTTTGATCCATAATATTAAGATATTCTAAATTATATTAGTATTAGATTATTAATTTTATATGTATTTAATTAGATTTTATATTAAATCATTTTAATTTAATAAATATTTAATTAATTCATATTTAAGTGCTAAATTGCTTTTGTTAAACCGACCTATATTATCACCATTTCACAACCCAAATTAATTGGTCAAAAAAAAAAAAAAAAGAAAAGAAAGACCAGATAGTCTGGATGTCTATGAATGAAAATTTTATTGATATTTTAGGATTGGCTTCTCTATACACTAAT
Source organism: Rhazya stricta (assembly GCA_001752375.1). Taxonomy (NCBI): domain Eukaryota; kingdom Viridiplantae; phylum Streptophyta; class Magnoliopsida; order Gentianales; family Apocynaceae; genus Rhazya; species Rhazya stricta. The sequence continues at coordinate 34,836 of MEJB01000024.1, forward strand.
ACAGGGTGCTTGAAGTTCCAATCAGCCAATTACGTTATTGCCCTTTTCGTCAGAGTAGAAAACAAAGAACAAGGCCTAACAGTGGACTCAATTCACTGGCCCGTTTGTTGGGCCATCTGTAATCTATATCTTCATTATTCAATGCAGAAGTTTGGTAGGTGCCTAGGTGGGTTAATCGAACTTTTCTTCTTCTTTATCTTCCAGCTTGGATATTACTCATGCAAAAGTTTCAAAATCGATTCCGTACATGCATTCTACATCGGGCGGAGGAAACAAAATTTGTCATGACTATCCAGTTTCGCCTTGATCGAAGTCAGGAGAGCAAACAAACAAGAAAATTAGGAAAGACGAAGCAAAGTGCTGCAACGAATCACATGATCAAAGGTAAGGCCAAACGGAGTAGATGTAACTGAAGCATCTCGATCAAAGGTAAGGCCAGAAACAGAGTAGATGTAACTAAAGCATCCCATTTGGAGAGGCATCTGATTGCCAGAAATTCTTGGCCTTTCATGAACCACTGGTTAAGATCATGCATGCAAAGCCTATCTGGTCGTCCATATGTCATGCCATAAATGTAACTGTTTAAATTAGCTGATGTACTAATTTGTTTCTACGCACTTCGTGACGAAATAATAAAGTTGCGAAGGTGGTCAGTGGTTTTCACTTTTAAGCTGTGGTGGGGTTGGGTTTCAGAGGAAAAAGCAAAGATTCAGCAAGAGAAAGTTGGAATCTTGTTGAGGTAGAGCGAKTATACACGTATCTGGTTTTCTCTCCTCTTCAAAGAGGGACTGGACAAACCCATGTGGAGTTTTTGTTCTGCTTTCTTGATATGCTATCTGATTTTGGTTCATGTCAGTAGTCATTTCTTGAAGGTTGTGAACTTATTTTCTTCGTGGATGCTATGTGTTTGTCTATTCAATTGATTTGGGATATTTTTTGCTTAAGTATTAGAAAAATGTTTCTTTTCTCCACATGGTTGAACGATCTTGAGTACTAATTAATGGAGAATTTTGTTTTCAGTTGATTAAATTTCGGGTCATCTGCTGGTAAATTCGCCCACTTTGTATTTCTGCATCAAGAGGAGAGGAGAACAATCAATCCAGGGTGCTTCTAGCTATCAGCATATAAAAGGTAGACAAACATGAATTTCTTTTGCTGGCGGCGTGTGCTTCGTGCTTTTGGTGGATGTAATATTTCTTGTCACAGATAGAAATGAGGCAATGGTGGGATGGGATTTTCATATTGTGTTTCCCTTACCCCCCTTGATTATGTCTCGAAGGGGATAAAAGATGGAAAAATCCACTCGTCTTTCTTTAAGTCTTTTACTCCAATAAAAAGATTTTTGTTGTTGAAAACAAAAAAAGTAAGTTTATTTGAAAAAGAGTTAATTATGGCTTACTTATTCAAGGACGACCGCGATGATCAATCAATTAATCGAAGCTATGAATAGATTGGATACTCAGAATCACACTCTTTTACCCATTTGGAACAGCATTGTAGATTCAGAGTACATTCTTAGTTCTGATATATCTGGTTTGCTATTTAATTTTTTTTAATTATCATTTTTACTTTTCTATTTGGTGATGGGTGTTGGGGTGACTTTCATAGGGATGCCTTGTCCTTCATTTACTCTTCCTTGATAATTGCAAACCGAGAGTTTGTTTGCCTTTCTCGGCTTGGATTGTGTATGAGTCATTTCGTTATCCATTATTTTGAGTTTAGTTGTTTTCAATGTGTTAAACTCTGAGGATTATTTGTTCTTTCAACTTATGCATGAATTTTATTGCAGGTATCTCGTTTATTTGATCACAGTCCAAAATGGTAAAAAGAATAGTGGATCTTCGATCTGACACAGTCACTAAACCAACTGAACCCATGCGGGCTGCAATGGCATATGCGGAAGTTGATGATGATGTATTAGGATATGATCCGACAGCTCGTCATCTTGAAACAGAGGTGGCAAAAATCATGGCCAAGGAAGCAGGATTGTTTGTTCCTTCAGGCACAATGGGTAACCTTATTAGTGTGCTTGCACATTGTGATGTAAGAGGTAGTGAAGTGATTCTTGGTGATTATTCTCATATCCATATATATGAAAATGGAGGGATTTCTACCATCGGAGGTGTTCATCCAAGGACAGTGAAGAATAATGAGGACGGGACAATGGATATAGGTGAAATCGAAGCTGCAATTAGAGATCCTAGAATGGAGATTTGTTACCCGAAGACTAGGCTTATCTGTTTGGAAAATTCGCATGCACAGTAAGGACACTTATGATGGAAAGTCTCCGAATTATTCTTCTTGTGATTGGCCCCAAGTTCTCTGACCTTCAATTTACTATATTTTGGAAAATTCTCATCCAAAGTTATGAGCACAGTACCCCCTACATGATGAACCTCTCACATGACCTTGTTCTAATGTATGAAAAGTTCTACTTACTGTTTAGTCTGCAAAGAAAGATACTAAGATTGATATTGCTAATCAATTGGCTTAGATTTTTAATTAATGTGTTAGGACAATTTTCATTGTCTGAACTGASATGTAGCTTTGAGGTGTTCAACTGTCAGAAAAAGACAAGGCGGAGAAAGTTCAACTGTAAATAAGTGCTGCTATGACTACATCTCTGAATCACGTGCAATCCCCTAATACTTTTGAAATTTTCAAATGGTCGTATAAACCTAACTGAGACTTTCTTTTATCAAGTCTTAGTGCCATTGGTTGTGGCACTTGAAAATCTGACTGATCATTTATGTAGAAATGAGAGAATGGTAATTCTCATGTTGAATATTTAAACAATCTACTATCGATGCAGTTCTGGCGGTAGATGCCTTTCAGTAGAATACACAAACCAGGTAGGACAGCTAGCAAAGAAGCACGGCTTGAAGCTTCATATTGATGGGGCTCGTATCTTTAATGCATCAGTGGTAAGTACAAATTTTACTTCATAGACTATGTGCCAATCTTTCACAGGTATGCTGCAAATATGCCTAATGAAATGGATATTATGGCTTTTTTTGTATTTATTTTTCTTAATATTCGCAAATTATTGCTTCATGAAAAACTGAAGAAACTGAGCTGTTTTATAAAAGAGAGTTTCCGGATACTTAGAAGAGAGTATTGAAACAAGTATGAATGAATATTAACCTAAAGCTCCATATATCAGAGATGGGAATAGAAATTGGCAAATGATTGACTCATGCATTCAGAGTTTGAAGGTGATACATTGCAGAGAACACGATAAAATTCAGATGCATAAAAGATCTGTCCTYTTTGCATACGGCATACAATTACTTATTCTTTCTATATTTGCAGTACGTGTCATTGAACYTATGATTCTTTCTAGGAAGGTAGCAATTCTTGGCTTCTTAATTTGGTGTTTTGGATAGCTTAAATGGCAGCTTATCTCATTTCTGCCTAATTTGCCAAATTTGACAAAAGCTCATTTAAGAGTCTGGTTAGGTCTTGGTTATGTTCTCTTTAAAAGCTTAAGCTATTAGAGAGTTCTGGAGTTTATAGATTTCACACCATAACACAGCAACTTCTGTTATTGCGCCTTCTCATATGTGGAGTCTGACATTCAAGATGACCTCCCTGCTSAGCTACAAATYTTGGGGATTATTGATCATCTTCAAATTTTAGTACCTGGGAGTAGAAAACGATCACAAYATTTCATTCTTATGACATGCATKTCTGCTAGATTTTATGAAAGATGGAGGCATTTGGTCAATTTCATTTTAAATTAGAAATTGTTTAGTGGTGTGCTTGAATATTTTTTAAACTTAAATGCATGACTAGTGTAGGTACTGACTATACTATGTTCTATCTTTTAGGCACTGAAAGTTCCAGTTCACAGGCTTGTCCAGGCTGCTGATTCAGTCTCGGTAGGTAAAATTATGACAAGATGCAGATGCTCTTCCCTCACCCCCCCCCCCCCCCCSGGGGGAAATTCTAGTCAACTCTTGATCACACTTTGTTCATTTTTTCTCATAGTATTCCCTCTCTCCCTCTTTTCCGCCAGTGAGGGTGGGTAAAAGAAACTCTATCTCACTTTTATTGGATATGCACTGCAGGTATGTTTATCAAAAGGCCTTGGTGCTCCAGTTGGATCTGTCCTTGTTGGTTCAGAAAGTTTTATCGCCAAAGTAAACAACTTTGCAGAATTCATTTTTCCCCACTGTTCCAGGAAAAAAATACTGTTTAGTTATTGTCATTTAATGTTCCAGGCAAAGATTCTCAGGAAGACACTGGGTGGGGGAATGAGGCAGGTTGGTATCCTCTGTGCTGCTGGTATCGTTGCATTGAATGAACATGTTCACAAGCTTGAAGGAGATCACAAAAATGCCAAGACTTTAGCAGGCAAGTTCACCTTATTTCTTTTACATTTCACTTATTTCAGCATGCTTCCAGTTTCCTCTTAATCTCTTAGCTTATAATTCATAAATGACAGATGCACAGTCACAAATAAACATGCATTTCAATTTCCTCTCAATTGTTCTGTGATGGTTGATTTGGTGGTCTTTTAACTTTCGCAGAGGGGCTGAACAAAATCAAAGGACTAAAAGTTGACATTGATTCTGTTGAGACCAACATTGTAAGTGCATTATCTCTATMGCCGAAGACATTTTAGTTTGGCTTCCACCAATTAACTGACACCTTTCCTGCAGACCCCTTCTTTTGCCTTTTTTTTCTGTTTCTCAGCCATTATTTCTACTTCTGGTGAAATTTTGACATACTAAAACCAAAGTATGCCAAGCAATTTTTTAAAAGGGCATTCTGGTCCCTATGTTATATTTGCAAAATTTGCACATATTGAGGATGCTGAAAACATCTATTAACTTYTACAACAAGTGATTAGCTATATATGCTGAACTTTGAAATATAAATACATGCATTTTCAGGAGAAAATTTGAAAATCTCTTCCAGCCGAATCTGCATGATCTTACTATAGTTGTAGACAAAGGGATCCATACTCTACGTTAATGTTAATTTTGTTATTTGGTGTCTGCTTAAATGTTCTGCAAATGCCCACTGTCCTGTGTCCATCATTATAAAATGTGGTGAAGTTCAGAGYGAAGAAAAGTTCTGGTTTGACTGTCTAATACTTGAAGAAGAAAGTTAACCCAGATATTTTTCACATTACCTTTAGGTATACTTTGATATCCTGAAGGAGTCGAATATCACAGAAACCAAGCTATGCAAGAGTTTAGAGGGATATGGTATACTTGCATTACCAGAAGGCCCATTCAGGTATTTTCCATCTTTGACTTCTCAAATTATTATAGAGTTTTCATTCTGAAGCATTGCATAGCTACTTTTTCTTGATTGAACTGATTCTGTTCTGACAATTCGTAATTTTAGAGCTCCATGCATTACCATCATTGTTTTTCTCTTGAATGATCATGTATCATCATTTTGACATTTAGAAGCTTCATATTTTATGAGAACATCCTGTTATTCTTTCTTTGCTTGTTGGTCTAGCTGAAACACATATTTCTAAGCTGGTTAAGAGGTGTTAATAACGAATTGTCTAGTTTTCCATTATATTTCATCGCAAAAGCATCTTTGAATATACTCTTTCAATTAAATCTAGAAAAGGTTGCTGGCATTAGGGACACTCTACCTCTTTATCTGGCAAGAAATGGCTGCTGTCGGAGAAGGAAAAAAAACATCTTACAGTTGTTTGAGCTAGCATTTACCATTACAGAGAAGATGTTATAATGCTCTTTGTGCTTGAAAATTGCTGTTTGATTCAGAAACTTTTGGTAATTCCATATGCATTTGTAYGCAACTTTAGGATTAGGCTTGTTCTTCACCACCAGATCTCAGAAAGTGATGTGCAGTACACCGTGTCCTGCATTCAGGTAACCGTGACCGAACTATTCTCTAAGCATACTTCCTTCAATTCTTTATGATTAATCTCTGCCCCCTGAGGCCCTAACCCTCACCCCAAAAGGGGAAAAAGAAAAACAAAAGAAGGAAAAASGTGGCTGCTGCTTACTTTGTTTCTTGATGCAGGAAGCTGTAACAGGAGTTCGTGATGAAAATGGTGGCAAGCGAGACAAGTAGAAAGAATTCTCGTTCAAGATTATCTCTGTTGTTTAACGTTTGAACTTCTGTTGACTTGTTGAAAGTTTCTTTTAAGCAATGAAACAGAGTACTTTGATTTCATTCAATTGGCATATTATCATTATAATTTAAGTGATAAGGAGTTTTATAACTTAAAAAGGGTTCTAGTTCGAAATGTTGTGAATGGAATAAATAACTTTGGAAATGTTTGTTTCCCTTTTATGGGGTTTCTTCCAACTCGAATCCGTACCTCTAGTTGGAAAAAAAAAAAAAAAGTTTTGAATATCGAGTCATAAAAAAAATGATAATGTAAATGAAGGGAAGCATCTAGTGTCTTCTCCATTATATTCTTGGCCTCTGACAAGTAAACTATGGCCTCATTATTTTACATAATGTCAAAATAATTTTCTATTTGATATTATTTGTAATTAATTACAAATGAAGGGAAGCATCTAGTGTCTTCTCCATTATATTCTTGGCCTCTAACAAGTAAATTATGGCCTCATTATTTTATATAATGTCAAAATAATTTTCTATTTGATATTATTTGTAATTAATTACAAAATTAACCCATTTTCTTCAAGACTTTATTCTATATTTGTTTTTCCTTTAATGATAATTCAGAGCTCCTTTAAAGTAAGACTACATTGGACTAACTTGGACCAGTAAATCTCTTTGAACTAAGACCATATTGACAAGGTAAATCATCCTTGACAGGCACCCATTTTAGCAAGGGTTAGGATCCCAGTGCAGTCCTTGCTGTTGGTGCAGAATGGGAGTCTTAGTTCAACCAAGCCCGGTCTTAATAGGAATTTTGGATTCGTATTAGCCAGGAGACAAATGTGGAGCACTCTTTAATGGTAAACTTGCACCTCAGTCGTTGTTAAAACCAAAAAATGATCACTCATTATCAATAGTTGCAAACGACAAAAGTTGCTCATAAAACGTTTGAAAATATGCAAAAGAGAACAAAGCTAAAATCATTGCTGGCTATAGAGGAAGCGCTCATCATTCATCTACCTTAATAAGTTACCAATACTTCCAATCAATATTTTGGACTAGCATGGCTAAAGCCTTCTTCCGTYGAAGTTTCCAACTTTTCTTGCTTTACAAATACTCTAGTATCTCTCTTGTTCTTGGACGCATTTATACTTTCCAAGTACAATGTTTGCAAAACAACTGAATATGGATAAAGACTAGCCAGTATTTAAGCAATTATCATACGAAAGAAATGTTTACGTTATCAACAACATGATATAAGTATGTAAATATTAATAATAATTGAATTTGTTATAAACTAATTCGACAAATTATATCTTAAAATAAAAAAGATATCGTATACACAATTTGAAAATTTATGACAAATATAAATATAAGGTTTCAAGCTTAAAATGATTAAGAAGTGATGTATTTAGACCATCTACCTGCTTCGATGCATAAGTCCTGCAAAGGTAGTTTTCGAATGGAAAATTGTTGRATCAATTGCAATAGAACTTCTATTGCCTGAAAYCAACAGTTACTCATCCCAACTTTTTATTTAAAATATTGAATTTGAATTAATTTTAATTACAAATCAAGTATGGGAGGACGAAGTACAAAAACTGCTTCCTGCTCACTYGCTCACTGCTTCATTTACCACACCCCACCAGTCTCTTCCCCCCACCCGCAAAAGCCCCATATATCACTTCAACAATTCAACTTAATGCCAAACATTTCCCTTTCTCGCAACATACCCTTCTGCCACAAAAGCTTTTTTGACTCTTTGCAGTCTTCGTTTCTCTTTCTCTTTCTCAGTCACACACACACACCCACTGATCTCTCTTTCGTGACAGTGGCTTCCATGGATAGAAAATCTGATGATGATTTGATGCCTATTGCTTCTGCTCTTTCAATGTAAGTGTAAGTTGCAGTCCACGAAGATCTTTGGTTACTTGAACTGTATAGTTCAGATCACTTGCTCAGACTTGGCAAATCTAATTAGAAAACCAGAAATCCTTCACTTCCCTTTGCAAATCTTTGCTTCCTCAGTTTCCCCCTTCACCTCCCCCTGCTCTGCCCCTTCTCCCAACCCCCAAGCATAAAAAGCCAAAACACTGAACGATTCTCTCTATCTCTCACTCTTCCCATTAAAGAAATGAGCCATGCCATTCAAGTATTTATTATCATCTACTTATTCGAACTTGTCCTCTTGTACTTCCACTGAAATCTGTAACGTTTCCTCTTTTACTCACATCTGAGGGTGGTGCATAAGATCAAAAGCTGTATTCTCTCCCTTTCTTGCTTGTTTGTCTGTGCATATCCACTCTGATAGTAGTGATAAGGAAAGCAAAAGAGTTAACCCTAGAAAAAACCAGGACAGAACAGTCCAAACTTTCAGATCCTTGAACAACTTTGATGGATTTTGTCACTACACCAGGTTTTCCCAGCTCAGGGAACTTCGTCACGAGCTCCAACTCCATCTCTAATTGCTCAACGATCYCGCCGTCAGCTYCTGCTCCAAGCCGCTACGAGAACCAGAAACGCCGAGACTGGAACACCTTCTGTCAATACCTAAGAAACCACAGGCCTCCACTTTCACTTTCACTATGCAATGGTGCTCATGTCCTCGAATTTCTTCGATATCTCGATCAGTTTGGCAAGACTAAAGTCCACAACCAGAGCTGCCCATTCTTCGGCATGCCAAACCCTCCTGCACCATGCCCTTGCCCTCTTAGACAAGCTTGGGGTAGCCTTGATGCGCTCATTGGACGCCTTCGAGCTGCTTACGAAGAACATGGTGGAAAGCCAGAAATGAACCCTTTTGGTGCTAGAGTAGTAAGGCTTTTCTTGCGCGATGTCCGCGATTTTCAGTCCAAGTCGAGGGGGATCAGCTACGAGAAGAAGAGAAAAAGGGCTAACCAGAAGGTAGCAACGCAATCTCCTGGTGCAACTCTCCGCCAAAAACAGATGTAGACTCATTCTCTGTGAACCCCAGAAGCTGTATGCAGTATGCCTCTACTCTAGCTATCAATAAAATCTCAACTTGACATTATTAAACATGAGATTGAAGAAGTAAAAGAGTAGAACTTGATATCCATCTATTTACTTTCTATCAACTATAGATGCTCCAATACTTAAATTATGTTAACAGTACATTTCTGCTCTTTTCTTGGGTTTTGAAAGTTCGAAATCTTCTTGTATATATGGAGCATTTTAAGGGAGTTATTAATATAATTCTTGAGTTTTTCGAGCCTTTGTCTTCTTCTTTTCTTCATAATTTTGTGTGTGCTTTGCTTTGTTTCTTGAATTAGAGTAGCTGCAGGCTTCTTGGTACTCTGGAATTAGAACAGAAAAGAGTAAAGTTTGGCATCAAGTCAAATGAGTAGTACGTACATATTACTTAAATATGTACAGTAGTAGTAGTAAAGATTGCTGGCAACATGCATTAATTCGTACTGTAATAGTTACAAATACGTAGAGCACTGTTCTCGTTCATTTTATGCCTAAGTTTCATATCAAAGCTCAAACATTTCGCTCCCTTTTATCATTTGAAGATTAWATGTCCAAGCTTATTCTAATTATTCWGSTTTTTCTGTCCTTTTGCCCAATTCATGCTTTTACATATCTGAAAATTTCTTTCCTCAATTTTTTTTTTTCTTTCATTGGTTAATGGTAGTTCCCAGCATTTGTCTGGAAATGGGAAACTATCAAAGGATTTAATAATATGAACATAAGTTTGTTTGCAGTAATGCCAGGAACTGCTCTTGTATTCTCTTTCTAAGCAACTCTTAGMAAGGGRTTAGACTGAACTCAGTAACTTTTGTGAACAATACATTCTTTGTTACTGACCAAAAAGGCTTATTCTTCATGTCGAGAATTCTGATCAACATTGCAAAGTGCTATTAGTCCGTATGTGTAAGCTGATTACATTGTACGGATGTATATATTCCTAGGCCTATTACTAAGATGACAAGAATTTTGTAGTGGAATGATACATTTATACTTCTATACCCGGTACTCTAAAGTAAGACAGGAAATGAAAGAAGCTGATGCCTACTAAAGTAAGAAAGGAAATTAAAGAAGCTGATTTTTGGATGTATATATACAGCACAGACTTTTGAAAAATCTGAAATAGATTGCGATGAGATACTTTAAAGAAGGAGACATGAAAGAAAAATGCTTCAAAATTATATGAAATCAGTAGATATTGTCTTAGATACTAGCAAGAACCTGAAGAATATCTTCTCATTTATCCCTTCATTGAGTAAATAAAAGCCGTCATAAAAACATGAAAGAAAAGAAGTTCAACCCTGATCGGTAGATAGTTCACTCCCCTCCTATTTCTCTATGCTTGAGGAAATCTATTGTAGTTCTTCCAAAATGTTCAGTATTTGAAGTTCAGCCTGTAGAAGTCTAACTCTCTTTAATGCTGKAGAGCCCTCGACTAATGATCCTTTGAAGAGGATAAGATGCTACGTTAGTGGAAAGCACCATAGCCAATAAAAACGGAAACATAGTTWGGTATTGACTTTAGCAATAATACTAAAGAAATCTGTTATAATGATAACAGACAAAAATCATATGCTGATTTATGATTAATATGTTTGACTAGAAGATCTATGTTGTACATAAAGTTCTTGAAAATAACAACCTATTTCCTAATTTACCAACTCTACCTGTTTAAATTATTCATTCAAGATTACGCTGTCCTTTTAGTAGGTAAAATTCCTATTCCATATTCATTTTACTAAATGCTGCCATGAATTTTCCTGTTAAGAGATCCTGAGGGCTTCAGAAATGCTGTCCTTTTAACAAGTTCCTTTATTTCCTTTCTTTTGATACTGAGTTTTGCATTGGATTATCTATTCAGTRAGTCTTTTGGACATTTGCGGTCCAGTTGAAGATGAAAATGAACAAGAGAAGATGCTAAAAATTAGCATTTTAACTATGCTAGGGTTCTTCAAGATTCTGGGGTGGAATATTGGATTGATGCTGCTAATAACCTTAAGTTTACTATGACTTCATTATTGATAATGAGAAGAAAAGTTGGACACTTGTTGAAGACTACAGGAGTTGTCCTGTAAAAGAGAGACTTTAAACTGATCCAAGCAGAAGAAAATTTGTTCAACTTTCTTCATGATGGACCACAAGTCACAAGCTAGTCAACTTCGACTTAGGCCAAGGTTAGGTTTTCAGAAAATCATGGAGGTATATATAAATATAGATTAACATCTAAAGCACTTGATCGGGGGTAAGAAAGTTTTAACAGTTGAAGCTAGTTGGACCGGGCAGTCGTGTTTTCAAGAGAGTTGTCGATCAAAGAAGCACAAAGTCTGATAAAAATCTTGATAGCATAGGTCCCTTTCCTTGCTAACAAAGGCACAATTTAGTTTGATGATTTGTAGACAACCAGCCAACTAGAACAGCTTCAACTTGTATGCTCATCTCTGGGGTTTTGGCAAATATCACGCCCTGATGATATTAGAGAAGTCTTCACGCCCAAAACAAGTTTCAGCTGGTCTGACGAAATTTTTTGTGGATTGCCTGGCAACCAAAGAGCTGCAATTTCTTTAGGAAAAACAACGTCAATTGCTCTTGAACTTTAACGATTTTTGAGTTTTTGCCCTTAAATCGTGTGATTCCTGCCGCGAACTTTTAAAAAGTAACAAATGTTGTCTTTCCATACGAAATCTCGTTAAATTCCTAAAGGTAGCCCAATTTAAGGGTACTTTGATCAATTAATAATTTTATTTTTAATTATTACTTTACAAAATAAAATTCTCTTAGGGTTTCTTTAGCCAGTTTGGTCAAAATTGGAAACCCTAGATCTAACCCTAACCCTTTTCTACCTCCTTCTCCCCCAACCCCTGCCGCCGTAGCCGTCGCAGTCGCCATGGCCATCACCTTGCTGCTCTCCTCTTCTTCCTTCCCCTTCTTCCCCTCTTCCTCTTCCTTTTCTTCTTCTTTTCCCCCCTTTTCCTCTTGCCATTTTCTTCCTTGAACCACTATCCCCCGCTGCCATCTCCGTCCCATCAACAACGAAMTGCAATCTTCTCTTTTTTCCTCATGTGCTCGAGAAGTGTGACAATTAATCCAGATTTATTTTAATAATCTTTTTTATATATGAAAATCATTTTAGTTTTATTTTTATTTTCATTTCCTTTTCTTCTTCTTAGCCTCCATGGCTAGTCAAAAGGCAAGCTCCCATGACTGCCACCATTACCTTCTTCTCTATTTTCTCGGCCACCTTAGTCATTGCCCTAGTTATCCATATACTGTTGTTAGAGTTTGGTCATCCAAATTCTATTTTATCCAATCGAAAAAACTCAGGTATAACTCATGTGATGAAACTTAAATTAGTATATATAGACCTAGTCCAATTAGGATTAGGGTTTGCTATTGCCCAATTAGAATTAGGGTTTGCTATTGCCCAATTAGAATTACATAACTTGTTCTAATCAGAATTAAGTTTCTCTTTGTTTCCTAACTAGAGTTAGGTTCCTTACTACATAATTAGGATTAGGTGTCTTGCTTTGATTAGGATTGAATTTCTTGTCTCACATGTCTGTATAATGTATTGTAAAAGTTTGAGGTTGGAGTGTGAGAGTAAGCAGATTCAAAATATGAGTCTCATGTGAGAGTTAAATTAGTCTCTCGGGGTGGGAGACCCTCACTAGAGTTGCGAGATGTATTAGTCCATTAGACTCATGCGAGCGATGTGTGGTTGACAATATAAGGTCCTCTTRTTTAGTGGAGTTTCTTTAACATCTGCCCCTAGATTTTTCCCTATTCTAGGATTTCCAACATAAATTTGTGGGTTAATTATTCTATGATTCATGTTATTCTCGTCTTTTTCTAACAAGYGTGATACATTGAGATTGAACATCTAGGTTTTTTAGTTTTCATATGGTTTAAAATGATGTAATTATTAAGGTAATTGTGATCAATTGAGTAAATATGTTATTGTTAGTCATTTTGATTTTATAGGAACTCTCGTCCAATGAGTTCGAGCAAAGACGTGACAAGACCCTATAGAGCACAGAGGAGATGATGAGAGATGGACAATGGCATTGTTAGGGACCATAGGTTGAAGCCAAAAGGTGCCTAAAATGAAGATAAAAAGCCAGGAAGTCGAACCATAATGAAAAAGACTCAAGAAAATCTAGCAAATCAACTCATCCAGGTTGAAGTGGCCTAAAACAACAGTAGTTCACACCCAAACCGGCCTTGGATGTGGGGAAAATTTCTTAAAAAGAGTTCTGGAAGCAAATCGGCGCCCATTAGGCCATGAACCGGGACCGKGTGTCCGTTCGACACAAAGACAAAAACAAAGGAAACATAGTGACAATTGGCCCCACTTTGGCGAGATATATGCTGGTTCAGTCCGATTGCTAGACCAAAACAACCTCCTCAAGAAAATTTCGGCCCCGATTTGAGTATTTTGTGGTTTAAGAGTCTTTTACATGATTTTGAATCAAGAAAGGACTTTGGATGCTAGAAAAACATGCATTTGGCTCCTAAAAGAAAAAATTCTACACAATGGGACTCTAAGGAACACATTGGGAGTCTTAAAAAGAGAATTCGACGACAACAAAGGAGATTGGATTGAAGATTAAGAGGATTGTGCTTAAAATTGTTTTGTGATGTTTCTTATTTTCAAGTTCAATCCTTTGAGTTTTACTTCCATGTATGCAGAACAAAAAAATTTTATTCTAAAACCATGATATAATATACCATTATACTATGTTAATTGATTAGTATTTTTCATTATTGGTGTGTTAAATTATATTGAAGTYTTGTTATTGGTCTTAWTATTCGATTGAATGACTAGTCATTCTGTAATCGATTCAAACATTGCTTAGGGTAATCAGAAATAACACTTAGGTAGGTCACATAGTAAGTTCCATCAACTACATGCGATCAAATAGAGATATATTCGTATGGTTTTTGCAACCACATAAAACAATATGTGTAAGGCATTTTTCTAGGTTGAATTGAATATAGAGATACAGTTTGATTTCTTAGGAGAATAGGTCAATTATAGCTTGTGAAAGTATAGTTAATAAATTTGGGTYTGGTTGCTYGACTGTTAACACATTAATATGCRAAACTGATTAGATGGCACAGATTGTATTAGGTGAAATAATGTGTCTTAGAAATCCTTCTCGATGAATCTTTCATTCTCTTTTAAGTTTTTTCTTGATAGTTATGTAATTAGTTAGTTTCACCATACTATGATTATATAATTGGCTAAGCAAAATTTAAGCCTATAAGGGAGTGATAATTAGAGTTTAATTCTTGGTAAGATTGATATCTTATCAATATTACTCGATATGACATAGAACACTTGTTATTATCGCTAAGTCTACATCATAGTGGTATCAGAGTAAGGTTTAGTTAGATCACAATAAGTGGAACATTAAAATATAGTATTCCACTATTGGATTGCATCAAATTTTTTTTACCGTAGGTTAAGACGCGGTATTTGCTCTTCTAGATGGATTTGGCCCCTCTTAATGTTTGATAAGATGTCAAATTGTTGGAGCAGTCATGTCTTGTGGTTAGAGTTGGATCTTTGCWGCAAAGRTTGTACTCTCACCRKATAGCGTGGTTGCTTAACTTTGCCTAGACTTCTCATYGTGCTCYAATTGTYTGGCTTYGTCGCTGAGTCGAGTCCTTMGGGGCTTTTGAAAGAGGTTAAAAGATTATTTCTTTTGTCAAAGGCCAATCCTAGAATTCRTGTCAAAGTGAAGATTACTAGAGTTCGATGACCTAAATTCTATTTGGCTCAACTCGAGAAACTCACTATCCAACTCAAATGATGAAACTTATAMGGTAGGATAAAGTATAGACCTAGTCCAAATAGGATTAGGGTTTTCTGTTGCATAGAATTAGGTAACTTATTTTAATAAGAATTAAATTTCTATTTGTTTCCTAATTAGAGCTAGGTTCCTTGTTATCTAATTAAGATTAAATGACGTGTTTCAATCATGATTGTATTTATTGTCACACGTGTATATATATAATGCCTTATAAGGGTTTGAAATTGAGATGTGAGAGGAAGGAGATTCATGATGTGAACCTCGTAAGAGTGGAGACCCTCACCAGAGTTCTGGGAGGTATGAAACTCATGTGAGAGTTGTGAGAGGGAGGAGATTAACTCCTCTTGTAATCACCTCTGTTTTTTAGTTCAATCTCTCTAGCCTCTATCCGTTGGATTTCTCTCGATTCTAAAGTTTTTCACTTAAATCTATGTTAAAGCTTCAGATCTAAGGCAGAGTTGATTGTGGTGGAGAAAGAGGAGAGAGCGAAGGTTGGGCGGAGAGAGCAGAGGGACGAGGAGGAAAATGAAAAAGAAAAATAATGTAAATATTCGATAAAATATTATTAAAAAATATGAATTAGTTTACTAAAATGTCCTTAAATGGATCTCGGTTAGGTCTTTTATGGAGTTCTTGGACGAAATGGCACATTTTTAGGCTTTTTAAAAGTTTGAAGTTAAGAAAATTTATGATTTCAAATTTAAGGAAAAAGGAATTTGAAAAAAAAAAGCCAAAATGATCTTGTAGCACACTTCCTGCTACGCCAATCAAAGTACGATGTGTACATACAGCATAATAAAAAAGTCTATTAAATTTCAACTAAATATTTAAGAGCAAACGACCTAATTATTTGCCCGATTTTTTTCTTTTAACTAATTGAACTATCTTATACAAACTAAAAAAGAACCATAGAGTCATTTATGTATCTCTTATGATGATATTACAAATTCATACACTCTAAAATTATCTTCTCTAATTTTAATAATGCAAATAAACTTTTACTTACCGTATTGAATAATGTTCTATTTTTACTATTTCAAAATTAAATTAATAATAATCCAACTCATGTCTCCAATAAGTTAGCATGCGTTCACTTKGGAAGTAACTAATCAAATCAAAATTTCCTCAACTGGTAATAATTTTACTAATTTTGACCCCAGCAGTCCGTACCACGCGATCCCGCGATCTAAGGGGGTCCATACTGCATAACCAACGAGCCTTTCGGCCTTGACACGTGCTTATGCGGGGGCCACTGACAGACTGCTTTACCACGTGTCATAGGATCGAGTTGTCGGGTAACAAAAGCCACTTTTCTTCCTCCTCGATTGCTGTGTCCACAAACAAGCACCGTTACTCAAACGTCAAACGTGGGGGAATCTGAACCGTCGATTTTATCCGAGGAAATCTTTGTGCGTACAGTGTYCGAGTTTTCCTTCTTTGGCTTTAACGTATGTTTCTACTTAGGGGTACTGATGATGTAGCGATCCACTTTTTATTATTATTGGGTGTATTTCTTTGGTTAGCCAAACGAGGTGTTATGATATGATTACAAGTATGGTGTTTTTGGTGAAATTGTTGTGTGGTCCCTCCTTTTCAACTTCAACTTGCCTTTCATTTTCCAAGAAAGAATTCATGTCTTGTTTGGATAATTTTTTCTTTTGTTTCTTCCGAAAAAATTTTGTACAATAGAAATTATTAGTGCACGTGCTAGTTTTACTTTACTCGATGAAATCCTACTATAAAAATATTTTATTAATAATAGAAGGAAAAGTAAAAATTGGGAATCCACTTGTTAATAGTAGAATCATGTATTCAATAATTTTACCAAATTAAGTCCTGTGGTCAAAACAAAATAATGGTACTACTTTCTTTATAATTCAGTTTTTAGAATGAATGAATGAATCTTCTTCAAATATAAATTATTTTCCACGTATTTATAAGAATTTAATTCTTTAATGTTACTCATATATATCTACTTTTATCATCATTTATCTTGTTGAAGTAAGCTACACCTTTAAGTCCTAGTTGGGATTGTTGTTAACAAGCACGATCAGTGAAATTGTTATACTGTGAGAAAAAAAATATTGTTGTGGAAAGTAATTAATATTTTGTAATATATTTGTAAAAGTAATTTTATCATGACAAATAATTTGTAAAGAATTTGGAAAGGAAAAGGAAAAAAACAAAAGGATGAAGCTATGTACCTAGTGGGCTGGACGACGATGGTGGTGGTGAGCTGCAGTGGTGGGAGAAGTGGGAGTAGGGAGTGCTACACAAGAAAGTTGGAGGATAACACAGAAAAAAGGGTTTAAATATCAGGTATTTTTCCAATTATAATTAGATATTTTAATATTTTTATTTTTATTCATTAAAAATTATCTTCCTACTTTATGTAAAATTTGTGACATCGGCTTTTTTTTAAAAGTATTATTTTGTAACTTTTCTTAAAAATCTTCTCTTCAATCATTTATTCATTTTACCAAACATTATTTTTAAAATTAAAAGTTACTCTTAGACTTAAAAGCTTCTTTTCTGATTGCCCAAAGCAAGGTCAAACTAGGCCTAATAAAGAGAAAAATTTTCTTCTTTTTTTCCCTTCTTTTGGTTAGACCATCTAATATTCCCACTATGTTGAAACTAATTTGGGCTCAACTCGATTTGTTTTCATAGAGTCTGACTATTACAAGGAGGAAAATTTAGCTCATAGCTTTTTAATATGAAGCCACTATCACAAGTAAAGGTCAAATACGATATCTCACTTTAATTTAATAGTACTCTTACTAATTATCCCAAAATATTAGCTTAAAAGAACGATAAAATCTCAAAGCATTTCCATCTTTCTACCATGTTRTCTTTAACTCTCTTTGAGATGTCATTAATCCCAACCAAGCCTTTTCATCTTTTTAGGGACTACGAATCTTGTTGTTCAGTTTTCCACTTTCATCCTATATACACCAATCACATTACAGCTTGTATATATCTTTAACTCCTAAGATAGAGGTGAAGAGGAATTAGGAAGGATATATATACGTCGTGTTTTAATTGGTATTATGTAGCCGAGAGTAGGTAACAAGGAGTATAGCAAGAAAATGTACCAGAAGATTTTTAGCATCTTTTAGGTACTTTAATCTTGAATCGCCGACTCTCGCAGATCTTTCCGCAATACCCACCTTCTCATTTGCTGCATCTCTTTCTACATACATAGCTTCCAAGCACCAACATTGAACTATGTATATTATCCTGTAAGCCGAGCTTTGCATCTTGATGTACATGAAAACTTATTGAATTTTACTTAGTGACTTATGTGCAATTTTCCCCATTTTTAATAGATGTAAGTTGTAACTGACTCCTTGTACTTGATTTTGCCTTTGAATATCATGGCTTAAATTGCAGATCAAGTGACTTTATGTGTGTCAGGCATATGTTGGGTAAATGTATAGATTCAATGCTTTTTTTTTTTTACGGGGGGGGGCGGGCGATTGGAACTGATAGGTAGAAATGTCCTATTTTGGAGAAAGAATTCTTACAAAATAAAATAAAGTTATTGAAAAAGAAATGAACCTTGTACAATGTTGGCCACATATTAGTTTACATGATTTAATCAATAACGATGCTGCACAATAGTCTAAGGATGATTACGGTAGAAGAAATATTTTTATGAATCAAAGAAAGTCAGAAACACATAAAGAATCATCATTGAAAGAGAGAAAGTCAAATCTGCAGTAAAACAGTTAATAATGCATAAAAGAACAAGTGGGTTTATGACAACTCTTTTGCAAGCTTCCAAGGAAGCTGCGCTGACAACAGGAATTAATTCATCAATTTTAATCGCTCATCCGACGCTGAATCGGTATGCGTGGGGTTGGTGGTGGTGGTTTGGGTCTGAGATTTGTCTGTAATAGGGGACAACTTAAACCTTCTATATAGTTCGGAGTAAGTATAACCTAATTTCATGTCTTTCTCCACCAATTTCCACTTGACATGCATGCACCACTAGACATCCCATCAATCTCTAATATCCTAATAGCTGAATATTTCCACCACCTTTAAATCACTGAACTCCAAGTGGTTGTTGAAGTAGTTGTTTGCGCCCCCTTTGCGTTTTCTTTCTTCAGGGCATATGCATTGTGTGCCATAGCGCGCGTCTAGAGCGCATACTTGCTCGCCTGCGTCCTGAGCGCGCCTGCTTCGCGGCGCATGCCGCAGGTGTCTAGGCGCAAGCCGCACGCTACCCAAGTAGGTCCTCGATGCTAGGCCCCACAAGCTGGCGCAACTCGCTTGCCGCAATCGGGCGCCTTCGATCTCACCCGCAGGCGAGGGGTGGAGGGAGGGGTCCGCAGTGAGCGGATTGTGCGACTCTAGAAGCCGAACTGCTTCGCTCCCTCAGCCAACGAAAGCCCATAACAGCAACCGGAGCGCATCTCGCACGTGGCCTCACCTCTCCTGAGCCAGTCCGCGAGATCTGTTACTCGGGTCCTGGACGAATTGCATACTCCCTCTCCTGACCTCACACAACAGCAAGCAAACCTGTGATTCTGTCGACGCCCGACCTCCACGCCTTTTTCGACGCGGCATATGTCCGCATCAAGCGTCCAATGACATGCGGAGCTAGGGTATCTGAGGCCCACCTCGTCACATCCCCCAATCGCGATTGCGAGCAGGTCTGTGTCGCGTGGTCAGAGATCGGCTGGCTTGAAATGCGACAAGGTTGCACTTGCCGAGCCAGACGTCCAACGTGCCTTTTAGATCTGCAAACCTAGTCCATCATGAGAACGTGTCGTCGACTTAGTTTCGACTGTGCAAATCCAATCACGCTTCCGTTTGTGCAGAAGTCATGTGCTGTCGCCAGTAATGCA
>MEJB01000024.1:54583-146709 GCA_001752375.1 Rhazya stricta
TTTAACTTCAAACTTGGGCCCTAACCCAAATCTTTCGGGCCTTCCCATTTCATAACCAATCCAGTTTATTAAATTAAATTCTACAGGCTTTTCTTTCAATAAAAATCTAGTTTCCGTATAAAAAACGAATAAGCCCAACAAGTCGAGCCTCTAACCAACCAAGGACCCTAATCCGACAAATACGATAGTTCTGTACTTATTTAGACGTACAATTAAATAATGATCACATAGAAAATTTTCAACCCTAGTTGGCACACAATTTCACAAGATCAAACAAAATTCATAAAAGTAAAATCCCGRGTATTACACATTTTCTGTATAAATTGTCTATTTTGGGCATCTTCGGTTCGATGTTGTCCCTAGCCGATGTTTATGTGCTGTTGTAGCCAGGCTGCAGCATTAACTTTCATTGCTCTGCTTTGCTCGATGCTGTAGCTCATCTGTAGCATTACTTGCTATTGCTGTTTCTTTGTCCGCTTTTGTCCAATGTTGTAACCGAGTACTCTACATGCATTGTTGGAGCCTATCTATAGCATTGAGTTTATTTACTGCTTATATTCAATCTTAAATCAATGTTGTACCTGGCTCATTGTCAAAACCATGGTGCATCATTCACTTCTCTTTTGTATCTCCCTACCTCCTGAGGATATATTTGCCATTTGTTGACGAATTCCTCTCCGTAATCCACATGTTGCTGAGTATGAGTAATTCCTTAAGCGTTTCATTACTATGTATGGCCATTACTTAATTATTGTTAATCCACACTTGTTTATCCCACTCTTTTAAAGCAATAAATGTGCTTTCAATTGCATTTAGAATTGCGAAAACCCCTTATTAGCCTTAGAAAAGGAATGCAATTTTTTCAAAGTAAAATCTTGAACAGATTTGGGTGTTGTCCTTTCATTTAAATATCTGATTCACTATTGCACTATAATAACTACATAAATGCCTTGAATTGCATAGTAACCAGAGTTATGCATGTTACCCATATGCAAGTTTGCATCAAAAAGCGATACTAGGTAAGAATATGCATAGCAACTTTCATTTTTGTGACTTGGACCTAGTAATCGAGAACCTTCATCACAAAATGTCAGTTTTCGTGTCAAATAGTTCTTCTGACATTATAGAGTAAAGCTAAAAAAAACTTATTGAGCTGCCACCAACACTTTGAACCCCTGTTGCCTAGCCTGATCCGACGGAATTCCTTGTTATTTCTAATTTAGCGAATTCAATAATTGTGTGGAAAAGATTTGCTTAAACATATGTTAAAATCGCCATTAGTCGTTTGTATGAGTTGCGCGATAAGTTGTATTCCTTGACAGTATAGTATTATGATTCATACCATACACTTGCTTAAGCCGTGACTAAAGCCCACTTTCCAATTTATTGTGAGTAGTGCGAATCTAATGTAACTTTTGATGCCATTTTTCAACGGTAGATGAGTTGTGTCCTCCTTTTTCTTTCATTATTGCCTCGCAGGATTAACTATGTTAGATTTGGGGGGTGTTGATGGGCTGAAACCCAATGCATTTTATAGTGCATATGTTGCACGTATTTTCACCATTTTTAATATGACGGAGCATTACTTTGTACTATTTCTTGAAATGCTAAATTCAATCAAGCGCGATATTATCATGCAATATTGTACAAATTATAGAATTTCATATGCCTACTACTAGGTTAAAATGCCCTATTTTGATAGAAGAAAAGATTCATTAAAATAAACAATATAGCGCTTTTACTCGATGAAGAAGCGACAAACTATTCAATGCTGGCAACACAATAGATTCAATTTTAAAAATAGATGCTACAGCCAATAATTTAAGGAGCCGGAAGAATATAATATCGAAGAAAGAAAGTCAAAAACAAAAAGCAAATCGTCATTCCAAAGAGAGAAAGTCAAATATGAAGCCAAAAAGTAAAGCAAAGAAGAAACCAAAGTGCTCTTCAACTTTTTGCAAGCTTCGCAAAGGAAGCTCACACTTACAAAAAAGAGAAGGAGAAGAGAGAGCAGAGGCATTGGCCATTTTTAGAAAAGCTTAGAAAAGGGAAAAAGAGAGAAATAGGGTGAGAGAAGAAGAGCAAAAAGAGGAAAGTTGAAAGAGAGAAGAAGAGAAGACTTCAAGAAACCTTCACCATTGGACTTCATCAACCTCTTTAGGCTTTTTTTCTCCTTCTCTTAGTGATTATTTTGAGATGCACTTTAAGATGTTAATCTCTCACATTATGTATTTCATTTCATCTAAGAGCATGAACTAACTTCTTAGAAGTTAAAGTTTTGATGAACCTATGTATTTAATGTCTATTTGAATGATTGGAACAAGGTTTGCTCTTTATAAATGCTTTACTCAAGAATTTCTATTGTTTACATTCATTGTTTTATTGGCCATGAATGGTGTTTGTGTGAACTTCTTGAACTCTGAAAGGTAGTGAAAGAGGTGAAAAACTTGGGTAGATATGGGTTTGGTTATCTTGAGATAAGGTTTAATATCTTAGTCATACCATTGGATATTGGAGACATCCATATTCCACCCATAAAATCATTTGAGACTTGAAATTTATTCGTGTTCCTTACTCCGACAGGTAGAACAACTTAGAGAAATAGGAGCAAAGACCAACGAACTGAAAGAGTGAGGTCGTTTTTTGTCTCGATTTGCATTTATACTGTAGCTAAACCTTTATTGTAGCATTTTGTTCAAAAGTCATTGTTGCAAGCCGTCTGCAACATTGATGTTTTGACTTCTTGGATATTAGTACATTGGGGATTCTTAACTCTAACTCACTTTGAAGCTCTTACCTATCTCGAGTTTGCAATTACTATGTTTGATTCTAAATTATTGTGATTAGATAATTTTAGCTTATTTTACTTTATTTTCATGACAACCAACAATCAGTTGATTTCATCAGGAGTTTAAACTATCACTTTTGAACAAACAATCCTTGTTGGATGATATTCTTCTTCACTCTATATTACTTGTACATTGCGTATACTTAAATGAGTGAAGCTTTATTGCGTATGTAGTTTTATCTATTAATCTTCGAATACACTTTTTTGCTATATTTTCTTACTACACCAATCAAAGTACGACATGTGTGTATCTTAACTTATAAGAAAGGGGAGAAGAGGCGTTGGAGGAGTTAAATGATATATAGATGACGCTCTGGTTGGTGGATAGAGGTGTGTAGTAGGGAGTGTAGTAGGAAAGTATATTAGAAGATATCCAGCTTCTTAAGCCTTCTCTAATCCCGACGCCAAAGATGAAGAAAGATGAAGACAAGGGCGAGCTTTATTTATTTAAGATATTTTCTTTTACTTCCAATAGGATATGAAAAATATAGAAAAGTAGCATTGATTTAGATATCCCAAGAAACTGGAACAAAAGGAGCCACCACAGCAAACGAGAGAGCTGTAGTTAGTGACTCGATCTCCCCTTGCATGCATTGATGTGGTGGCAAACCTTTTCCTTCTACACTAAAATCTAATAATATGTAAAATCCGTCTCCATTGACAGCGTCTATTATGAGCGNAGCCTTTAATCTCGTCTGAATCATATCATATACTCCATCCATTTCATAATATAAGTCATTCTAAAATTATATGAAACAACATTCCAATCTTACCCCTATTTATATACTTTAAAAATTGACTTGTTTGAATGTGTTTAGTACTAGTATTTGACTCATCTTTGTATTTCTTCAAAAAAATTTAGATGAGATTAGAAGTTTATTTAGAGACAATAGAGAAAGAGGAAAATGATAATTAATTGATCTTGAAATTAGAAGAAAAATTAAAGAAGATAGAGGAAGGATATATTAGGTAGTCTATGTCAAATAACATTCTTGTTTTCTGTAATAGTGGTCAGCTTATGAGTCTGAAATGATTTAAATTATAAAACGAAGGGTACTAGTATTAACAGACACTTCATCTCTGTATTCACCTTAAAACAAATAAGTTAAGATAGTTTAATCCCAAAATATCTTATTTTGCATACATTTAATTTGTGTGGATAAACAATCTATATTTCAAAACAGAGAAGTAATAATTTTACCACGAACACAAAAAGATTACTAAAAGACATTACAATATTGTCCTGAATTATTATAAATTAAAGTCTCAATTGTCATCTGTAATTATCAATCTCATTATATATTCAACTAATAAATGCTTACACAGACGTTTAAAAAGAAAATATTAAATAGATTCAAATATATATACATATATATAAGGAATTAAATCATGCTGGCCGATAATCCCAATAATTAAAAAGGAGTGAAGCTGATTTTTTCTCTTGAACCTTATCAGGAAATTTACAGACAAAACTATGAGATCTTTCTAAGAAAGTTATAGTCCCTTTGATATATATAATTATCTAAAAAATATGTTTTTTAATTTTAAATAAATACGTGCAAGTTTCGTAAGATGTTAAAGGTAGTAAAAATAAATCTCATAAGCTCTGGAGAATTATACGCAGATCTAGTTTGTTTTAGATGTTTTTGAAGTTTTTAAATCTTAACATACTTTTAGTCCTTCTTGTCGAACTAAGTTGACTAATTCACCAATTGAAAATTGAGAACGTGGAATGATTTTCTGACTAGCTTTTTATCTAATTCTACTATGGACTTTTCTTGCCTTAGACAATTGTTAAGCACGGAACCAATTTCTCTTTTTAGAATGGTTAATTTGAATCACATGACTCTCAGTAGGAAAGTGTTTTATACACTTGAAAATTACTCTGAGATATTTATGTATGTAAAATGMCAAAAATACTCTTTATAATTTCTATAAAGAGAAACCATTTCCTAGTGCCAGATAGAATTTCTTGAGTGCATAGGAGTGATTCCTCTCATCCTAAAAGAAATTCTATAGAAATGGAAAGTTTTTTCTTTAAAAGATCTGCTTCTACCATTCTTGTATCAATTCCTCAATAGATCAACAGAAAATTATAATCTCTGAAAAATTAATAATTCGAGATTTTAAAAAATCAATTGATAATTRGGTGATCCGAAGGTTTCGAAGGCYAAATAGACAAATCCTCCTTCAATCCCCTCAAAACAGATTGTATTACTAAAAGGGAAGAAAGATATTTTCAACTTTCAAAATCTTTTGAAATCATTCATCGAAAGATATTTTCAACTTTCAAAATCTTTTGAAATCATTCATCTTCTTTCTAAGAATTCCTAGAAAACATAAATAAAGATATTACAACCAAAACATTTCTAACATTTCTTAAAGACAGTAAGGCCCTATTCTCTTTGATGTTTTCAGAGTGTTTTTTGTTTTTTAATTTTTGAAATAATGAGAATGCATTCTTTTTCTTATTTTTGAAACGCATGTTTTAAAACATAAATATTTTTTGTAGTAAAAACTAAAAGCAACCAAAATGTCATCTAGAGCCCCTACAACCAAAACACTAAAAACGTGTTTTTTATATATTTCTCTGTAATAATTATCTAAATTTAAAATTAATTAAATGATACTTTATTTTTTATTTTTTATTTAAAAAATTATAATATTGATTAATAGATTTTGAAATTTAATTACAAGTAGATTAATTAAAAGTAGTCAAATATTTTCTTATCAAATTTACATCGAACGTTTTTTTAATTTTTTATTTTTAAAAATAATTTTTCAAGAATGATAAATGGAACATTTTTTTTAACAAATTTAAAAATAACCACTCAAAAAATTGAAAATATTTTTAAACTCAAAACTTCAAAATGAAATATAAACAAAAATGCAGTCTAAATTTTTGAAATTTGGTAGGAATCAACCATTAGACCAATTACTTTTGATTGTTATGCAATTTTCTTAATATCCTTAAAAAATCCTCTTTTAAAAAGTCTTTTAAGTATATTATTTGAATTTAAGAAGGTTTAAGAGAGCAGAGAACCATATAGAATGGCACCGAATAATGTATAATAAAAGGAAACCTCTCTTTCGGGTAAGCTCTCTTTCTCCTCATTGTATAGTACTATAAGAAATTAAGAATAAACAAATATCTACTATTTACACACGTGTGTGACATTGCTGTCGTGTCAGAAATGCCTCCCAATAATAGACTAGGGAAGCCACCGACAAATTTGATCCTGTGACCGCAGACAATATAGAAAGATAAAAAAACTAGAGGTCCCAAATTCGGTCCATTAAATGTATCCAAAAATTCGATTTACCTTCCACCTGATATCTTCAAATAATAATAGGAGTAAAAGACYCCTGCTGTTCACTTAACCAAGTCCAGGTAGAAACATTAGTTGGTACTCTCAAACATACTGAGGTCATTTCTCCGGAGAGGATTTCTCTGTTGCAATGACCATGCAGGRATTCAAATGAACAAACCAATAAATGAAAACATAACTGAAAAAAGAAAAAAATGGCCTTTTTTCTTTTATCACCTTCTGTTTCTGAAATGAATGAAGACATCGTTATCGATCTAACCTACCTGATGAAACTGGCCTTTCAGGTACAAGCCAGAACAAAATTTATGAGGACTAGATCAACAGAAGCCCTGTATGTGGTCTAAGAATGGGACTCAGCATTTACAAGGTTAAAATTTGTTATAGGCATGTCTAAAATCAACTGATACCCGGGATTAATCATCTCGGGATCTTATAGAAACGGGACAGAGAACAAATCATCTTGGCCGCCTATGAATCTCTTCRGTAAGAAGCCGAATCACTAAGCCTKGATCAGCAGCTGAACTATCGTTATTCAGAATACTGTAGAGCACATTCAGTTCTTCAGGATTTGCCTTCTTAAAAAGACTATCAATGATTTTATCAACCCCAGCAGGTAATGGCTGGCTTTTTCCCATCTGCTGATCATTTGAAACTTCAGTCTTCACAGCACAGYTTACAAAATTTCCAGGTATAGACTGWGATGGAATCTGCATTAGAGGCCTTGATTTCCAATACTCTGTACACACTCTATTCTGATCCATTGCTTGAATTACCTATATCAAGTCAGAACAAGGGGAAAACTGAGAAACATTTTAACTGTCTAGCAATTACTACATACACATCAAATAATAGGATGTGCATTCAACCCGAAGAGGGGGTCATTTCAAGAGTATTACCTGCACAATTGCGGGTGAAGAGAAACCAAACATTTCCATTCCATCAAGGCTCCCAGGAGGCTGCAAAGGAGGAAGCTTCGTTTTTCCTAACTTATGCTGCTTTGCTATCTCTTGGTTCACTCTCTCACGAACCATTTCCCAGCATCTGCTAGCAGACAAATGCAAAAATACTTCATTTGGATAGTCTTCTAAAGAAACCTGAAAATGCCATTTGTTATTCATCACCCAGAGCTAATATTTAATAAGATAGAGGAATAGAACATGGAAACGTTGATGCAAAAAGAAAGAATGTATTATTTCCAGAACAATTCCCTTTGACATATTATTTCCAGAACAATTCCCTTTGACATCCTTAAGCCAAGTTTTAATCATGAATTGAAAAACCCATAAAAAAGGACAATATGCAAAACAATCAGGACAGCAGGTCGATCCTTGTCAAGAAAAAGCCCAACAGAAAGGGTGGCGAAAGACTATGAAACTTCGGAGATTATTAACTAAGAAAAACATCAGCTGTAGAATGTTGATCATGTTTCGATCACAAAAACCAGTTAACAATAGGACAGTTCATGATACCATGACTAGATGGATGCTTATTAGAGGCTTTTTTTCCCCTGCTAGAGCAGAAAATCCTAGGGACTACACATGGCTAAATCACAATCTTCCATCTGCTCTCTTTCCATCTTTGCCAACAAATTTCTTAACTTTCCCATTTGCCCTTCATTTTACTTCTATTTTCTAATGCCATTTGAATGTTCATCTACCAGCACAGTAAAGTTCTTCCAGAAAAAACCTAAATGAAGAAACCTCATATAGGTTTCTGCAGCTGAAGTTTGAAGTCCCAAAATATGCGACAAAACTCAAGTAGGACAAAAGTGAATGTTGAGACTGCAGTATACATCTGCAGACTACAAACAAGGCAAGAATGTGAGTAAAACATATTCCAGTTAATTCAGTCCCAAGAACAATAAAGCCAATTATATTCAACTGGGCTTAAGAATTCAAATGTAGCAGAGTAGAGAAAAAGGAGATTAAAATTCTATAACAGGAGCACAAGTGTTCATGATAGAACCAATTACCATGAACAGAGGTCCATCTCGTCCAGCATCCAAAATTTCAGAAACATAGTAGCACATACTAGTCGGATCCAACACGTTTATGTACCTCACCCGACTCCTGAATCCTACATTAGAGGAGAAAGACAAGCTTACTTTCCATACCATGACACATTCAGCAAAAAATTGAAGATAAAAGGAAGACATTTGCCAGGTCATACCTTTAGGGTAAATTGCATGACTATCAGACCATAATTTTCCAGGATGCACCACGCCAAATTCCAGAGATTCAACGTTGCAATTGATACGTCTCACTACCTTAGCAATACGAGGTCCTTTCTGCCGAAAATATCTGTCCAAATTATTCTGGGATCCAGATGGGTTACATGAAACATTTTGGGAACTGGCCATTGATCTTGAGTTGCCATCTGATTCCAATTTTGTGTGTATGTTTTCGTTATTAGTCATATCAACATCACAATGCTGCGAAAAAAGCAACTTATTGTCTACAATCGGCATATCACAGACAGTGTTCTCCTTTTGACTGGACAAGCCCCCAACATCTCTATCAACATCTGCACTGGAGGAAGAAGATCGATAGGAAAAACTATCCTGCACATTCAGCCCAAAATTTATTTCACCCTTTGTAAGATCTTCAGCTTTTACACASTCTGAGCTTGATACTTTTTCACTCATCACAGRAGCATTAAMCGTGACGTTTATTGATCCCATGTCTCTTAAGAAATTTCCATTATTCATTAAATGGTCCCCTCCTTTGGTGTAATTTCCGGAAGTCCTTAATGTACTTTCAGAAGTTTTTGGGCTCGATTCCTCTCCCTCATCATCACTGAGGAGTATAACATCATTACTTTCTTGAAACGAAGGCCTCATTTCAGGTTTTGGAATCAAATTTCTAGCGCCTGAGAAGTTGCGCAGAGAACCCCTAGTTTCACCCTCAGGGGATGGTTCTTTCTTGCTTTGAATAGGAGTGCTGTTTCTTGCAGACTCAACTTTATGGGAAAAATTGCTCAAGCTAGAGCACACTTTCTTTTCCACAGCCAAAAACTCTACTGGTGGCTTCTCCCTTTGTGTTAAGCATGTTCCACCAACAGCCACGGGGGAATTCAAGACCGCTACATTTCCTCTTTCTTTCTGCTGTTTTGAGTTAGTCATGACAGGTGGTGAGGTCATTCCTTTTGGTGCAGCACCTTCTGAAGTGCTAGATGACTTCCCAACAAGCCCAGATGCCTTTGAATTCTCCTTAGATATACAAGAACTCAGGGCCAGTCCTAAATCCAGTCTTGCCCATCTGTATATTGCACTCAGTTTCCCTTCCAAAGCTTCAACCAATATGTTCAACTCATTGATGTCATAACGGAAAAGGAAAAATTTAGCACCCCAAGAACATGCACATAACTGTTTGGCATGGTTCAAGCATGCATATTTATCTGGTGAACAGTAGTGACAACCTGCAGCAGATAGATGCAGATCAAAAAGGCAGACGCTGCATTCTCTTTCACTAGTAGCATCAAAAGTACTTTCCATCTTCAGTGCCTGAGAAGAATTGCAAAGAAATTCCCTTTTGACCCTCTCCATCTCAACACGTGCCTGGTCAAGAAGAATTTAGATTAGCAATCATTGACAAAAGATTTCAAAAATAACATTTGGCATAATTCATAATTTGATTGATCAACATGAAAAGAATCTTAATCTGATGCCTGGCAGAAGTACTTACCTTGAGTGCCTTGGATAATACCCCATCCTTACCACAGACATCCCTCCATCTTAAATTATTTGAAGTATTCTTCCTCAGTAAACTAAGTTCCCAATGTGCTTTTACTGCCTCTCTTGCTGCGCCAAGCAACAGTTTATCATGTGATATTGAAGTCTTCCGACCCTGGTCACGATAAAGCTCAATAGCATTCTGTCCATGGGGCAACCAGTCAACCGGCGCTACATTTACAGCTTCAGCACAATTGAAACCACAATTAAACCCTGCATGGTATGCTCGAGGAAATGT
The DNA here is from genome assembly GCA_001752375.1 of Rhazya stricta. Taxonomy (NCBI): domain Eukaryota; kingdom Viridiplantae; phylum Streptophyta; class Magnoliopsida; order Gentianales; family Apocynaceae; genus Rhazya; species Rhazya stricta. Next base: position 64,729 of record MEJB01000024.1, read on the forward strand.
CAGAACAAACTCTCCAGGATTCTGAACACATCGATAAACAGGCACTCCCTCACTTTTTATTATGGAGGGGGAAAGCTGAGTGACCTGGAGATCAAAACAATAGGATCAGAGATCAAATAACAAAACAAAATATAGGACGTTAGGAGCAGCAAAGAGACAATAATATTGAATAACAAAGAATTTTGCTCCGCAATACAAATATTAGATGTCCTACAGAGAAGATAAACAATATAATGATCACAAGAACATAATCATATTTCAGTATGTTACTAGTTCAACAGCATTTAAAAGTGAAAGCAGCTGGAGAAAATAGAATATCAATTTTGAATAAATAGCACTCATGTCGGACTGCAGCACGTACATAAGAGGATACCAATCTATGAAGGAGGACCGGAACAGTAAAAAGAGTACAAACTAAAGGAGAAAAAGTATAGTTGTATAAGATATAAAAGCCTGTTCTTTTATTGGACTGATGATGACACAGAAGAAAGGTGGAGCTATGAAAGTGCATCCCTGGGAAACCTATTCAATTTTCAATAATGAAGCAATTTATGAAGGATCAGGCTCACCAACTTATGGAGCAAGTCAGGCTGCTCCTCAAAGAGATCAGGCAAATTTTTCCTCATAGCAGTCTCTAGTTTGAGCGCATCTGCTCCTGGAACACCATACCACATTTTTGGAGCTCCCCAATGCATGTAATTCAATGAGTACAAGTGGTGATCTTCAACATGCTGTTAGAAAGCCATAAAGATACCAAAGAAAGAAAAGGAAAAAAGATTATTTCATCCAACTTACAATCTGCAACTTCATGTACTCTTTTACTGTAAAAATTTAAATTATACATTACGCAGAAGAAATAGTGCATTCTATTCCTTAATCTCTAAGCCATCAAGTAGATATCAACATATTCAGAATGTGTGTTCAGATATACTGAATTTAATTGGTATAAGTTTAAGAATACCTACTGCTAAGAACCCTTTCCGCCTTCCAGAATCACTTCCCTGCCATCCTTCCAATAGATCTTACTTATAAATGGAAGATGAATAGTTTATTTTTTTAATTACAATTAATAAATTTGTCCACAAATTTTACATACTTTGACAAGCCAGATAATATTACCTTGCTTTGACAGGTCAATTGCATAAAATACTATACTGTGTATTAACAGAATATGGCTGGTATTTGTGTACTTGACATGCATATATCTATATTTTTTTACGAGAAATTAACAGTACGAAATATGTTCATTATTTAAATTTAGATTGTATAGATTGCAACAAGTCATAGATAGGTAGTTAAACCAAATACAACTTCTAAGTACAAAACTGCATGCTAATAGAAATGCACTTTATGCACTTAAAAGGGACATGCATAGGGTTGAGTTTTTTTGTTTCTTAGGCTATTAGCGACATTGATAGGCGCATTCACACCCTTCAGGGGAAAGAGGATAACCCATCCAAGCAGACCCCTTGTTTGGACCAAGAAATAATTCAATCTAGCAAACTACCATCCAAGGCAGCAAAAGTCACAATCTCCAATATAGATACCCACTCAACCTGTTGCATTCTGAGACCTGGCCTTAAACAATACTAAGAAGAGGCACTCAAAGTTTCCTATCACTCTTTGACCACCAACACATCCCCACACACTTCAGGATAGTGATAGCAATGAGCAAACATGCAGGTACTACAGTGGCAAAGTGAAATTTGGTTTTTCTTCCAGTGTATATAAGTAGTCACGGAATGTATTACTAGGACGGAACCAAAACAACCACAGATATATTATTCTTCAATATACAATAACAAAAATCAGCTAAATGATTATTTTTCCTTACCCAGCAGAATGATGAGAAGCACATGCCTATATAGAGCCAAGGAACCAGCACACCAGATATATCACTGCTTTCATATGAAAGCACAGAACCTGGAAGCCTAGGGAAATTATTCAAGTTCCATCCTGAACTCACATACTTTTCATCAGCAGCAGAACCAACTTCATGGGATTGCTTTGGAAACCCACTGCCAAATTCTCCAGTTTCCAAATCAGCCCCATAAAGCACCTAGAGACGAAGAGAACCAAAAAGCGATAAAATGAGAAAGCATAAAGAGCCTAGAACTATAGAAAAAAATAAAGCAGCTATCCTACAGTATGCATATATCACCAGCCTAAAAGGCTACCTCAATTTCTTCTGTAGGTCTCTCTACCATCCGCCAGTACTCCCCCTCAATTTCTTCTACCGAGGGCTCCCACAGCAATTGCTTCGTGCTTGTCTTACCTCCTGGTTCTAAGGTACTGTTTCCTTTCCTGAAGTACTGGGTCTTAAAATCATCAGCATACAACTGAAAGCCATGCAGGGTGAACTCAGGACCAGGCTCAAACCCAAACCTCTCAGCCTCAGAGATGCCCACATCTTCAGGGACCCTGATTTCTCCATTACTATTTCCATGGTCTACTCCAGTTTTCATGCATCTTCGCCTTTTCCTTCTCTTATGAAGATTAACTTTTAGCATCTTTCTCACAGATTCCCGATTTTGAAGTTTGTCAATCCGCTGGATTCGAGTTGTAAACTTTGAATTCTCCCAAATCTGTTTTTGTTTGAGAGGGCAAGGAGGTTTCCAAGATGGGGGAGGTACTATGCGGCAAATCCCATAAGCCTCCGCTTTTGGACGTATACTTGCTATATATTTAAGAGTATCTTCAAACTCCTGGTAAAACATGACAGAACAAACACAAGATGCATGTGAAAGTTTTACTAATGAAAATCAAATGAGCTCCAAGAAATTAGTAATAATACACCATGACACTCGGAAAAGAAATAGTGAGCCAACAAATCTGAAGTACAGACCTCTTCAGTAGGATAGAAGACAGGAGCGTCCTGAAGATCAGGCCTGCAAGCTTCTTCAGGGTGCCATTTTGCAGTTACCTGTTTCAAGAGTTCATGAAGATGTAAAATATGGAATGCCTAGAAACCTATATCATCCTTCCAATCGAGATTAAAAACTCAAGCTTCTCAAACTAAATGCAATGACACTACCAAAATATGTGCATAGTTAAACCAGGTACCAAGAACTTGCTTAGTGATAAGTCAAATGTTAACACTTCACCAAACCACAATGTTTGATGGTTCTAATGATCCACCCAAGATCTATTTTGATAAATATCTTCGCATGCACCTGTATACGTTAGTGTATTTATGCACCTGATGCTTAGCTATAAAAATGTGAAGGAGTCAACCAACATTCATGTGAACCAGCATGTAAAGCTCAAAAGCAAGACCTAACCTTTTGGCAGTTGACACACTCATCACATCCACGAATCACTCCTTTTGGAAGCCGTGGCCTTACAGGCRGATTCTGCACATGTAGACAACTTATGTGAAGCTCAATGGGCAAGAAACATGAGAAATTAGCACAATTCTGTAAATCATATAACGTTTTGAAAATAATAGAAGAAACACCTGCTCAGTGTCAGATTCATCCCCAGAACTGTTATCCAATTGGCCATAATTTATCCAAGTTCTACGCCTCAGGGACTTCCCAACTTTACTGTCCTCGCTACATTCAGATTCTGTTACTATCTGAGTTGTCTGTGATTCAGAACCGGCAACAGGGGTTGAGTGATTCATTTTCATTTCTTTGCCTTCAACCTTCTTCAGGGTAAAAGGTGCAATTGACTCAAATCCAGGTGGTATTGAAGGAATTTCCATGTTTTCTTCTTTTATGCGAGCTCTCACAAATTCTGTCCCCATCAATGCTGTGAAACAAACAAGAWTAGCRATAAAACAATGAAATTTCCAACATGCCAAATAGATGAAGGGAAATAAATTGTCTTAATCTTTAGAACTGAGGTTCAGAAAGCATCAAATGAAGGTAGTCATCTTCCCTGAAACACTAAAACTAATTACAGAACCAAAATTGAATCAGATAAAGCAGGCTAGCATCTGACACCCGTAATATCATCTTTAGCCTTCTAGATACTTGGTAACCTGGTAGTTCTTTACTAGGTACAAGAATTTCATCCACTTCCCCAGAAGGAAATCAAGTTGAAATCCTACTGCTTCAACTAAAAAATTGTGGCCTTGCCTCACCCCCTGGTCCCTCTACTTATGGTGCGGGCAAGGCACTATTACTAGAACGAATGAAAATATGGTTGAAAGAAAAATTAAAATAGAAAAGAAATTTTAAAAAACAATCTAGACAAGATAATTTGAGATTCAGCAGCTTTAAACAAAACATTAGAAAAAAAGAAAAGATATCTCAGCTCAAGAAAAGCAGAAAGTTGGAAAATTAACCCATGAATCTGTCAGTCCACATCAAAAGATGAGACACCTAATCCAGCTTCAAGCCCCAATCCAGATATTCCACTACACATTTTCGTCAATTTAACAAAACCAATCATAAAAACAAAGGTTCGAGTGACACTAACTCAACCATAGGGCACAAGAGTAATACCTGTTCAAAGCAACAATGCTTTGAAACAATCATGATTATGCAGTTAAGGTACATAATGACACTTCTGCCAGTCAGCAGGGAATGCCCATTATCCAAAAGACTTTGCAAACTTGATATTCCTAACAWATGCAATATTAAAGATATTTTCATCCGAAAATATAATATAAGTATCTAAACTAACACCATCTTGATATTCCTAAGAAAACTAAAAGGCCATTCCCTCGATCTACTATTAGTTAAAATAACAACCAGCCACCAACACCTCCTCCCACATTCCAAAAGAGAACAAACACAAAAGAACTCCCCCTCAATATTTTTGACAAAATAAAAGGAAGACCCATATATTCATTAGAGTTCATCTAGTCTTTCTGTTATCTTATTTTCTACAAAATCCTAAAAACAAAAAGTTTCCTGCTCATCCTTCTTGACTGCTCATGAAGAAATAGTGAATACAATTGCAAGTGAAGAAAACTCCGAAGGTCACTTTCTCAGGAGAAATGAGGCCCATTCTTGTGTTCACAGTAAGGAATTATCTTGTAAACCAGAACACAGGGACATGCCTTCTATTGTTTACTGACTTTTAAGGCTTTATTATTTTCCATTCAATGAAAACTCTAATGGGTTTCCACCGACTCCAACTACAATTGTCAGAGATGAATAAGCTGAAGATCTTGTTATAACATCGCAGATCAACACGAGTGCTAGGATATTCATATGCACTTTGATAGTCCCTCGCCACCTCATTTTACATATCCTTCAATGTGATCTAATCTAGATACCTGCCAAGTTCTGTGGCAGAGAGAATAATACACTCAGTAAATCTTGGAATTTGACACACAGTTAAACTAGCACAACTAAAGCAAGTCTGCTTTGCCATCGCCGAATCTGTGTGCCAATTAACTCACCCAATTTTTACAAGAGCCCCAAATCCCTTAAAAAGTTTCAATATATACCATGCAACTCCACATAAATGGAAAAGACAATGTAAATCAAACAGCAACTGGTCTATTACATTCCTACTTCTAAACATATTCATTTATTCCTTTTTTAATTTGAGAGTGATCAGAAATTTGAGATCAAATTAACTGTGAAATTCTTACATGAATTAAATTTCTTTGTCTGGATTATTAACCAACTGTTTGAAAATCAAACTAGTCTTTGATGTGAAATTAGGATTGCCTGGGCAAAAACCACGACGTCAACATCTTCAAAAATAATTTATCAGATCAATTTACTAAAATCACAATTAATTATTTCAAAGAATAACAAATTTTTTAAAAAAATAAAGAAATTCCAGCTTCACTACAACCCAGGAAATTACCATAAGAAAATATCTCAATTCAGAACAGAAAAGAAAAAGGTCTTGATCAACTTACATGTTCCTGATCCAACGATCTAATGTCCGTTGACCTAAAGAAGCTCAAACGCCATCACTACAACCAGAAATTGCAGAAAAACAACAGCTCAGTTTCCCAGGACAAAGAATTAAAATCATAAAATCCTATGCCTGTATTTATGTATTTGTTCAAAAATTAATACCCAGAAAATACAACAGCCAATTTACTAGCAAATTAGATTCAGATTGTGCAGATCTAACCCTAGGCTAAGGTAAACGTAGTATTATGTCTCAGGAAGATGGTGATTGAATCCACAAGCCTCAATTTTCTTTATGTACTGTTGCTTTGACCACCGCCACCACCATCTACCATACCATATCTAACTTGGATTATGAGTGCTAATTGAAAAACCCTAAAATTGTAAAAAATTTACTAGCAAAAATATCTTTGGTCAGTGATGGAAATTTCAAGAGCCAATTTTAAAATTTGGCTGGGGAAAATTCACATGAAGTTTTGGATAAGTTACAATACAATAATCAGAAGAATAATTTTGGATGTCTATCAACACAGATTATGAAAAATCCTTCCAAAATTGAATATTTACTAATAACTTAAAACAATTGTTCACAATAAATATTACTAACCCTAACTCTCAGAAACAAGCAACCCAGAAACCATGGGCACCCATAAGTTTTTGCTCGAACCTTTTTATTTTGTATGGACCGCGTGACCAATTTTGCCACGATAAAAACCTATTCTTTTTCCTTTTTTTAATTTCTCATCAAAGGTTTATTAAAATATTAATCCGAGTTTGGCATGGAATTTTTTTCTTTTTTCTCGGTTTTTGTGAAGGTGGTCCAATAGGAGAAGAGGAATAATCCTATTAGAAAGGGAAGAAGAAAAACAAAATGGTAGAGAAATTGTTTTTGGTTGAATATATTATTGGGAGTTTAAAGAGGCTCTGAATTGTTCTTACCAGTTTGGCAATTGGCAGTGAGGAGGACTAAAATATGGATTTGGAACTTTTTTTCCTTTCGGTGCTATGTTGTTGCGATTCCGAGGCACAGAGAGAAAGTCGTGGCGTGACCGTCTTATATAAAATTTGGTTACTGATTTTGTGAACTAACACGCCTACTATTTATTAGTTGTTGTGGTGTGGCCTCGGTCATTCCTTCTCCGGGTGGAACTAGGATGAGATAGGTATACATGCTCCCTCGATAGGTATTCGTTCTAAATTTTAAATAAAATTAATTCTTAAATTTTTTATACTTTTCTAGAATATGTATATTCTTCATGTATCGATATATGTYTTTTCTCATCTGTTTAAAACCTGTTTCATTTCATATACTGAAATGTAAAGTCTTTATTTTTTATTTTTTAAGACAAATATACACGTAGTAAGCTAACATACTTTTTTCACTTAATTATGATACTATATTTGACGATTATATACATAATATATTGTTTGAAATCACGTGTGAACTGCCTTTAAATACTATTGTCGAGATCTTTTTAGCAATTATTATCGACTAAGGTAACGGATGTCAAAATAACATAACACGTTTTTTATCAATTAATGTAATGGATATAACGGATGTTGGAGTAACGAGACAATGAATTCTCYTGTTAACTAATAATACTCAATATGGAATCTGACTTTTACTATTATCAAAAACATCATTTTGTCAGAATCACGCTATTTAAATGTTAAAGTAACGACATAATGGATTTTCTTATTTATTTTATATTGGATCACAACAAAGGTGATGACCTCTATCAAAGATTTTAAAGTTATTTTTCTCTCTCGATATCACAACTAATAGATATCAAAATAACATAACACGCTTTTTCTTTGTTAAGGTAACGGATATAAAGGATGTTAAAGTAATGAAACAATGAATTTTTTTTATCAAGATCCTTTTGTCACGATATTCAAATGGCAAAGTAACGAAACAATAATTTTTCTTATCTCTTTGTTGTGCTCAAGACATGTATCCATAGCCAATAAGCKTTAGCTATTAATAAACCAAGTGCCAATCAATGGAACTAAGTGTGAAACAGCTGATGTTGAGAACCAGCCATACGGCTCTTATTAAGAATTCTAAGTTAAGACAATAGGTTTGAGTTCTGTTAGACTCGTAATTTTTTTTTTTTTTTTAAAGGGTGGGTCCTTGAGATGACTAAGAGAGCTCTTAGTCCAAATGTGTAAGTTTAGAAATCCGATAGTATAAACCGACAATCAATAGATATGACAAAAAATTGAAATGTATTGATGCAATGATAGATAAAAATTCCAATAGTGCAACTATAGATGAATTATAACTTCAAATTTTAATAGAAAACAAGACATAAATTCTATGAAAGTAGCAAATTGACAAAAAAACTGGATAAATCTAAGCTAAGCTACCTAGATAAGCTTTAAATTGAAGTAAAGGGAGTACATTAAAGTTGTAAAATACAAAATTGATAATTGAATTTGATAAAATGATATGTTGATCATCCTCTCTTTATCCTTTTTCACCCCTTTTATACTCAATTGAAACCCTCGAGCTGCTTGTGGATCAAGGCTCTGATCAAACCACTTCCCCTCAAAATGATGCATGCCCTWTTTCCTCAGGTAGTGGGCTTGAAAATCGCTTCTGGTAGGACGTGGGTGTTGCCTTTAACTTCAAGTAAAACATAGGTATGGTGAAGTGTTCTAATGCGTAAAAGTCCTTTGTTACCTCACTGATCAGCTGGTTGATCTTATCATTTCCAATAAGATAGCCAAAAAATAAGGAAATTGTTATTAGTCATCGACTGGTCATTAGGTGATTGGAGGACAATAGTGGTGACATGCTCATCACTCCAATCAAAATGTTATAGTAATTAGCTTTCTAGTCAAAATGCTCATCACTCTCAAAACATCGCTCAAGTTGAAGACTTGCAAATTTTAGTGGATGATCCAGTATCAAATGACTTGAAGTCTTTAGCGGAGGTCCTATTGCTTAGGAGCCATATTGGGAAGTCCATTGTAAATGATTTTAGGTTTCATGAGAGATGTGGCATTAAAAAACATTAATTGTGGAATTGGTGAGAGCACATAGTTTGATCAAAGGGATATAGTTGTTGTTGGATGTTTGGACCTATTATGGATTGTTGAAGTCATCAAAGTTAGATTTAGATGTCATGCAGATTGTATAATTTGTTGTGATTGGTCAAAGGGAATTATGCTTTAAGCAAGATGAGGATGGTTTTTCCTTTAGCTAACTTTAATATATAGTTAGGCACATAATGACCATTTATACTTGCATCACGAGCATCAAGTATTTTATGGGGAAGACCCTCTTTGAGAATGGATAGCAAGTTGTGATCACTACAATCCTAGATTTAACTACACATTAGTCCCTTGAATAAAATGGTGAAGATTATTTGAAAGTGGAACGCGGCTGTGAAACTTGCATTGCAAAGTTAGTTATTTTGTGAACTTTTAACTATTTCTTACTTCATGTATAAAATTATATTATTCTAATTGACCTCTTTCATAATTTATGCTTTTATTTTAGACATGGCTCCTACAACTAAGGGCAAAAAAGACAGAGAAACCAATTAAATGAAGAGGTTGGAGTTGGAAATGAAAAGGCTAGGGTTGGAAATGAAAAGGCCAGGGTTGGGACTGAAATGAAGAGGCTGAGGTCGAGGCTAGAGAAGAAAATAACTTTGCTATGAAAGATGAAGGTATGATTTGGTTATTCCTATATTTCAGATATGAAAATTTGTATACTGTCTATTTTGTTTTCTTGTTGTCATTGGTCTTTTCTACTAGTCATCAACTTTACTCGTGGCCTGTTTTGGAATTGATATACTTAAGATTAGGATTGAAAAGCTCTCGGGTATGAGAAGTTGGTAATCCTGAAATTGATATCACTAATAGAATTGATTATTGATCTATATTCCTAGTTTTGCAGAGATTATTTTCAAGTTAATGCATGAATTTGGTTGGTTGAGATAATTCTTTTCTAGTCTATGTTCTTAAGTAAGTAGAAGTTATGATAGTGGTCAAGAATGAAATGTTTTTAACTAAGATTRTCACCAGAAAATAGACACTAAATTCCTCCAAAAATGAAAGATCCAACAAGAGAACTACTGAAACCCCGGAACTCCAAGTGWGAGGTAGCTAAAATACAATAGAAACCCATTATAATTCACAAAGTACCAAAAAAAGCTTCTCAAGTCGAATAGCATAAGCTATAATGGTAGAATTTAACATCATAGTATCTTCAAGTCTTTGTTACTTGASTTTCAACYTTTTAGATGYCTTTAGKTTTTTAGCTACCAATARTAAATATCATCATGTCCTATGATGAAATGTATAATTGCTTATTTGTATGAGGACTTAGAGTGAGTTCTGGAGCTATGATCRTTAAAGTCTTTAGTATAATGTGTCTAGAAGATCACTTACCTTTTGCTGAAGTTTTCGTAAACTTCTTCTCTATCTTTTCTTTGATTTTTGCCTTTTCATAAATTTGCATGCCCTTAGTGCGCAACGTTGCATTTATTTTGTGAAATAAGTACACTTCCTCCATATAACATTACTTAGAACAAAACTATTTCATTTATTTCATTCATATTGCAAACATTGATCAAAATTAGTTCTCTACTTAGAAACCAGCATGGGCACCRAGCTTATATTATCTTGCAAATGATAGTTGAAGAACWAAAAASAAAAGAGATGACACTTTCATGGCAAAAATTTTGGAGTCRTCCTTCTATTATCACATGCCCTAAAGTGCAATTTAACAAACACGGACAGCCTATAGGGGAAATCAAAAGTGAGTTTTTGGAGTTTTCAGGTACCTAGGCCAGAAATGGTCAACTTGCACCTCAAGATATTAAAGATTGGAGGTTCATGCCAAATGCTTGTTTTGATGAGATGATAGCTACTATGAATGGATTAGTCACGTGCCAATGAATCTATTTCATTTTTCCTTAATCAATTGTTCATTCTTAAATGAATTGATGGAAACATTGCTAACTTAATTTGGAATGATAGAAATGTTATATTGTACCTCATGGATTCGAAGGATGAATATTGCAATCTATAGGCAAAAAATGGAGAGGTTTTAAAGCTGACTGTAAAAAATCTTATTATGGTCTGTCAAAACCGATTGATGTCCAAACAACCAGCCAATAGGGATATAAGAGTTTTGAAGAATATTGGAAGAAACTCCCCGAGTATTGGGGTACAGAGGAAGCTAAGGTAAAAGTAGATTTATAAAGAACTATAGTTACATTACTGGTAAATATTATAACTTCTTCCTTATTTTCTRAAYTTTTTCAATTTTCTAGAAAAAAGTGAGAGAAACAAGGAAATTAGGAAGAAGAAAACGATGAATCATGCAACTGGAAAGAAACAATTCACACAAGTTGCTGAAGAAATGGTAATGGCTTCATGCTTTTGTTGCATTATTTACTCATTACATATTTGTTGTTGTCTTTCAATACTAAAGATGGCTAAAGCCGAAAAAAAAAAGAAGTTGGACATCTGAGCTTGAAATCTCTTTTTATGGATTTTCTTTTCTTTTCATGTTATTGTTGATTGTCAAAATGAGATGGATTCACATGCTAATCAACTTCCAACTAGTTYACAAGACAAATTCGGCCTAGATGATATTTTCTAACAAGTAATGGGTGAAGAAAGAAACGGGAGAGTACGAATGCTTGGATTAGGTGTTACTCCAACAGAAAAATTTTTAAGTTTGAAATAAAAAAGTGGCCCTAACCATCTTTTTTATAGAGCAGCAAGAATTCTCGGAGCAAATAAACAAGAAGTTCAATCAGTAAGAAGAAAGGTATCGGCAACAAGAAGAAAGATATGCACAACTCTTGTCTTTGCTTCAAGGCGGAAATAGTCCACCCATCAACAATTCTAGGCCTCCATCATCTTCTTTAAACCAATTACCTCCAAGAATAGATAACTATTCCTCGACCCTTAGTGGTAAACTAGATTCACTTATAATTATTCTATTCCATTTTCTTTCCTATAAATTAATGTTGTTCTTGATTCTAATGATCTATTTTTCTTTGGTTAATGCTTCGGTATCGATAAAAAGTGTAGGAACATGTGCAACATGTTCTGAATGAAGATGAACCTTTAATACTACCTATTTCATTCATGGAAGTTCTTGGTGATGCAGTAGGAACAYCCATTGTGTGGCCTTGCCYATTGGTATTATASCTAAACTMTTCGATTTATCAATTTATCCACATTATTAATTTATATTCTAGTTAAAGAATGATCGTCCATTCATTATCATTTTTTCATTGTTCCTAGGTGTAACGAGAGGAGGAAAAGTAAAGTAGTTTATGCCTAAATTAGTACAATTGTAAGTTTCTATCGTCTAAAGATATCTCACATCACATGTTGGATCTTAAACTAATGTTTAGAATTTTGGTTGTTATGATTGTGGATGCCTAATTTTGCAACAATATGTTGAACAAGAAATCTCTATTCAAAAGGACTTTTCATAACACAAACGTTTATGTCTAATTCTGTTTGTAATTTTTTTCTTTTTAATTTGTTTAATCTGTTTTAAAATGTAAACTTGCTATTAAATTTTATCTTAGTTAATATTTCTCATTTTATCTCTGTAGTTAAACAAGTTCAGATTTTTTCTGTACATTTCAAAAAAAAAAGTATATTTATAAAATATAATTTGATGTAACATATAAATATTTATCTCATTTTGTAATCATATAAAAGAAGAGCTAGTTCAAGGATATGAAATTGCTAAGAAAAAAATTAAAAAGAATTGTAATGAAAAAGCAGGAAAAGAAACTGTATTACTTTTCTTTATTGGGAAATTGTGTTATTTCAAGAACTGATTTGTCCAATATATCAAAAATATTTTTCATAAAAAGAAAATTCTTTCTGGAATAAAAATTCAAAAGCAGTTTCTAGAAACATCGCTACTCCACTGGACTCGAAATCCATAGAAATCCGTTTTCAAATAAAATTGACGCTTACGAACAAACAATGCCCTAACTTCACATTCYGCTCATCGCTAATACTCGTAATTATCGTCTGGACCTGCTGCTGTCGTCGTCGTCGTCGTCCACAAACGACGTCGTAAAAACATCTGCGGTTTTCCAATGTCGTCGACCACCGGTGCAGCGTCTTCGTCCACTACGTCCTCACAGTTCACGTACTCCAATAGCTCGTACTTTCCGACGCCATTTCACCTCCAGCAATCGCAGTCCTATGTCGGCCAAGCGGGCCCTATTCCACCAGTGCAACTGCCCGCTCCTCCCCCTGTCGTTCCTACCGTATATCCGCCTCCTGCTGCTATCCCTGCCGTATACTCCATGCCTCAATTCCAGCAGGTATATGCTTCAAATTTCAAGACTTCAATTATTTGAATTTGAAAATTGCAATTCAATAGAAAGCTTCGTGAACTTTTGTCTCTATGTAGCTCAAATCGCGAGACATCTAATTCATTATGTGTCTTGCTGCTACTTTCTGATTTGCCATGTTTGGAATACTGTAGATTTTTGCATTATAAATTTGAATTTCCCTTTCGTTGTTGTTCAATTGAACCCCAATAGAAGTGTGAAAGTAACAGCTAGGAGTTAAGTTTGATTTTATGGATTAGTTTTGCTTGTGAGCGCCTTGGCTATTTTCATTTTATTTGAGATTTTTTATGTCATAGCAGGATTTGGAGGTATCTTTCTTTTCTAGACAATCTTTCACTTGTATCTTCAAATATGTAATCCATACACCACGAAAGAAATTGGCATGCCCTGTATATACCTGAATAAGTAAACAAGAACTACATGTTTTCATTGACGAAGAGAACCTGAATTTCGTTGAATAAGAGGTTTTATGGCATGGTCATTTCGATTAAGCATTTTAAACATTTTCATGAAATCTGATTCTGCCGAGAATTTGAGCATGAGAATTTCATTATGCAAATTATTTGCAGTCTACCTGTAACACTTGTTATCCTGGTGGACAGGCGCAGCAATTATTTCAGAGGGATGCACAAACAATAACACCAGAAGCACTTGAGAGCGTAAAAGCTGCTCTCGCAAGCAGTGAGATTGAGCACAAAGCAGAGAATAAAAAGAAAGCTGTACCTCGCAAAGCTGCAGGGCAGAGCTGGGAGGATCCTACTCTTGCAGAGTGGCCGGAGAGTGAGACTCCTTTCTGTCGGTCATTTGCCTTTTTTTCCCTTTATATCTATATTTGTGCCTCTAGACTAGTTTTACTTTGCTGATTGCTCTTTAATACGTTAGAGTTGAGAGAAGGAATTCTTGTGCCCGATGATATTAATCAATAAGTTAAGTGGTAAACATTTCTTGTGAAGAGGATCATTTTGTAGTTTTTTACTATGCTTCTGGTGATCAATGGATGTGCTTTCTTCTGATTCCTTGGGCAAAGAGTAGAAGCAAACCCACACTTTTGGAGATTGGAATGCTAAGAATTAGAGTCTGTTACATGATCTGTGGCATGGTTGGACAAGTTTTTTTCATTTGGCAGCATCGTGATTAGATTTATCAATGCTGTTTTTGATTTCTCATTCTTTCTTTAAAGGAAATAATTTGCTCTTTATCATAAGTGAATAAAGGTACTTGAAAATATATCGCGGAGAGGCCCTAGAAAATTAGAGATCAGCACTGCCATATTGTTAGATTATATTTTTCCTGAACTGGATGCTACATGCTATGTAAGAAGTATAATGATTCAGATGGTGTACCCTGAGTTAAAATGTCATCATCCTTGTTGGTTGAAGGAACTTGACAATATATTCAAGGCTTTAATGATGAAATAATCCCATGTTGATGCAAGAGGTATGAAAAATCAGGTGCAATTGCAAGATGAATAACACTATATGTAGCTGTTGTGGCAAATTTGCTTGCTATACATATATGCTTTGTTAGAGTTGAAAGGCACTTTTGCAATATGTTTTAACAATTCAAATAATAACTTGCTGTGGACTGTGGCCATATGCTGAATCAGCTGTATATACAGAGGGTGATAGGTTCTGGTCATGTTTCCAGTTGTGATTATTCTGCTYTGTTTAGATTTCTCTCAATATCCAGTTTCCACCCGAATGGCCTGAGTTTTCTTTTGATATTTTTGGTGCTTCACAGATGATTATCGATTGTTCTGTGGTGATCTTGGGAATGAGGTGAATGACGATGTTCTCTCAAAAGCGTTTTCAAGATTTCCATCCTTTAACATGGCYAGGGTGAGTTTTCTTGTGTCACTAATCTCCTGCTGTTGTTCATTTAATTTTTTGGAATGGTATACTTGAGGAAATTGCATGTCCTCTTCAGATGTTATTTTGAAGTGCATGGAGCAATCAAATGTCTCGTATCCCTTAAGGTAGAATTCTTCAGTCATGATGTTAATAGCTTCAACAGTAAGAGAATGAATTCTAAGTTCTTTTATGACCTACAGAATATGTGGCCTCAGGATTGCAATTATGGAGTTGATGTTAATGCCTATAGAAGATCTATATAAGGTGGTAATGGTGTATCCAAATTGTTTGTTTTCAACATCTTTCACTTTTTAGATGAGGAACCTATTTTCTTTCTTTTTTTTTTGGTTTCATGGTGGGGGTTAAGAATTTTATTAGTTAAATAGCTATCGCGGAAAGCAAGTAGTGAAGATTCCAACCTCAAATTGTACGAGCAGAAATCGCGACGGTATTGCAATATTAAAAAAATATTATGTTAATGCTTTTTTTTTTCGGGGGGTTTGTTCCCTTTTATTTGGTCCTTGGGGCAAGGGTGTGGAACCGAAGAGTTCTATGGGATTTTCAACCAGAGGTCATAGAGTTATTGCAAGTATGCCAGTGAGGTGATTGGCATTTGGATGTGAGGAGGCGAGTTCTTTATTTATCTCCCGCTTCTGTTCCTTCTCCGTAATTTTGATGGTACATGTAGTGGTGGAGAAAAGCCTGTTTTCTTTATAAGCATTATGTGTTATACGTGCTTTACAAGGAATTTTGTAGATGATGTGGAAACGCTCGATGTGATRAATTTAAGCTAAAAGTGTCTAAATATATTTGCTTGGGAGCTCGTTCTGTTTACATGAGATACTTGCTTCTCCTGATGGAAAATGTTGAAATTGTCGGAGAAGTCTAGTTGGAGGCCAGTTTGCAAAACCTCTCTCCAGTTGAGAACATATAAGATGCTTTTATTCATGGCTTAATGATGATTAGATATAGTCTGGAGAAACTCATTTTCTGAGAGGAGGATATGAACGTAMAAGAAAAGAAACATATAAAATCTCATATAAGGTGTCGTCTATTTCAGATATTACTCTTCTTGGACCTGTGCTTGTATTTTGTTTTACATCTTGGTGTTGGTTCTCCTTGTTTGTGTTCTTTCTGAAACTTCAAACGTGCCTTGAGAGGATATGGCTCCGGAGATCTAGATGGATTAGATGCTGGAAATAGAGAAGCTAAGAGATCATTGACTAAGGGGAGTGATTAAAAGGGAAACGTAACAGAGAGGAAAAAAGGGCACACGAAGCAAAATATTCAATAGATACTTTAGGTTTCAATAGAGTGAAAAAGACATAGAAAAGAGATCGGTCTTATTGTTTCCAGGCAAGATTATGGGGTTTTCTATCACTTCTAAGAAATGACTAAAGCATCTTTCTTCACCTGTTAATGGATGTAAGTTTGTTAAAAGTTATTTAATTGAAAGAAGTACACATTTAAGAACTCCTTTGAAGAGAAAAGAGGTGGGGGGAGGGGGGATAGATCCCTTGTAATGTGCATAAGAACTAAAACTGTAGTAATTTATGTTATGATGACTCTGCTTGTGTGTACATGTTCATGCTTTGCTCGTCATGCTTGTGCACGTGCATTTGTGCTGTGAGTTGGATGCTAGGTTTTTGCATCTTATTTAGTTCACTGGTTATTGCCTTCTGTCCTTTATGCTTTTATATCTGAGAACTCCACAAAATTGTCATGGCCTCAGGTTGTAAGAGATAAGCGGACAGGCAAAACTAAAGGCTATGGATTTGTGAGTTTCGCAAACCCTTTAGACCTTGCTGCAGCACTCAAAGAAATGAATGGTTAGTATTGTTTAAAATTGAAATGATCTAATATGGTTCTGCTAATCTGCCTTTTTGAAGTAATTTCATCAGCATTTTGCAAGCATATGTAGGTTGACGGGGCGTTTATGTTTCCTGCTGACGTTTGCATGACACTCATTTACATCTACTTTACAGCTTAAATTATCAGTCCTTGATAACCTCCTTGATGCTAATAAAAAAGGGCAGCAAAGCTAGTAACACCCTTGGGGGCTCCCTTGCATGGGAATGGAATATATTTGTCCCTATGTAATTGAAAAACACATGCGTGGTCACAGCATTACCATTCTTGGTAAAATATGAAGGGCGATAAATGTTGCCTTTTAGATGGTATTTATCTGACAATTTGCATGGTTTGCATTCAGGCAAATACGTTGGGAATCGGCCTATCAAACTTCGTAAGAGCAACTGGAAGGAAAGAACGGACTTTGAAGCTTTAGAAAGACAGAAGGTGAATTTTCTGTTGGGCAGCAAGGTTGGCCATTTGAATTCTTTTTAACCTCTACAAATAATCTCATCTGTTATTCGTTTGGCAGAACCATTCTCAGAAGAAATCAAAGCTGCCAAAGAAGAGTATCTTGCACAAGTGACATCAGTTTGTATGGTAACATCCATTATACTGCCTAGCGCTCGGGTCAATATTGAATGTTGAGCATCCGTTAGTCTGAATTGGGTGCCAAATTAAAAATGCTGTCTAAAATCATGTGAACTATTGTGCAGATGTTTTAGATACCATAGATGTTGGCATGAATGATATACGTTTTCCAGATTCGAGTTTTGCTTCTTTGCATTTTTTTCGGGCAAATCCACATCTGCTGACCTATATTCGTCTTGTTTCTAATACAAAAGATTATTTTTTGCCTCCAACTTCAGCCTAACATTGATGTAAAAATAACAACAGAAATCAATTTATCATAATATCTGGGAAAAAGAAAATGCATTGTGGATGAATCCGCGCACAAAATAGGGGGGTTACATCAGGGCTCACATCCAAAGTAGGTTGGCAGGGTTGGTCGTAGAAGCGTTATCCGAGGTGGATCGAGGATGGGGGCAACTAATGCCTACCGGGTTATCAAATTCCCTGTCCAGGCAAAACCAATCCGAGAACGGATACTCCCAGTCCGGTTCGCTGAGCCAACAGACAGCTTTCACTGAACAAAAACTTGCATAGGGAAGTTTGTTCAAAATTCCCGAAAAAATTGGTAATCTGAATTTATTGCGGTTACTATTATCGACGCTAAAACAAGAATATTTACTGCCAGCGAAATCCAGGCACCAAACCGAGGTTCAAAGAGAAATCATTCCCTGAATATAAGCACAATCACTAAACCGAGGTTCAAAGAGAAATCATTCCCTGAAWATACGCGCAATCGCTGGTTTCTTTTTTCAGAAGGGTGCTTTCTTCTCAATCTGCCTGGGCACCTCATTTTGAGCTCACTGATTCTGTTCTGGAACGTTGATTTTTCCTGGTAGCTTTACCAACGATGCTTTTGACAGGTGGCACATCAAACCAAATTCAGCATGTATCATTTTGTGCGAAGAAATCCACGAACTTCAATTAGAAAATTACGTAAATTTTTTCTGAATCTCTGGTAATTGCTGCGATCAAGTGTAGATGAGAGGTTATTTGAACTTGTAAGACCCTGTAATGCATATGCCAACCTTGATCTCCATGTAGGATTTTCCTGCCTTTCTATTAACTCATTTCCCAATCTCTGCAGAAAATATAAAATGCACCACCATGAAAGTAAGAAATGGCAGAAGTAACTTCATAAAAATAAGAGAAACGCGTACTGCAAACTGATTAGACAAACATGTTTGCTACAGTAATCGAAATTCATGTGGAGGCAGGTATTATACCGTTTAGAAGAAAKTTCAAGGAAAGATTGCGACAAGTAGGTTGGAAAAGCATATCAATGCTTTCAGGCATACTGATTTCTTTGGCAGTGTATGCAAGTCCTTCATTAATTAATTTGACAATGAACCAGAAGAGAGGTGACTAATTGTACTATGAATGAGAAAGGCAAGAATATATTACCCAATAAAAATATACTGATTGAAAGGGGACCACTTGGTTGCTCCCTTATAACCTGAAGTAATATATGTTTGACATGATAGCAAGCCTATATCCTCAGGGTAGGGGGAAAAGCTTAGCCAAAACAATAATGCCCACAGAAGTTGGAGACTCGTGCTTTGAGTTAGCCTAGAGAAACAGAATATCATGCCACCCAAATGAGACAAAATATTAGCTTATTAGGTTTCATATGCTACCTGGTAGAGATTTTGTTCGCACATGATTAGTGGAAGAAGAGCATCCGCAGCCGAGCTGACAAGATCAGAGCTGGACAAAGACCAACATGAGGATTATAGGTGGGAAAACATCTCTCAAAGATATGACACGATGATGATACCATGTTAGGTAAATGGGTAAGTCTAGTTCATGAGGTGCTTCTAGAAAGGATTGTGTGTCATGTTTTAAACTGAGGTACAACGTCATTCTTGCAATTCACCTGTAATCCTCAAAGAGGAGAATTTGCAGCAATGAACGAAGAAACCGACTCAGAATGCCGTCTTGAATATTGCCAGCCGCATCTTTATAACCGGCAGCGTATGAACCTAACCCAACTTTACCAGCACCAGTTTCCTTGTAATGATAGGAAGCAAGTGCTTTTAGAGCACTTAGGCTGTAATTAATGACTTCCGGAACCTATGTCATCAGTGAAATAAACAAAATCACAGTAAAAAAATAGAAGAAAAAGATTGGCCAGGCATTTAGCATCAGTCTCCTACAAAGAAATAATCATTCAACCATCAATCAGCTATAAAAGCGGCTAGTGAAGTCATTCTACCCTAAGAAAAGAAACAAGCTAAGCCAAGTTAAAATCAACTCTGCAGCATACTTAGAAATCAGAGACGCACTTTCCTTCATCAAGCTAATAAGTTTACCTGATGATGAAGACCAAAATCAAGAGTTCCGATAATGTGGGCAATGGCTTCGTTGTTCAATTGTGTGACCATTTCCGGATAAACTTCCAGCATGTGTGAGATAAGAGAGAAATACTGCCACAGAAAACTAAACATTAGTTCCAGAACTCATACCGCATCTCTTCTGTAATGATGAGGGGAGCTCACATCATGACAAAGTTTTGGATACTTCAGCAACTCCACGGTTATCAGAGGGGTAACAATGTGAAGACCKGTATATACAACCTGCAGAAGATGTACATTGAGGAGACATGGGTGTTTACCTTAAGAAAAAGACATCTTTGTGTTATAAAAATTATTACCCAAGATGAACGCCAATATTTCTTCGTCAGTACGAATAATGCAATATACCTGTGAAATGTTTGTGCCATGAGCCTCAATGGGTGCTAATGAGAAGTCAACCTGCAAAGATAATTTTCTTTTATCCATATGATTGTAAAGAATACATGAAGGAAAAGGTGGGAGTTAAAACAGAGAATAAAAAGAAAAAGGAAGTTGCATTACGTAGAAGGAAAATAAACAAGAAATAGCTAATAATCAAAATAGAGGGATAGAGTTATTTCCCTGCACCCCAACCTCCATTCTACCTCTCCCACCACCTAAAGAAAAGGAAGGACAGGATTAGAGAAATTACAAAATCCTTTGAACAGAGACATGAAAGAAGTTGCAGAAGGGCTCGCAAGTCCTTGTATTTTTCAGYATCAACTTCACTCTTCAAGCTGCTTGACATGCTAATCGAGATCTGAAGACAGAAGATTACATACAATCTAAGAAAAGATAAAGAGAAGCTTTAAGCAGGAGGCATAATTAGACAAATGTAAGAAGAGCTGAATAGTCTATTTTTGCAAATATAAGAAAGTATGTTAATAATGCCAATTAACATTGCAATACTAAATCAGATTTTGAAGTGTAAACAAAGTTGAAGGGGGAAAAAAGGAATTCCTTGTATTCCATTCATCATATAACATGCATATATATTTAAAGCAGGAATTCCATATAAGGAAGTTCCTAATCAATCCTAATCAATATCTATAATCAAGCTATACACAATTTCCTAATTACATGTAATCCTATTTACAATCTTAATGCTCCCCCTCAAGTTGGAGCATAGATGTTAATCATGCCCAACTTGTTACAAAGATAATCAACCCGAGCCCTCTTAGAGAAAATATCACTCAATTGTTCTCCATTCTTCACATACTTTGTAGAAATTAAACCTTACTGTATTTTCTGACTGGATATCCAGTCGAATGCCCAAGCAGTCTAGGCCACCCATCACAGAGGCAAAGGTCGTGGGTTCGAAACAGAAAAAAAGCAGAGAAACAAAGACGTTTGGAACTGAAAATGTCAGAAACTCGAACCTTCCAAAGGATGTTCTTCACTCGAAACGGATTTTAACCTTAAAAAGCACAAATATATGCCAGTGGAGAGTTCCAACTGGCACCCAACAAAGGATGTCCTACAACCGAACGGATTTTCACCCAACATTGCATGAATACATGCTGGCGATGAAATCCAAATGGTACCCAACAAAGGATGTTCTACACCCGAACAGATTTTCACCCAACAAAGCACAAATACRTGCCGGMGCTAAGATCCAAAATGTCACTCTAAACRGTGAYCCAAAATTTCAAGTACTTCTAAACCCTCTATTTTACCTAAGGGGCGATATAGAAGGGTATGGCTCTGATACCATGTAAAAACAGAAGTGAAGGAAAAATCTTTTCCTTGTATTCTATTCATCATATAACATGTATATATATACACGGAGTAGGAATTCCATAATAGGAAACTTCCTAATCAATCCCTATAATCGATCCTAATCTATCTCTATACAATTTCCTAACTATTTGTAATCCTATTTACAACCTATAACATGAAGAACACTTCATGCTGTTTATCTTGAATTTGTACCCAAGATATTTCTGAGATACGACATTCCTGACCAACTTTTGGTACTCAATTTCAAGTCAACTGTACTTTATTATCTTGCTAGTTATAAATTTAACATCATAATAATTTTTACCATATGTACGCTTATAGAAAGGAGAAAAGTTCAGTTCATTTTTTGCATCTTAGAGTAGCCGAATATATGTGGACTATGTGTTTCATCCAAAGGACTTTTCAAATGGAAAGAACGCCATTTTCAGACAATTTCATGGATGTCMAACTTTCCCTTTACCAGGAAAAAGATGAGGCTCACTTTTCTGTTTCTATGTGCTGGAATTAAGGCACTGATAGAAATTAAATCCATCCTTCCTTACCAGATATTAGCCCCTCTAAATAATGTTTTTCTTTTCCGTTTGATACATCAAAAGAGTGACGTGGATTGAACCCATGACTTATTAGCTACTAAGAAGTGTTTCTATTGATTGATCTCCCACCTTGCACAGCTTACGAACTTAAAGTTTGATTCTGCCCAGGCATATAATATACTTAAAAAAGTTTACAACTCCCAATTCCAGGCGTAAAAATCATAAATCGATTTGTAAGAATGAACAAAAAGCATCAAGGTTTACAAATCCCAATTCCAGGAGTAAAAGCCAGATAATTATACACAAGAACGCAGAAAACGAGACAAAAGTACCTTGCCAATATTGTGAGAAGAGTATATCTGAAGTAACCGCATACAGAAATCAATGACCACAGCAGTTTCATGTGCCTCTAGGTGGACAATTTGTCCATCCACCCAATCGACGACAAATTTCAACAGAAGATAGACAATTGCAGACTGAAAAATTAGACAAAGACAAGAATCAGCAATGTTTTTTATCCTCCCTACCTTTGACAACTTATAACCTAATAAAGCAGAAGAAAGCTTTGTTATTGACCTAAATAAATTAGCAGTTACATCACTCAGAAAAATAAAACATTTGGCATTGAGGACCCAGGATGGAAAATTAGGACCTATACAGGGTGGCCCATAATATTTGACAACCCACGTATGCATCCCCCTACTACAATAGGAAAAACAAAAGAATAAAAKGAAGATTGGCATTGTACAAGTTTTATAGATCTTTCCAACTGAACCAACAGAGACCAAATTAGTTTTCTGGCAAGAACTTCTGAATACCTGTTACTGTGATAAACTGATTCAAATGCAATATTAATGAAACATTTCTTCAGATCTCAGAATATATAGAGCTCAAAATAACAAATCTCTCCATATCATGCCTCTCCATATTTCACAGCCCAACAAACTAATAGCAAGACTCCTACTACTCACAACGTATCAGGATTTGCCATCTCGATCTCACAGCAAGAATTTCTAGATTTCCACAAACTAGTCACAGTGCAAACACCAGCTAACTCTAATCATCCTTGTGCTTAAGGTTTTCATTTTCACAATAAGCATACACCTAGTGCATCTTCAAGTACGAAATTTCTTAAATCTGTATCAGTCAAAAACCATCTCTAAACCCCCATCCCAAAAAGAAAAACAGAAAAAAAAAAAAAGAAAGAAACAGAAGGAAACAAAAAAAAATCAGAGGTAAAAAGGGGACTCCTATTCCCTTCTTTATGCTTCTATTTCCTGTTAGATATAATGTGTGAAGAGCTTCTCCAGCATAACATCTCTCAATTACAGCCACTATGGAATCTGGGAAGTGGTTTTTTCCTTTGAAACTAGAAGCAAAGTGGGCTATAACCATGTACTGTGACTATGACCTCACGGGTCAAAGTGAAACAACTCACTCTGCTGCTTAAGCTTTCTTTTAGTATCGAAGTACAATCAATGAACTAAATAATGATTACCTCGTGCTTGTAAACGTCAAGAAAAATCAAGATGGGGTTCATTACAGAGAATCCCATCTCATAAATTGCTTTCTGCATTCGAGGTTCTGAAGCAGTGGCAACCCCACGAAGCCGCTCTAGTAAGCAACTCACCTATCAGATATTAGAGCACCAGTAATGAACATGTAACAGACTATGAATGAGAAAGTATGATCAACAAGCAGTGCACTAGCAGCCGCACCTTCCAGACGGCTACCTTGTTATGAGTTCTTACCAACAGAATAATATCTGGCTGTTGAGCAACATTCTTTAGATCATTTCTTCCAGAAAGATCTAGGAGATAGGCTGTCATATGGCTTGTAAGATTCCTTATGAACCTGTGAATAGGTATGAGAAAAAATCAAGTAGATTAGCTAACAGAAAATCAATATACAGAAAGGAAATCTAAAACTAAACTCACTGGTTTGATTCCTCTAAATTGCTCATGCCAGATGCTGAAAGAGCCAGAGTTTGAGCAAGTGACCGCTGCCATAGAATAATGGATATATTAGCTTCCAACTGAGGGGAAAGAATGTCCTTCTTTGCAAAGGGACAGTCAGACGGGCAGAATATCAATATTGTATTCAGATGGATGAATTTGGATCCGAAGTATGATTTTTGAGCTTGGATTTGAGAAATGATTAAAGCAAAAGGATTGAATTTGGATTTGAAGAATGATTAAGCCCAAGGATTGAATTTGGAAGTTTAAGAAATGAAGAATTACAGAATTGATGGATATCAAATTAAAACGCTAATGGTTCTCATAAGGAAATCATCTTTTATGGGTTTCATCTTTCAAGTCCTTTGATCACAGGGACTACAAAACTCAAGTCTATGTCACAATTTGAATGAAACAAAAGAAAAAAGACAGAATCAAATTGCAGTTCATTAAACCCTAGTGCCAATAGGAAACAAAATTATAGCAAATAAATAGGACGCAAAATAATGGCAAATAAATTCATTTAGATTTTTACTTTAGGCTTTTTCTGCTCTGCCAACAATTGAAGAAAGACTACTCCTCATTCACCCAATTCTACTTCTTCAAAGTATATTATTACCTGATGAATGCCACTGACTGATAACAAAGTTCTATCATTAGCAAAAGCATTTGCCAAATTGCACCATGAGTCCTGTAAAAATATGTCCACAAAGATAGGATTAGTAATTCTTATTATACGGGTGCTTCAATATTCTTCGTTTTGTATTCTTCATTTTGTACATTGTCGCACATTTTTTTCTTCTTCACTTTTTTCTTTTCTCTTTTGGGGAGGGGGAGTAGGATTAAAAGGAACTTCCGATTTTTCACTAACTTTAACACACCTTTATGGGCATTGCGTTGTTAAATTTCTTGCTTTTTGTATCAGTAGGATATATTTTGCTAGAAAAAAGTTTCCAAGGCATTACCAAGTCAAAACCCAMTTCAGGCATTCTTTGGCGCAATTCACAATATTTGGCTCATCACAACAAACCATCCTAACTTGAAATTAATTTTTGAGGAAAAGTGAATTCATTCTATTCTAGCAAATAACACAGAGATCYGGAAATTCATGCATTTGGCAATTGAATGAACATGCATATACTTCTTTTTTGTTTTAAGTCTTCAATTGTCTTGAATGTTCATGTACTCTTGGTTTGCAAGAACTGGTACAGTATATCACTCTTTCCTTAACCAGCAATTCCTCTATCAGGCTAGATATATCATTCCCTATTAGGTTACACAAATTTYAACAGAAATTTGCCTGTATAAACAGTTGGCAGCCTCATGGCTCAATCATCTGAATTAYTAAATCAGTAGAGACCTTCTCTATACCTAGTTCTTTCTGAACTAGGACTCAACAGAAGAGTACACCCCCCCCCCCTTTCTTCAGCTACGGATTATTTCCTCATTTGTTACCCCAAATACTATATGCAACATCAACCAAGAAAAGAGCAAGAAAAGTTGCTTTCCAAAGRAACAGCTACAATACTCTAAAGATGTAAAAGAATTCTTCTTTTAACTGTGGCTTCCACCTCAGATGTATGCAAAAAATCTGATATATATCATTACAATGACAAGAGAGTGCGAGAAAGCAAAATATACTCCCTCGGATACATGCCATATGAGATTCTGCACATAGAGTAAAACACTCYAAAATTTATGAAACTTTAAATTAAAATAACCAAAATAACCTTATCTGAATTTCAAGAAAAGTCTCTCTCCCATCATTAATCAATGTTAACATTAACTCTCCCTCCCTTTCCCTTTCTCAGTTTTTCCATCATTCTTTTAACCCCATAATCCAATTGCTTTTAACCCCATCGAGTGATCTGAATTTCTGATGTTAATTTTTAATAGCCTTTTCATTTCCAAAGTCTTGGAAATTTGGTTTTATTAGTTGGAAGTTCGTTTTACAAAACTAATTGATTTAGGGGTAAAATGGGGGAAAAAAAAAGTCAATAAATGCTCACTTGGTTTTCTAAAGTGAAGCTTATTTTGAAACAGGAAATTTTCTCAAATGTGGCTTGTATTTTGAAATGGAAGGAGTATAATATTAGAATATGCGAGTAACATGTTTCATGACTGACCAAAGTAACAAGGTGCTTGCAGACATTTTTTCGTCGAGCAAGTCCATGAAGCAGTTGATGACAAGTTAGTGCCTGTAAAACCAAACAGGAAATTAGTATCAAAATAGGAAACATAAAAAGCTACAAATACAGTGATTACAGGACCATTATCCTTTTCAAATTACTAGAAACTTCCTAGTATGATAATCACTTTTTAGAGTAACAGAAAGACTTAACCAATAGGAACATGTTTAAATTTTTGCGAAGAACTTGACATCACCAATTACATCAATTGATTAATTTTTTTCCTGATATACTATTTTATKATATATTTTTCTTGAATTATAAAACAAAGAAACCTAGATAAATACAATGGAATAGTTATTGGTAATACAGTGGTAGAAATCAATTTATCACAGAATTTTTAAGTGAAAAAAATAAAATCTTAATCACAGATTGGCTCTTGTAAAAGAAATACAGTAATTCTTATGTGCAACAGAAGTGCACCTAGCTGCTAGGTAGTTTTGATAACAATACCAAAACCATATAGAGAACATCATCTGTTCAGTTAAAGCAGATATTGGGCTGAAATCGTTGGTCCTCCAAACTACTCTCCAACATTGCTTTGCAATTAAATGGAAAAGGAGAAGAAATAAGGGACAAGAAAAGAAAACCCACATCAAATATTTACTGGTCCCCCCCCCCCCCGAACCATGCAAAGTTTGTTTTTCCAGTACATCTAGAGCATATTCCCATCTAAGAGCATTCTTTATGACACAATATCAGTACTTCTACACATGAGCCTCTAAAGTTAATTTCTTGCTAGTTAATCTTTCTCCAAGGGAAACCGTAGTATCTTAAAAATTTGAGCTTTTCATATTCTGCAAATGTGGTATATTTAACATATCAAAGTTAAAATGACAAAAGATAGGTGACTAAAAGTCATCACACTGCATAGTAATAGCGACTCTTGAAATAAGCTTGTTCTCTATTTCTTCAACAAAAATCTATTACAAAACTAACTCTTTCTATAATTATCTGTAGCCAGTAAACCTGGTACTTTGAAGGCTCAATGCAGTTTCCAGCCCCTTGACATTCTTCAATCTTTTACATCCAATTCAGATTTTTTAGCGTCTTTCATGCAGGCAGAAGTGAGGGAAGTAGAAAAGAGGCTTTGATCCATGTTGAAGCTTTTTCGGAGGCTACCAATGGAAAACCTTGGGTAGAGGCTATATTGACGCTATTTCGTTAACCTTAGAAAGCTAAAAGCTGTTCATTACACCTTAACCCTGTTATTCAAAAAGAAGCTAGAAGTGGTGAAATACATCGTACTGTGTCTGTAAGAATGAAAAAATTGTAAAAGGGAAACATGGGGCCTTCTAAAAATAAAATGTTGGCGCATACCAGATTAGATTGACATATGGTTAAATCTCAATATATTGGAAATTCTTGGCATCTAAAATCCTTATCTCAAATAGGTAAGTACCAATATCCAAGAAAATACCATTAAAGGAAAAACTGATCTGAGTAGGTAACTGAATAATTAAATATTAATCCAAGAATGATAATACTTCCTAAAACAGCTTGACCAGGTACTTTTAACTAGTATTCACTTCGTCAGGAAATAGGTTTTTCTTGCATCTGCCTCCTGTGTAAATAAGTTGCACCATTTTCTAATCCTGATATACCTCAATGCCGCGCCTGTTGAATACACATAAGAACCATACTTCCCTATGGACTTCTTCAGAGATCAATGGGCAAAGCTCCTGTGTAAATAAGTTGCACCATTTTCTAATCCTGATACACCTCAATGCCGCGCTTGTTGAATACACGTAAGAACCATACTACCCTATGGACTTCTTCAGAGATCAATGGGGAAAGCTCCACGATGGATGTCCATTTAGTCCCTTGCCACTCTGCATCCAGCCTCTCCCCCCTCTTCTTGACTGTTGATGTGAGATTTTACATGCGCTTACTGTCCTGTTCTATTTTCCGATTACTGCAGTTAAACTTATTTCAGTGAAGACTATTGAATTGGGTCACATTGTTTTGAGATGCCCCATTAGTGGAATGATATTTAACTTGATTGCTAATTTAAGATAAGTAACAAGCTGATGATCCTATAGTAGAAAAGTGTTAGTCAAAAATAAAATTATAAACATTAAAATTTCCATGATTTTAACACCAAACAGTTCACAACCCTGCAATAAGCCAAACCCAAAACTAGGTGCACTACTGAAGCTTCAGTCAATAAATTTGGAGAAGAATAGTTTGCTTAAGCACAAAAACGAGGAAGAAATGAAACAAGAAGAATGTGGTCTCAGCTTATCTATATCAATGTCATTATTGATGGCAGGGGAAGAAAAGGAATTTCAACATTTCTCCACTTGAAAAGTTACAAAATATACCACTACCTCTGTTTCAAAATATAGGTCATTTTAGACCTATGTGCATAAACCAGTTTTACTGAAAGCAATGATGTTTTTTATCCACACTACCTAAGGTCTCGATCTCATTTAAGATCTCCTGAAGAAATATAAAAAGGAGTGAAATAGTAAAATAAATACATTCAAATAAGACTGATTGCAATRCATATAAATAGGGTTAATACTGAAAATGTTTCTTTGGTTAATGGAAAATGACTTATATTTTGAAAAGAGCCATCTCCCGAAGAATGACTTGGATTTGACAAAGGTAGTAGTTCTTTATTTAGCAAAATAAACAGCGGTTCCTTAATAACATAATACCCTATTACACACTAATAGGYGGAAAAGCTAGGTGGAAAAGCTGGKTGAATCTCCAAGATATAAGTCAAAATGAAGAAGGCCTATCTAAGTAATTTCTCTGGAAAACTTTATTCAATGGAAATGTTTTATCACAAAATTAACCATAATCAACTACATTAGCATAGTACTATTGACAAATTAGACATTAGCAACATAGCATAGTAGTATAGACAAATTAGCCGATAGCAGACTGCTTGACCTCGGCGACTTCTATTCCTTTAATATCAAGTAGGAACTGAATATAACTACTCTAGCAGTTTATTTAAGCATAGCTCACCAATCTAGTTAGCTCCTACTCTCACCAGCCATATCAAAGCAAATATTCTCACATTATCACCAGCCTAGTGGACAATCTTAATTTTAGCGATAAGCATGATATGAATTCACAATAGAAGTATGAACTAAAGTTCTAACAAACAGGAATAATTTTCCACGAAAGCACGTTGTACTACATATTATAACACAATCACCAAGCAAGGAGTTGGATTTTTTAGATTAACTTGGCCTCAGTCAGTACCCAAGAAAAATAAAGAAAAAGGAAAAAAGGATGCTCTTATAATGGAGTGCTAATCTCTACAGATTTTTGGTGATCTATAAAATCAACAGACAAAGTTGACATGTAAAACTAGCAATATATTTGATACCTGTAAGTCCTTTTCTCCAGGATATGAAACCAGTGTTGTTGCCCCAATGCGAACAATTATGTCAAGCACTACTTTTCCCTGATTGTGCTCTGCAAAAACTTGGAGGAATGTTTTCTTTGAGTGCCCAGACTGAAGTTGAGCTTCCTTATATTCCTCCCCGGCACAGTTATTTTCTTGACTGCCCTTAGGTGGCATTAGATAAGTAGAAGACCATCTTGCAAGGAACCATATAACTGCCTGAAAGTGAACCATAACAAGCATGTAACTGCGAGATTCCTCCAAAACAATCACTTCAAAAATAATTCAGTATACTAAATCAGATCGTAGTTCAAATTTACAAGTCATAAAAGAGAGACTAAGGAGTATTAGTAGAAACGAAGAGAATCATAGTATTCAACTAAAATTTCTAGAGATGTGATAAAGGAAATTGTAGAGAAAGGACAATTAAAAAGTATATAATCATAATTTGTCGCATGTATCTTTGGACAAATATAATGCAGCAAAACACAATAAGATAGTGAAGGAAAGAAAATCCTCCAATATAAGGCTCATGATGACCCATTAGATGTTTTTCTGTAAAGAACATAAAGCTGGGAAGAGGACAAGGTAGAGGGACCACAAAGATGTTGTATAAGTCTCAGCAAATAAGACGAGTACCTCCATAAGACGAGGACTGAAAAATGACGCTCTCACACCTGCATCTAATCCTTGTTCAGAAAACTTTATGAYTGATCTGAATGAATCATCAAAACAAAATTATGGAAACTGTAAGTAAACTTAGTTAATGGGAATACTTTGAAGGCGTCATAAGAGAACTCAGATGAAATATAGAAATCTCTCTCTGTCTCTCTCTCAAATCCACAAACACGCGCCCCACTGACAGAGACCTCTTGTCCATAACTGTAGCACACAGATTTCTTGAGTTTACAGTGGTTACCATTTATGAATTCAGAAACTTCAGACTCATTGAAACGAACAAGCACTTAATACTGTTCTTTTCCCTCTAGATACTCGATTAGAAAAATAACCTTTCATTCACCAAGTACTACAAATTGATCAACAAGTAATAATAAACCAAATAGTAATCACAAATTTTACAGATTAGATGAACTTGTCCAGCTATAAGAAAGGATGGACGTTACCCAGAGAGCATAACAACTGGATGTTTTTCTGGTTCCAGAACGTCCAAGAACTGAGTTTCTATAGCCTTTGGAACCTGAAATAGAACATATCTTTAGCCAGAAATAGCTAATGGAGAAACTTCTATCACAGGGCTGAAAACCTCATCCACCCATAAAAATAACATATATTAAAGAACAACCRGAGGATAGAAGCACCAACAAAACAGGAAGCCTGTGTTGTAAATTATAAATACAACCAATTTTATACTGTCCATATTCCAGCATTGATTTAAAGCTCTGCATTCAATTGGCAATGTAATTCAGCATCCTAGAGCATATACTATGAGTACCAACTACAAAGCTGCATAATGCAAAAGCATAAATACTACTGATAACCCATAGATATGTGTAGATGGGTAAAATAAGATACAGGTCACTAGATGCAGTATTTGATGGGAACCAGTCAGGAGGGAAGTACTATGTTACTGAAGGCTCTATAGTAGTTGGTGGCCTGTCACAAAGACCTCCCCGAAAAAGAAATAAAAACAGTATGGAAGTACGGCAAACAAAGGAAGTAGGACAAAATAAATAAATTAAGAAAACCTCACCAGGGGAGTCTCGCCCAGTCCCTCATCAGCGAGAACATGCCCAGTTAACAGCAATAGTGAATAAAGCTCTTCCAAAGTTCTAGTTGGATCACTTATGTCTCTGCCCTACATGAGACGTAAATTACTTGAGCAGAAAGCAAGAAACACCAAATAACTGCACATTAAACCATTGAATTAAATAACCTACATGGAACTAATTAAGGTACACAGATGCCTATAAAAGGAGGAGACTGTATATGCAATAATCATGTAAGTGCACATAGACACTGTCTTCCAAGCCCCAAATTGCATTCACAGGCGTTATGTTTAAATTTGTTACAACAACCAAAAGTTGCCTGTTTTCTGAAAACATCCTAACACAGTTTCTTGGCCTTGAAGAGAATTAATCCAGTCAATCGGATATCTTTTCTGCATATGGTCTCTTTTTAACTATAGAGAATGGGAAACTAAAATTCAGAAGACCTCTTTCAGTAAGCTGGCAACTTCAAGAAGAAAGATGATAGTGAAATGGAATACACCACTGGATTAGTGAAGTTTCAAATCCAATAGCTGAAAAAGCCACACGTGAGTCTTAAAAGGTCAGTACCCAGAATGAAAATTTTTCATTTTATTTAGGCATTCCAAGACAAATAAGCAACAAGGTATTTGACACTAGCTGCAGTAAAACTTATCAAGATCAAAAATCTACTATGGGAACAAAGATTTATCTCTATTGCACCAATCTACAATAGTGAAACTAAACATCCTAAGCAAAAGAAGCAGCCGACAACCATGTGCATCGGGATGGCTCCTGTAATTCATTACATACAATTACATGACATCCTGAAGAATTGAGATTTGAATATTCTTTCTTTTCTTTGTGTGTGTATTTGTTTTACCAGTCATGAAATACTTCACTTTTTTGTTGACCCTATATAATTTCAACATACAATATGATTCTTAACAGTACAAGAAACAACCAAAAAGTTGATATAAAGTTTATTTGAGATTCTATCTTCAAAGGAAAATAGGACTCAATCTTGATATTGGCTTCTGTAAATTCAGCTAGAACTATGCCAAAGATTACTAAAAATTTCTTAGATACAGAAGCACCTTGTGAATTGGTCTCATTTGTTGCTTAGGGGGGAAAAAATGCAAATCCTGGCAACCATGCTATGCCATGGCACATCCAAAAACTCTAGAAATAAAAGAAGTTTAAAGGATCCCAGCCATGCCTTTATGTCAAGAAAATGTCCATAGAAAATATAAAGAATGAAAAGGAAAATCTGCGTCCACATTTCRTACAGTATAAGTCACAAGGATCCAAGAGATTGATAAATTCTCCCAATTTTAAACAAATGGAAACTTAAAACTATGTTGGAAGATAGTTGAGGGCAACAAGCATAATCCAACATAAGATTAGGATGATTAATACATAGAAAAAAACTTATTACCTGATGAAGCCTCATAAAACGCTCAGAAAAAAGTCCAGCTAGTAAAGGAATTGTTGAATTAATAGCCGCTCGAGCAATAAGAGCATAAGAGCTTAACCTTTCATCCATGGCTAGAAAGATAATATAACAAGGTATAGTCAGATGCCAGATAGGGCAAAAAACTCAGCTTAGATTTAGAGCTCAAGATTTGCAATAGCAGTCGCAACTGGTAGTTTCACAAGCTTCTCAAATTATGATATAAATTGCTCACCAGCAATGGAAGCCTGAAGGTAATCATATTCATTCTCATCACTGTAGGCAGATGCAGAAGCAGCTAAATCACGAAATCCATGTTACAATGTTGGAGAAAAAATAATCAGTAAAAATGCTATATTTAATGTATCATGTTATTAGAAAGAAGAAACAGAACATATTGTGGATAAAATAAGACGTACCCTTTAATTCAGACTCCACGATCAAGGCAAATAGATTGGCTGCAGCACTAATCCCTTCTGGTGGAAGCAACAGATCACAACTAATACTATCTAATGGCTGCACGTGATTGGAAAAGATCTAGATTAATGGTCAAAGGAGACAAATTACGAAAAATATTCATCTTGAATTGTTCTCAACTTGCCAAAAGAGAAAATTGAATGAACAGGTGACTTAATGAGAAATCACTTGTCAAGCTTATTTACAATAATAAATGACATAGATAAACAGGTGATTGATCTTCAAGCAATTTGTCAGTTATAAATATCCAAGAAGACAGTTAAGTCASCAAAAGAATGTACCGTAAGAAGTGCAGTCCAGGTATCYAATAAAACATCTCGTGCTACCCAGCTCCATGTCTCTTCATCTGTGCAATTCTCCATAAGGTCCTTGATCACTTCACACATTAGTGTAGACAGCAGATGAAGAGTTCCATAAGGCCTGATAATCATGGTGAAAATTTTACGTAAATTCATGAAAGACGACCCTATAGAAAAGGAGTAACTATACAAATAGATAAATCACTTGACAAACCAAATAAGATGAAAGCTAAACAACACCAAATACTTTACAGATTTCAACAGCAAAAGTATAACCCAAGGACCCAAGAAAAAACCATGTATTACCTCACAGATTTCAAGAGTTGATCAAATACAGCTGGTGAAGTAACCGTGGCCATAGATAGAAGAGCACGACAACCATCTAGCAACTCACTGAAGAAAATCAGATATATTAGCACCTCGATTTAAAATAGAAATTCTGATTTCACTGGAAGGGGAAAAAAAGACCATGATTCATAGGCTACTAAAATTGTCACCTTTCACTTTTCCCATTTTGAATGGCTTTTGAAACAGCATGAGGAGGATCCATCCATTCTACGATACCAGATAGCAGTTGAACGAGGTGCTGCCCTTGCATATGCCCATTATCTATATTTGACATGGATTGGATTACTGATACTGGAAAAATTAACATGCTTTCCCATTCATACTGAAAGGRAAAGATGAGAGGTGAAACTAAGGAAAGAAAACAGAGAAAGAATATTTTGATGGTCACAGCAGAGGTTGTTTATAGCCCACAATCTAGATCCAAATCTCCAGCAAGCATTTACTGTAGTGTATAATGGGAAATTCATGACGATCAATAGTTTTACTCAAGATGCCTTTACATGATACACTAGAAAAGTTCTTTGTCCCAAAACAGATAAAAAGTAGAAAAGAAAAGCAGTTTCATGTTCTATGACTTGAAACATGTCTCTGAACAATCAAAGCAAGTTGCATGTAGAAGTCACTGCAAGTACGCTGACTCATGATAGAACCAGATGCAAAGCAAAATCAAATGATTCCGGGTAAAATATTTTATGTTATGAACTTAATTATGCATGCTTCAGTATCACAGTATCTTCATCTTACACAATCACTTTATCATCTGTTGCAGCAAAATGCTATTTAACAACATTAGCAGTATGCCTGTGGGAACAAAGTTACCAGCATATTTGCCCACCACGGTAGAAACCACTTCAATTTGCATCAGACAGGTAATAMATACTGACATTGGCCAAAAAGGTGGGAGATTGCAGATAAAAATACTGCAAATCCTTAGAAGCCACTCCTTCAATTCAACCAGGTTTTAACATAATTAAAATTATTGTTATATTAAATTTGCAGAACAAGCTTTTATCAAGATATTTAACTTTAATAACAAGTGTTAAAAGCATTCATATACTCCTAAAACCAAGAATACTTTAAAATGGTTCTTCCGATTAATTGTTTTCCAACAATTATTATCTCATATACTGATGTGARCCTTAAATTTGTGGTCGGTATTCGTTTTCCAAGTCAAAAACTACAGTGCCGAAATCACTACCTTACACGCATCTAGGTAGATTTGCATTAGCCCTTCATTTTACTTTTCTGCTGTTAATCAAGGGACTCTGACCAGTAACAAGTAATAGCTAGCATGTTAGAAAATCAATCTAATGTTTCCAAACAGATATATCTTATTTACCACAAGCTCATTAGGAAATTCAATGGAAGGTAGGGATAATCCTCACACCATGTCCACAAAGGATTATTCTCTAGTTTCAGCTTGTCTATCCACAAAACCCTCTCCATAAGTTGGGCATTAGGTACATCATGAAACTGGACAAGGCGCTTCTCGTGTGTATAGTTTCTTTTAGACTGGAATTTCACAATAATCATGTGACACACCCTGGTTCCATCAGGAACTTGTAGTAGACATGAAGCACAACACYTTGCCATCCTCCTGGTGGCCTGATGATATTTATACATGCATGAAATATTTCTATCTACATTAAAGCTGAATTTCATTTTATAAATGGAAGCCTTTTTTGGCAAGTTAGGAGATCACATGTTAAGGAAGCGAGATTGGAGTTTCCAGGAAAGTACTTCTTCAACTTCAAGAACATGTATAATAGAACTCAAAGAAGCATGAAGGAAAAGCTAGAAGAGACACCTATAACTCCAGAAAAACTCCAAGCATCATCCTCTGACAAACTCCATTCCAAAATTTTGATGCAAATTTTACATGACAAAATGAACCATTGGTGGCGAGGAAAATGTGGTGCCCGGCTTTCCAATAACTATAAATACCTAAACATATCGAATGAACATATACCAACAAAACTGTTGCTATTTCTCTAAGAGCACATCCAATCAACATTCTGCTTCAGAGAAAACCAACTTACATTATTAAAATTAAACAGCTTAAGGTGAACTCTAGGAACTATTATCTGCAGAAGCACACCATAGTAGTAATCTTACTAATATGAGAAGAAAGAGAACACATATAAGACGAGAATAGACATGGACTCTGGCCAGACAAATGTGATAATCAGGAGAAGATATAAGGAAAAACTACCAGATGAAAATATTGTTCCTGTTAAGGAACAGAATTGTACTATGAGTTTTCGAGCAGAGACAGCAAGAGGGCAGTCAAGCCAATAGCCCTCAAGTGAGAATTTCTGCCTTAGGGCACCATATAGATTTAGAAGCCAGCCAACATGACCACTTGTTATGAGAATATCACGCCAAAGAGGACCAGGCTGCAAGAAACATCAAAAAAAAAATCCAAAACAATCTTGACTAAGGATCAACAAATTAAAAAAGAGCATAAATGTACACAATGTTGCATAAGCTGAAATGACAAAAGAAAATGCTGCCGTGAAATAACGAACAAAAAGAGACCAATACAGCATAAAACAACTATATTTTGGGTCGTCTTCTACTAAAGAATGGTGCTATAAACAGAAGGAGAGACCAACTGAAGATATAACTAACAGATCAGAACAAGCACAGAAAGTATAATCTGTCCATTTTCACATATGTTGTTCACTAATATCTAATATTTGATCATATTTATGTAAGCATATAAGTCGTTACCTGTGCTAAGTTGCTCTCTGTTTTCCTCAATGAATAGCTGTCATTCTTAATTCCACCAGAAAAGAGATCTCTGCCTCTTTTACCAACCTCAGCTGCATTTTTGTTGCAACGGAAGTCCCAGTTTAAGACTTGAAGCATAAGACGCAGTGCTGCAAAACACACTTTCCCTTCAGGGATGGAGGAGGCGGATCCAATTATTGTGTTTGTTACACTCGCAGCAGCATTTTGAGCCCAACAGTAGAATGTCTATAAAACCAAGGGAAAGAGAAAAAGAAATTGCATGAATAAAATGAGAGAGAAAATCAAAAGTTTGAAAGGCCTACATGCAGGGAAAACCAAAGTAAGAGCTTGCTTGGTGTAAAAGAACCTATGGCAATCAGAAGACCTTCAAATAATCTCGCTCCAGTGAAGTACAACATTGATCATGATACTCTTGTGGAAGGCCCATGGCAGTTGAAGTAGATGGTGAAAATTCAGATACCTTGGCAGGAGAGAAACACAACATTAGTAACAAAATTGTGCAAGAAATGACTTCATCAAATGATCGATCAATGTAATAGACCTACTTGAGCTGTATCTATGCAAACACTAAACAGTTTTAAACATAAAATTACTGATTTAACTAATTGAGACTCTAAACCCCCCCCCACCCAAAAAATATAAAAAAAGTTACTAAAAAACTCCCTTAAATAGGAAATATTTTTATTTTGCCATCTGTAGTTTCATTGATTTCCAACATTGCCATCCCAACTTTGGTCTTCTTCTAATTCATATTTAAATTTCTGCCATCTCCCTAAAAAATGACTATCAATCTGTTCCGGGAAACTTAACCAAAAGTGGTCAAACAATAAACATATTTTGACCATCATGTTAAAGATACTGCAAGCAGAATCAAATTTTGAAAAATATTTACCAATTAGAGAATAGCATGAGAAATCACTGAAAAAACAGATGTAAAGTGAAGTTTTGCCCTTAACATAAGCCAAACAAATCAGGCATAATTGACTTTTAGATCCATGTCAGAGGTTTACCAGGGATTCAAGAAAATTTATCCCTGCAAACTGCACATCTAGACCATGGCTGCCAGTAACAGCTTGTTTCACCTGTAGCATCAAATTTTAGAAATACAAAAGAGAAGATTACAAAATCATAGCAAAACTTTACAGTCCGGAGAAAAAAAAAAAAAAAAAAACTATATAGATCTGTTTAAGCACAAAAAAATGGAATGGGCAGCACACACACCCCAAAAAAAGAAAAGGCAAAGGTATACACAAAGTCAACATAGAAGCAGTGGCAGAGCCAGGAATTTACTCTTGAGGGATCAAACTATAGTTTTTCGAATTAAGGGGCCAAATTTTAAATTTTCAACAAGTATAAAAATTATTTTTTGAAATTTTGCGGCCTAAGGTGGTTCCACCACTGCATAGAAATATTAAAAAAATTCTCCCCTGATTAAATTTGTTTGCCTTTGAAGCTTAATTTTGCAGCTCAGACCTCAAATCACATTAAAAAATCACTGCAATTTTCAAGTGGAAGAAGACTAGGAATAAGAATTGACATATCTTTGCTCCTTCATCTTTGTGCTTTCCACTTTGAGGTGACAGCGAGCTGTTGAAAGCAATGAGTTTTGCACTAGAGTCCTACAAGCCTAGAACACTATATCCCTATGAACAAACCTTTTACTAAAATTCTTTCCCTGTTATATGATAGTTGCTAGTACAGCCAACACTTCAATCACCACAACCAAGATTAGTAACTTGAGAGCACAGATTATGAAGAAGAAAAAATCAGAACAAAGTACTAAAAGTAGTGGTATTTTGTACTAGAGGAGTAGGTCAAAAGTATTCAAACTGGTCTTTTTAGACTTATAGCTAGATCAAAGGCAAGGTTGAACACCATGCTAAATAGCTTTATGACGTACTGCAAATAAATGACTTAAATGGAATTCCAAAATGAACCTAAAAGGATTATGTTCTTACCTGAAGAAAAATATGTTCCTTATCAGTAGCTGCAAAGTCAAGCCTAAACAAGAGAACACATTTCAGCATATATGGAAAAGTCAATACTTTTTGACAGAGAAAGCTTGCCAAAAGTAAGTGAGCCAAATATAAAGTCATTTATGTAACATAAAACAATATAAAATGCATTCAGGTCTATTTCCAAATTTGCTTTCTATTCTTTATATTTTTTTCTTCCTGATCGTCTTCATAAGAGGAGAAACAAGGAGAAAGACCAGAATTAATAGAAGAAACGGATAATACATAATTGGTTTAAGTGCAATAATTTAAAATTATAAAATTATAAAAAGCAACGATGATTCTCTCGAATAACTCTTATCCCATGGTAGAAGACTAATGTTTAATTTTGCACCTTACATAACAACAATATGCATCTTCCTGGAAATAAGATAATTTCTTTTCTTTTGGTCTGATATACACATAATTTGCCTATAAAACAATTGTCAAAATTTTTTTAAAGAATAAATAAATAAATATGTATGTGTATAGTGTTAAAAGCATTCATATACTCCTAAAACCAAGAATACTTTAAAATGGTTCTTCCGATTAATTGTTTTCCAACAATTATTATCTCATATACTGACAACACTGGCACTATAGTTATATGTTTCATGTGTCTTTAAATGAAGGAGCTTCTTTTGGAAGGAGAATAGCAAGTAATTGTGAAATATTGAGTTAAACATGCCCACTTCTTGTTAACTTCCTACACCATCTGAGTTACACATAGAGAGCAACATACCAGCCCCTTTTCAACAACTGGGCAGCCACAGAAGCAACTTTTGCCTGGACATAGCCTTCAGGTGAATTTGCATATTGCATAACAAAGCACAAACAAAAGCTGCAAAACACATAAAAACTCAGAAGGTGATAGATCAAACTAAGCAATATGGTAAAGAAAGACTACAACAAATATATATATATATATATATCTAGCAACAATTCCATCCTAGCATGGAAGCATAGTGCAAACTTTGAACTACCATGCTCAGCATAGACAAACTTATCAGAACTGCTCATGTTGTGAAAAATGGATTATACATGTGGATTGGAACAAACAAACATTTCAGCTAGATTCAATTAGCACAAGCATTGGACTAGACATGAAATAATTACTGATTGAATCATTGATTCAATAGCAAAACCTTGCTTCCGGTAACCTGTCATTTAATAGTTCTTTGAGGGGGAAATGGTCACGAAGTGAGTAGTATTAGGGCTTGTTCTCCTAAGCTTAATGCCTTTTGGGGGGAGAGTACTTATGAAAAAATGCTGTTGAAAAATTAATATAATATTTTTATTTTTTCAACAGCATCAATAGCAAAAGCTGTTTCAAAAAAGCATTTCCACRTTGTTTTTCCAAAAAGGCATTTTTTTCAGCTTTTTTAAGCTRAAAGTTGTTTCAGAAAGCAATCGAGAACAGCTCAAATAGCTTTTGGCTTAAAAAAAGCTAAAAACAGTTGCTTATAAGCAGAGGAGAACAGGGCCTTATCAAGCTTTTCCGAGACTGAGTGCTGAGACGTTAGAAATATTACCTTATCAAGCTTTTCCGATCATCAGCTGTAAGGAATTCCCATTCTCTAATAGCTGCATTCCGAATAGCTCCAGCAGCCTGAAATCTTGCATTTGGCACCTGAGAATTTTCTGGAGAAATTCATAATTAGCTGCATACAAGATACAAGACTGCTAATAAGTGGCACAGAGACTAGCTTTCCTGAATGATCACGACACAGGGTGGGCAGGCCCATGTGCAGGGGATGGTCCAGKAAAGTCAATAAGACCAAAATCAAGCTGACAAGTGTATTCTAAAACACTATTAATGAGCTGAAGCAAAGCATAAAAAAGAAACCATTAATGGTTTCTTCTTTCTTTTGGGATAATGGCTCGTTATGAAGACGAATATCTATTTCTTTCCTTCTCAATGGAAAGATTTGAAGAAGATAGATATCTCTAGATACAGTGATGGTCAATAATAATTACATTTTTCCTTGAAAAGAAAGATATTTCCGAAAACAGAAAAAATAAGGAGAGATTGAGAAAACCATATTAATTTGGTCATCCAAATGGTCACAAGTCACCCAGGAGGAGACGTGAATATGAATTTTCCACCCAGCTAGCCCAAAACCAACCATAATATCCTTAACATGTATGGGAACACTAAAATAACGAGTTCATTTTTTAAAATCAAAAAGTTGAGTAAGTCAAACAACATTATTTTGTTCTTACACAACTTTTTCGCTAGATCAAATTATTAATTGAGGTGTTCTATTATGTGCTACAATTTCTTTTGCATAGTTTATTTCATTTTCAACTCAGAATGACCATATTACCCTGCCTAGTTATAAGGAGGCTAATCTATGAAGTGCTTAATATTGTGTCAAGACAGGTTACGTGTTCAATCATCAACATGTTCTTTGTCCGTTTAAATATCAAGCATGTTTCTCTAAATGTCATGATCTTAAAATTACCAACAGGGCCACAACTAGGGCAAGAAAAACAAAAAAGCCCCAAAATGCAACCTCAAAAACTTTAAAATATCGAGTACCTTAAAAAGAAAAAATGAAAAGGTGGAAAGAAATCTAGCAAGATACACAAATCAAAGAAGTTCTTCAGTCCACCTTAGTGCAGCAGCCACTGATTGCATTGCATTCATAAAACAGGGAAACACCCATCAGCCACTCCCCAAAGGAGGCTGCACCTAAATCCTTTTCCTCCGAAATAATCAAAATCTGAAACTACACATGATTACTCTAAAAATTTCTCGTGAAAAGGAGCTCCTTGAACTTGCCAACCAGTGACCACCTTACCTAAACAAGATCTGGCGCTTCTAATTTGACTTTAGAAACACAGTGAAAAGATAATACGGAAAGTTTAAACACAACAGCATTGTATCACAATTATTTATGCTATCAGTGCACAAATGCTGTAGCAGCTGAAGGACTCTTAGCACAAGCYAACGGGAAGAAAGCCAGCACCGGACGGAGGGGCTGCACATCCCCATAATCCTCCCTAGACAGAGTGTAGGATTCTTCCCTGGGCATTCCCGCAAGTATGGGCAGCAAAAGAGCAGTTCATAAATGGTCATAACCACTATACCATGCTTCTCCAGTAAGTCACTAACACGCCAGTATTTTCCCAACCCAGATATCAATTTACTACATCAAAGGCGTGACACAATGGGGGCATTCATTGACTCCTCCCAAAGATTCCAACTAAATAATTCATGAAACACTGGCTTCGGTGATATCAAAACCAAAAACAAACCACTTCAGCAAGGGGTTATGGCTTCATTTGATTGACAGGAAAAGGAAGTTGTATTCGGAACCTGATTACTTGGAATCAAAATCCCGGAATGTAAATCCTTAAAAATTCCTTTGTTTTGGTAAAAGGTGTATAAATTTCAACCAGGAAAATAATAAATATTCCCTTATAAGTATCCGGTGTAAACTATGTAATTGGAAAGGAATTTATATTTGCATCAAATTGCTCAAACTAGCCCATTAGTAGATATAATAAAATATGAATCAATGATATCCAAGACAAAGTAATATTGAGTCACTTTTTGTTATACCATTTAAACAGGATGAATAAAACATAACTGTATTTTATAAAGAAAATAATCTAAATAATTAATTTATACTAAATCAAACGTCGTAGTTATGTTACATAAGGAGGAAATTACAAAAAAAAAAAAAAATTATATGAACTTTTCTAAAAAAATAAAGACCATGAATTATTAGGTCCCAAAATTAGACATCTCAAAGAACCAAATCCTTTGAATATAAAAAAAAAAAAAATCTCTATGATAAATTTCAATGTAAAAAAAAATGAAGCTAAAGGGTAAGGCAATTCAAAGATGAAATCCCTCTACTTGCGGTCTATCATTCTTCATATGATTTGATTAGAAACTTTTTTTTTCTTTTATTTTTTAGTTAGATCATTAGATTTTAGATTTAATTTTCTTGAGCCCATATTAAGGAATGTAAGATTAACCATAGTTAAGAGAACTGTAAATTGCATTTTATAATGTTTGTTGGGTGAATGTATATGATTAAAAAGGTTGAGAGAATTGGTAATTGCATTGAAATATAAGTATTGTTATTCCTACTATATTTGTTTCTCATCTTATTATCGTTTTTCATCATGCTGAAAATACAAAGGTTACTTTTTAATTTCAGAGTAATATATATACTTTATCTTTGAAACAAAAAAAAAAAAAAAAAGATAGAGAGAGAAAGAAGAGGATGAAAAAAGGTTATTAAAGGTCTCTAGGGAAACTCTGCGCATATTTTTCATTTTAAAACAGAGGAAAGTAATCAAAATACCATCTCTCCTCTGAGTATTATTTGTCCTGAAATGTGCCAACCTATTTTCCTTCATTTAGGAATCATTTTCCTTACCCAATACCAGAGTAATTTCCCAAACACCAGAATTTAATGCCTAGGAATCAGATTAGTTTCCAATAGCAGAATCTTTGGCAATCAAACGAGGCCTAAGAAGAAACCTTTTCAATGCTCAGGCTAACTAAAATCATTAACCATCTTGGAAACCAAACAAACACTTGTAAAAGCTGATGAACTAATAGAACGAATTTAAGCTGAAGAAATCAACTTTCTATTTTATCCGGAATCCAGATTTTGCTCTGTATGCAACTGACGGAAATTATCAGATTGATTGAGCAAGACTCAAGAAAGGATCTCTCTAATTTGCATCATTTTATCTACTACTTTTCTTCACATTCTTGCTGTTTAGATCTCTTAGTAGGTCCAAGATAGAGTTCCTGACATTTAAATCATTTGTTATTTTAAGAATCTACAAGGTAGTTAAACATGTTCAAGATTCCCAGCTGGCCTTCCTGATTAGAGGCAAAGACAGTGACGTGAGGCAGAATTTTAATCCGTCTAGGAAAGCGTATATGCAAAGGCAATCCTTCATAATTTTAAAAACTTACCAAGTATGAATTGGCACGCCTGATACGGCCGAGGAGACTGACTAAGTGACAAAATGGTCGCTTCTGCTGCAGATGGATTAACATTTATCTGGCAAAGATACCGAAATTTGTACAAAGATAAATTTCCGTTGATATCCAAAAGGTTATTATATCATTCAATTAGTTCAAAACAAACAATACACGGGATATGTAATTGAAAGCTTCTTTTATATCCCAAACTGATATTTTACGAAGTAGGAGATATTTAAAATCATCAAAAAAACTTGAGAGCATTATTTAGAAGACAGTCTTCATATCCTTAGATTAATTCATAACAGACAAACAAAGCCATATAATTTCAAAATTCCTTTTACAATCACAAACCAACCTTTTTTCTAGAAAAGAAGATRCTCAAAGCCATGGAACTCTCAGAATGCAGATGAACTGTCATCCCCAGATTGTTTACTTTTGAAACTTTAAATCCTCAGGCCGGTTTACTTAGAAGGTTTAGATTTTATTCTCAAAATCCAATACATAAGTCCATGGAAACTAAACAGAGCACTAACGTAAAACCGCACTAATCAGGACAACAAAAATTGAAATCCAGACCAAAAAAATAAATAAAATAACCAAGACAGAAACAAAAAGCGAGGTGAAAATGGAATTGACCTGAATAGAACTGCAGGCAATCTCGATAGCCTGCATGGTAGCTTGAAGTTGAGCCAAATCAGAGGCTCCACTGTTTTGATAGCCTTGATGCATCTCCACTCGCTCAATCAAAACCCACACAGACGCATATAAATATGAAATGTCTCAAATTTACAGAAAATATTGCCAAAGCAAAGCTC
Source organism: Rhazya stricta (assembly GCA_001752375.1). Classification (NCBI taxonomy): domain Eukaryota; kingdom Viridiplantae; phylum Streptophyta; class Magnoliopsida; order Gentianales; family Apocynaceae; genus Rhazya; species Rhazya stricta. Next base: position 109,160 of record MEJB01000024.1, read on the forward strand.
CGCAGATTGCGAATAGAAAGAGGCACCTCCAACGATGGAAAGAAGATGAAAACGTTCACACCGAGAAGGAGACTAGGAGAGACTGCAGGCCTTTGTGCAGGAGGGCTGAAGTGAGGAGCAATCACAGTGCTGAGTGTATGAATTTAAGTTTGGGTTAATGACCCAAAATATTATGCTTGTCAATTTAATCCTTCAAAATATAAATATTTTAATATAGTCTCTCAAAATATTAATTGTCTTTAAAATAAAAGTGCATTAATTTAATTTTGAGAAATTAGAAAAATTAGTAGTCTCTAAATTTGAAGTTATTTTATAAATTAATAGTTAAATATTATAAAGTTAACTTCGTATCAAATTTTTAATTATAAAAGAAATTATTTGATTTTTTCTTCATTAAATACTAACGAAATAGAATAATGATAGAATTATATATTTATAGAAATAAAAATTAAAAAGAAATTTAATAGTTTAAGATACACAAAACAAACAATTTTGCAGCTTTCTCACTAAAACGATATTTACCAAATAAGTTTGTTCACGATATCTTCTACATTTTTTAGCATGTAAAAATAAAAAATAAATAATAGTCTCAAGTTTGAAAATACTTTAATTTTTAATTCACATATACTTCCCACAAAAACACTACATTGGTTTGATTTTTCAAATTTTAAACACTAAATCGACATAATTTTCTTTTTCAAAGATATAATTGACACTATTACCATATTTTTTAAGGATTAGATGTACACATTTTTATTCTTAATAATAAAATTGAAATAATATTTTACTTTAAATTGAATTGTCATTAAAATTTTACGTTTGTTTCTTTCGAAAGGTACAAGTAAAATTACATTTTTTTCCTCTAAAAAACCTTAGAGTCCTTGGATTTTCTTTAGCATTTAGGCCTCGAGATTTTGGTTTAATTATAGGGAATATGAGTTAAAAGCCTACTTATAACAAAATTTTGTGTAAAAGGCCTTTGACCAAAACGAGGGAATAAATATCGTAATAAATATTATTCTTAATCAATAAATAATTAATTTATATTTATACTCTTAGTGCATTTGAACACAATGGGRTAATTTTATAYTCCAACTCACGTGACTTTCTATTTTCACTAATCACTAACATCTTCCATATTTCAAAAATAGTGTCTCTTCTTCTTCTTCTTCTTTGCCTTTCTAGTTCTATTGTTTCACATATTTCATCATCTTCGCCACATATTTTCCAGACTTTGCATCATCTCTACTTCGCGAAGAGTTCAAATATCTTAACACATTCATCATAAGGTAAAAAGACCTCATTTTACATGTAAAATCAAAATTTTTAGGATTTATGTATAAAATAGTGATACATACATTGATATCGTGATAAATATAATTTATTTTTGGCAAAACAAGAATGTATATGAAACAAAACTTTGATTTCTRGCACCACGGCAGCTTGTTGTGGTGAACGCACTCACTAATATATGTGCACCACAGAAGACCACCGTATAGATTTGTCTAACATCCTGGTCATCTGTGATAAATACAGACTAATATATGTGCATCATAGTAGGCAATCATGACATATCTACCACGGCGGGCATTCATGATAATCACACACTAATATACATGCATTGCAGTAGCCTACCCTAATAGACATCTATATCACGATGGCTTGCTATGCATGTATATTGATGTGTGATCATTACGAAACAACACCACGATAGATATGTCTACCACAGTGGACATGTCTATCACGGCTACCTATTATGATGCACATATTTTAGTAATATCAAAGAGTTTCATTTRTATTAATTTTAATTCAGTAAATATTTATTTTTAATTATATCTTGATTATTTATGTTGTATATGTTCATCAGAACAGCCTATTACAATAGGGATCACATCATAACTAGCCTGCTGTGATGAGCCAAAAGGACTACAATTGCAAAGAATTCAATCTAATGTATAGTTTATGTATTTTGCAGGCATCGAATTCCATATAGATCCAGGTAAGCATTTTAGGGTTATGATCAATAGCCGATCCATGTTGCAGAAAATAGATGAGGTGATAGATGCTTTAGATGATGATCATCGTGAGTTGTTATTCGAGTCTTATTTTTACCCCTTAACAAGGATAGGAAATTTGAAGGTTAGCAATCAACTTATTCATGTTGTAATGTTGAGGTGCCTGAGAACCTTNTTATGATCACTAGTTGGTGCACTTTGGAAAAGATAGATGAGGTGATAGACGCTTTAGACGATAATCATCGTGAATTGCTATTTGAATCTTATTTTGGTCTCTTAACAATGGTAGGGGATTTGAAGGTTAATAATCAGCTTATTCATGCTATGATGCTGAGGTGCTTGAGAACCAAAAAAAAAAAAAAAAAATGAAGTGTGGTTTCAATTTGGGATAGGAGGTGTAGGTTTTGATCGAAGAATTCACTCTTGTGACTGGCTTATTTGCAATTAGAACTGATGAGAAAGAGGACTTGAAAAAAAAGGAACAAACTGAGCTGYACAAGATTTCTTAAATGTAAGGGAAATCTGAAAAGATCAGTGATCYTTAATAAGTTTAAGAAATGCGAAGATTCGAGCAACAAATACGAGCTAGGGCTTTTAGTGGCTATATGTTTTATATTCTAAAAAAGAGAATATAACTGTCAACTTATGTTGGTTCAATCTGGTGGATGATTTGAAAAGATTCAATCGTTATGAATGGGGAAAGAAATCATATTCAAAAAAAACTATTGAGTTATTCCGAGGAGATTATGCGGAGGTAATGGAGAAAGGTAAAGAAATAAAAATATATAAAATCAGCTACCGTCGATTTCCTCAATCAATCATGGTATARCTCATGAAAAATCACCTTATTGTATCTTTTTTCCAATTCTATTTATGTATTATTTAATACAGTTGCATATATTGTGCTTTGACTTTACCAGGGATTCTGCTGTCATATAGCTTAATTCCCGTTTATGCGAGATTAACCATTTTTTAATCAATAAATGCTCATGAACATAGTAGTTTATCATAATCTCATAAAGATGTATACCAAAATTATTTTAACAATAATGGGATAAAAGATGATAGAATTAACCACTAAAGTAAGGAAAATGAGAGGGAATGCATGAGATATGTGCCTTATAAATAGTGGGTTTTCATCCACATCCATAACACAAAGAGGAAATTCTTGACGAATCGAAAGATACCATTTCACATTATAGTCACAATCAATCTTCCTTGATATGTATTGGAACGTTAAAATTCTCGAGCACCATACTTATTATTCTTATATCATTTRCTGCAAAATCCACCCCCACTGCTCCTCGAACCGTTTCACATAACTCGACATGAGTAATATTTTTTGAAACAAGAACAACAATCACTTTTGCTGTACCATTATATCACCAAAGTAACAAATAGATATCCACAAGTTATTCGAGGAAATCGTAATTGCAATTCAACAACAAATACTTTAAATTTATAAAAAAATACTGATTTCAAGCTAATATAATATAATGAGCTGAAATTAATAGTTTGGACACTATATGCAATTAGAACTAAGTTACCTCAATATATGCTATTTTAGACTTATGTTATGTATGCAATGACAAGAAATATATGATGTTTGGCTCATAACTCAACAACATTGTTATAAGTCATATCATACTATTTATATCCTATTTATGCCCTTTATACTAAAGAATTACAAGAAATATAAGGAAATTCCTATGTTAGCTCAATATATGCTATTATACTTCAGTTATGTATGCAATAACAAATAATATATCAATTTTAGTTCATAACAGGACTTCACACTGTTTAAGGTCACGTAATAACAATGATATCCTGTTTTTGAAAATATTTCAGTTTATAATCAAATCAACAGATTTTTCAATCTTATACTGAACTCAAATTAGCATTTACAGAAATTGATAAACTGATATGTACTATAAATGTACATGTGCTTGTTCCTCAACACCACAATTTTTGCATTATAGTGAACAATTTTATGATACCCATGTCTATAAACTAGAAGGGGGGACTTAATTCATACAATTTAGTATATAGAAAAACAAATCATGTAGTATATACATGTTTAGAGATTTGTATATGGTGATAGGAATTTCACCTTTTTCCTGTACAATTGTTTTRGCTTATTCTTTTTTTGTCTTTAAACGRTGATGAATAAAATAGGAAAATAGCTCTCAGTTCAAAATTGTCAAACGAGCAAACTAACACACACCTATTTTACAAAGATTCACGATAAAAAAGAAAGAAAGAAAATTTTAACGTGTTCTTTAGTTGAATAACCTATAGATAATAAGCAATGGAACAATTTTGATCATTTAAAAACCATATTGGGATGAAATAGGTCTTACAAAGATCATTCAATAATTCATTTTATTTAATACATAAAACCTTTTAATAAAGGTGTTTAGAGGTGGATATATTGATTAACTAAACTAAAAACCAAATAACCCCTTTAGCTATCAATGGAGGTAACCCTTCAACTATAAATTTTACTTATTTTATAAGATAATAGACCATTTTGGCCTTTTATAATTGAACGAATAATAAGAAATAAGTATCGTCCAAAACAAAAAAATAAAAAGACAAAATGTCACAACTGAGTCCAAAGAAATCCTAAACAAATTTCAATAGAAACAATCGCCAAGGGAAAAAAACAGAAAAAAAAAAAAAAAAAGAAGAAAGCTTGGAAACTACAAAACAATTGAACCTGTATATATTACACATTTGAGTCTGATTGTAATACAAGAAGATTCTCTTTCGTGAAGATACAAGGAACATATGATACACAGCATCATACAATGGCACTGCCCTTATTTGAAAGAAGTGAAGAATGAAATAGTATCATTGAGTGCGCGGATAAAGGCATCCACATCTTCCTTGGTGTTGTAGAAGTAAAGACTAGCACGAGCACTCGCGTTTATGCCCAAATACCGATGGAGAGGCTGCGCGCAGTGGTGTCCAGATCTAATAGCCACACCATACTGAAAGATGAAAGAGGCATTTCAGTAATTGTTTACTTTATCTTCAATGACATGTTTCTTAAAAGTATTTCCCATGCTGATTAAAAGTCCTCAACTTCTAACAGAATGCAGAAATCAAGAAATCGCACAATGGAAAAGCTCAAACCTGCTGATCAAGAAAAGTTGCAACATCCGTTGGGTGAACATCTTCAACATTAAAAGAACAGAGAGCTGCACGCTTAACTACTTGTGAGGGTGCAGGACCATAGATGCGAACATTGGGTACTGAGCGAAGACTTTGATATAGGTAGTTAGCTAGCTCTACCTGTAAAAGGTAGAAGATGAAACAGGTAAGAATTTTTTAGAACAAAACACATCAAAGAATTTTTTAGAACAAAACACATTTTTCTAGCAAGGCATACAATTGTCAGACCATTATCATAATCTCATCATTAAAAGAAAATCTAGACAACCTTGGCTAGAGGACTCAACAGTATTCTCATCTCTAATCAACAAATATTTTATCTTGTCATCTTTTAGCTATCAGCTTGCTCTTGAAAAAACAAAAAGCATTTTTTAGAATTTAACAGTCCCAGCTCTCCGCTAGCCATGTGGCTTTAGCATCATCATGATACATCAATTACCCAACAAGAAACAAAAAAGAGATATGCTTAAATGCTATCTACTAATCTTTTGAGAAAAGAAACCGGAAAAGCAGCTCCTTGTTACCATTTAATACTCTCTGCAAATAAATAGTAAACATGGCTAACGCATATGTCCCTACTACAGGAATAGAAGATGCATGCAATTGCAAATTGAACTCACCTCATAATCATGTATCTTTTGCATGCCAATGCCAGAGAGATAATCAATTGCAGCTCCTAACCCAATTGCTTCCCCAATAGCAGGTGTCCCAGCCTCAAATCTGATCAAGTTCAAGGGTAGGATGATTAACACTTAATAATGTGTCCAGCATTTTGAGAAACAAAAAAAGGCATCATCAATTTCAAACTCATTAGCTGGTAATAGAAAATAAAGGATACATTCGGATATCAAACACAAAGAAGTAAACCTAGATAATGCTAAAAAGGAGGATATAATTAAGACGTGCTGCAATGAGGAAATAATGCCGGTGGAAGTACGGGAAGAATACAAGGCCTTTGATTCATGTTGATGCTATGGTTCTTTTAGAGGAAACCCTAAATTAGGGGCTAATTTAGCAAACTCTAGGTTCTTAAGGAAGAACACAAAGCCAACGGCTGTTTAATGTCAATGTCAAAGATAGAAACAGTTTTTACAAGGCTGGAAAATAGAATTATATAGAGACTAATCGTTTACAAGGATTCTTGTCATCTAAAGAAAGTGGCTACTAAGGAAAACAATCCTAGGACTCTATAGTACACAGAAACTTACTACACAAGTAGTCCTACATCAGGAGAACTCCCTACGAACTGTGGAGCAAAATAAAATCTTTAGGACAATCAAGTTGATAAACTACTCTTATGAAACAGGATAAACCATATTAAAAAGTTTTGAGGGCTGAAGGATGAATGTCTGCGTCATAAAATGAACTCATAAGAAATGGTAAGTAGTTCTTGTTCTAGTCTCTTCTCTGGTTTTCTATCATCTCTATTACCTTTTGCCTACACATATATGAGGGTTATGACATGTGAAASAAGATGTTATCACGCTCTTGGATACAAGGATATGATCTGGAAGAATCAGACTGAAGCTTTATGAAAGAAGACCAACAAGAGCAGAATACAGTCGGAGAAAAAGACTTGTTTGAGCAATGCAAAAAATAGCAGTCAGATCTACGAGGCGGAGGATTAAGCCATAATACATACACCTTAGCCTGATTGCATAAACAATGTGGTATCAATTTCAATTGTTTCTAACATTCTTAATCATTCTTAACATCCGATGATATTAATGCAATGAAATCTTAATGAGAATGTCCTTTATTACTGAATCTTTGAACCCCTTCTCAATATTTGTTGCAGTAAGCTTTTGCCCACACAAATATATTTTTGATATCTTACCATGAAGCATAGGAAAAAGCCATTCAAGCCTCAGACACAAGCAGTACACGAGTACCTTGAATTGGCAAAAAAGGCATCAAAAAATTACAACAGAGACATAGCAGACAAGAACTTTACAGAGTCAGTTGAATCAGGATAAACAACTCTAAATATGCAATCAAGCACCAGAGAAAACATAACTACGAGTGATGTTAATTTTAATACAGAAGCTTCTTCAGCATTTTTCATCCATGCAAAAAGTAGGACAAACAGTGAATAACCACCAACCTAGATGGAGGTTCAGCATAAGTGGAATGATCCAAAAACACATCAGATATCATTTCACCACCACCTGCAATTCAGAAGAATAATATAGCAGCTCTAAGATGATTTTTTTGAAAAAATAAAGCCTCATGCTTTAAAGAGTAACAAAGTGACAAATGCTTGCCTAAGAAAGGAGGCATAGCACTCAAGAGCTCAGTCTTTCCATATAAGAAGCCGATGCCTGTAGGCCCACACATCTGAAGCATGATTATTCCTTAATTAAAAGTAATCACTTGCAGGGTCAGACATTAAAGCTTAAGGGAAAGACCTAACCTTGTGAGAAGAAGCAACAAGGAAATCAGTATCAAGGTTCCTGACATCAACCACCATATGTGGAACACTTTGACAAGCATCTACAAGCACCTTGGAACCAACATCATGTGCCCAACTAACTATCTCATCAATTGGGAGGGCAGAAGCTGCACAAGATGAGAAAATATGGCTGTACATTAAACCATGTGTAGAGATATTAAGAATCCCGCTATTCCAAGATAGATTCTTATCTTCCTCCAGCTCTTCCAATCATTTGAACTATAGTCATCTTTGCATTAATTGATTTTGAAGATGGCAATTTGACTTACCTAGCACATTCGAAACATGATGAACGACGACAAGTTTTGTTTTCTTGGAGAGCATTCCTTGTAACTCCCCTACATCTGGAACTTCATCTTCAGTAAGACTAACAAATTTTAGGACTGCACCGGTTTTTTGAGCTACAATTTGCCACGGAACAATTGAACTGTGATGCTCAGCAATTGTTAGCACAATCTGCAGCAAGGTACAGCAGAGTAAAGGACCAAATACACACACTCAAATCAACAAATAGTTGGTGATGGTTTCTTTTGACTCTGGCAATGACATTTATTTATTATTATTATTATTATTTTTGTTACAGGAAAAGAATCTAGCAATTTCAATCTGCACCTATTCAAGGAAGAAGCAATTCTTTTTGTCTGAGAACCAAAATGAAGATACTCCATTCATGATAAAATCAGAGTACCATATTTCTTCTAGACTAAAGCAGTATTTTAGTTAAATACTTCCTCCATTTCAAGATAACTATCCATTTGGACATAATCAGTCATATTAAAAAATTGTTGATTCTTATACAATTTTAAATAAAATGACAATTCTAACCTTGTTTAATTGTTCTTGATTTTCTAAAAGTTGAATAAGTTAAGAGATAGTAGAATAATTAATATGGGGTAAGATAGGGTGAAAAACAATTATTATGTTTTTGATTTCTTAAAATGAAACAGAGGCAGTAATAAACTTGGCTATCAACAAATTAAGGGGCTTAAGGTCTTCCAAAATAAATCAGACCCGTAAAATTCTTCCCCAAACATAGCATGAAATCTTTCTTAAAACAGGATTTAATAGAACTTGTTCATAAGAGCCTTTTTTCTCATAGTACCACTACAAGGTATACACCATAAGTTGGTAACTATCTAAACATAAGATGCTCCAAATACAAGATTATGAGAGTGTGAGAAAGAGAAGCGTTTCAGCCTCAAAAGTTTAAGTTTCATTTAATAGGGAAACTCTATACTAATATTATGTGCAGAAACTAAGAATACCCATCACTTAAGCTATAATACATGGTCTGCTTATTAAAGAATTGGGGTCCACAAACACTAAGTAACTGACCATGCACCAAGATTTTCATGTCAACTGCAATGCCACTATATAAATAATAAGAGAATTTATGCTGCAGTACTTCATTCACATGCTTCAGAATAGTCATCAAAGAATTCAGAAAGTCGAAAATTTAACGAGAAAGGAGGATCTCGATTCAGTTAAAGAAAAAGAAAAACAAGATTTTCCAGTAGAAACCTCATCTTGTGGCCTTAAGTTAGTGAGCCCCCAACTGTAAGCCACCAGGTTGATCGCTTCAGTAGCATTTCTGGTGAAAACGATCTCTCTAGATTCTCCAGCATTAATAAAATTTGCCACCTTTTGTCGAGCTAGTTCATATTCATCCGTTGCCTTTGCACTAAATTGAAACAAAATAAACAATAGAAGAACGTTACAAAAGTTCCAACATCTCGAATACATAGATGATCATGATCCTAGATTTTGGTTAATAAACTACCTCAAATAATGAATGCCACGGTGAACATTAGAATTATAAGCTTCATAATAGTTYTGTATAGCCTTCAAAACAGCAGTTGGCTTCTGCGAAGTCGCAGCATTGTCCAAATACACAAGTTTTGAGCCATTCACCTCCTATACAATCCATTAACAGTTTCAGAATGCACTTCAATACCAACGAAAGTCAGAATTCACCAAAACAAGCCTTTAGGGRAAAAAACTAATTTTGTGTCAATAACAACCACCGAAGCAAATTTGAGTAACTGATTATACTCTGAATTTCAGCAATATTTCAAGAAAAAAATTATGTGCTATCTAGTCTGCATATATAGAACAAGGCGGACGAAGTGTGCCTGATGAAGAATAGGGAAGTCTGGTCGGGTGATGTGCCCCAGCGAACCAGCACCCAGTTTCGAGTCGTTAACCAGCGCTGAAGAAGGGGAAGCAGTTTCTGAAGCTGACGCCGATGAAACAGTGMGGCAGCGACACCGATATCGCAGCCGGAACGGAAAGGATTCCAGATGTGTGAATTTAGGGGTAGGGTTTATGATTCTGAGAGGCGGTATTTTGAGAATTGCGCCTTCCATGGTCGTCACCATCGTCATCGTTTTCCTCGAGCTAGTAATAATTTAGCAGAAGCTCGTGTTTCTTGCTCCACTTCTTTATTTATACACCCGCAGCTTTCTGGTTGCAGGAACGGGGCAGAGACCCTTGGGTCTTGGCAGGCCCACAACTCGCGGTTGATACTATATGCTGTACTGTGGCTCGCTGCACCTTACAACGTATTACCCTTCATAGCGTATATTGAGTAAATTTTATTTCTCTTAACAGATCATATTGTTATTAATTAATAATGTGTATTGGATAAAATATAAAATATATAAAACTCATTAAAATATACAATCTACAAATTAAGGTTGGTCCGATCAGACATACCTCGCCTTAATTTGATATACACCATCATTAATAACAATATATTCAATAAGAAAAATAACGTTTATATAATATATACTATACAATGTAATTAATTAATAATAATATATTTATTAAAAATAATATACATTATGAAGCTGGTAGAGCATACTAACCACAGATTAATGTTGGCCGATCAAATATTTTTGTCTTGATTTACTATGCTTTGTAGTGTATATCACATGAACGTTATTTTTATTAATAAATTATATTATTATTAATTGATTACATGTACTAAAATAAAATATAAAATACACAAAAGTCATCAGAATTTACTCACCACAAATTAAGGTTGGTACGACCAAATATTCTTATCTTATTATTAAGTGATGATGTATATTGATGAAATATAATATATTCAAAAGTCCGTAGAGCATACTAATCCCAAATTGGTTCGACCAACATTCATGCCGACTTCATAGTTTATATTGCATACGGTTGATGCATAGAAATAGCCGACATCAACAGATGAGTTAGGGAGCAACGGATAACCTAGTAGAATCAGCATGGATAAGAAACCCACGAGGCAAGCAGCTGCACAGTTAAAAAGCTTAGTAGCTAATAAAAGGCGTAAAAGAACCATATTGTAGATAAGTCGATGAGCAAGGAGAAAAAGTCAGCCGAATCAGAAGCAATAACGTCAAAATCAGGCGATCGGCTTTTCAACAAGATAAGATCAGAACCATTTGATTGAAAATCAAGGAACACAATCAATTGAGTAACAGATCAAGATAGACGTGGACCAAGGATATAGTGCAGGAAGAAGAGATGTGGCACAACGGTAGCCATGTTTCTTGGCCACCAGTCGGCAAGAACGTTACGAGATGGAGTATAAATAAGATGAGACAAAATAGAGAAAAAGCCCAATCAACCCAACAATCAAACAAATTATCTTTATTTTTTACTACTTTTAATATTTTCATTACTTAGCTAGCTTTATGATTAACTTTTAGTGATAATTGACTTCCTTTGCTTTGTTATGTAAGTTTGTTATATATATATATATATTTTGCAATATACATGAATTTGAAGTCTTATTTGCTTCATTTACCGGTTTTCTTAGGTGTTAACCATTTGCAGCTTTAGTAGTATAACTTATCAGCTAATTCAACTTGTCAACCTTCTCTAGCTTTATTCATGTTTTTCTTTACTTTTGCCTTATATTTAGCCTACATATAATTGCTTAATCTACTTAGCTTTAGTAGCATTCTGTCTAGCATATTTCCTAGCTTAGCTACTCTAGTATAATAATAATCTACATCACTTGGATAGCTTAAGTTATCTCAATTGCATTTTTCTACTGTTTGGTATTCTTGCAAGTTTATATTTGCGTGTTTGCGCAGCCTTTTTGTTCCTTAATTGACTGAAGAAACTCGTTTGGTTAAATATCGTTGCAAACAAGTGATTATCTAGTTATCTTAGTTGATTTGCACACTTTGTACAAGCTTACTTAAGCTAGCTCAATAATTTCACATACAAAAAAGAGGTAGCTATAGATCCAGTAAGCCGATTAGATAGCTAGTTGATTGGAACTCAGCCTCGTTTTATTGAAAAACTCAGTATGCCACATGAGGATAATCGATTCGACTTGACAATTTTTGCACATCAACACATATAAACTTATTTTCTTAATAAATATCAAATATACAAATTTCACAAAAGAATACTAACCACAATTAAAGTTGGTATGACCAAAATATTCTTACATTGATTTGATATGCTTCATAGTCTATATTGCATAAATTTTATTTTTTCTTATAAATGTCATTATTAATTAATGATATCATGAATCTAGARATTAGCCATGTGGAGGAGATTGTGCACTATGTAATGCTTTTATGGGTAGTTTGGTATGAAATAGAACTCGATGGATCTTCAACAACAAGTTGATCTCTACATAAGAAACTATGCATTTGTTATTGCTTATCTTTATGACTTTCGACATCCCCGCACAGAGGACGTTTACCACACTCTGCCACTGCCAAGCCCTCCCACTAGGTGGTCACCTCCTCCGTCATCTATACTCAAAATCAATGTAGATGCCTCTTGGCATCCCAGTTTTCGCAATGCTGGAGTTGGTATTCTTGTTCGTGATTCACAAGGTGAGATCTAGATTGCATTTGTTGGACTACTTAAAGGAATTATTTCAGCTTCTCATGCAGAACACCAGGCACTTTTGCGAGCTCTTACATTGGTGATTGATTTGCAAATTGACTATTTCATGCTTGAATTGGATGTACTATTTATGATGCGGGCTCCATGAATTGATGTTGACGATCTTTTTGAGTATGATGCTTTAGTGGCTGAGATTCATAGCAAAGCTTCTTGGCTCGGATGTAGAGCCTTTTCTATAGTCAAACGGCAAGTTAATACTCCAGCGTATTTACTTATTGCTTTGGCTGCACAATTTGTTTATGATTTAATATAGAAGGCTACAACCCCTACCCATGTATTACATGTTATGGTGGCCGATTGGTCCATAACGTGAATAAAATTGTCTGAATTCTTCAAAAGAAAAAAAAAATGGAAGAGTAGGGGCTCTAGCCACCTAAATCATTTCAACCCCCAAAGAGCTACCCCACTTGGCTAACAAATGTGCAGGTAAATTAGCTTCCATGTTAATATGTAGAAAGCCCTCACATGYCAACACGTGCATAATCCTTAATGAACTGGACCATCCACCAAGTGCAGAGAAATCATGACCATCATTATGCAATTTTGTTGTAAAGAGACAATCAGACTCCATAGATAAAAAAACAATCCCCATTTGCTCAGCTACATGCAAACCCTTCAAAATCGCACAAGCTTATTATGCTAAGACTCACAATACCTTTAATGGAGCAGTAGTGTAGCTAGAACCTCCTTGTCATTTCCTATGATGATTGCCACGCACCCGCCTTAGCAGCAAAAATCCCTTCCTTAGCAACTATAAAAGCTTTGTCAACATTGATCTTAAAAGCACCCATYCTTAGTTTATTCCAATTGCTTTGTTGCATGTGGTCGTCGGTGATCGTATGTCCATTAGCTGATATTCCAATTGCTTTATTCCAATTGTTGATATTCTAGAAGGAAATTTGTAGCTAAGGAAACAACATCATGTTCAGGGGTTCTAATATTCTGAAAGGTCAATTTTTTTCAAGTTTTCCATAAAGCCCAGAGTAGCATCAAGATCATAGGGTGATCATATTTTGACAATTGTAGAAATGCATTTGTCATGTCCTCYAGCAAAGTTTSAGCACCTACATTACTCCATGCATGAATCAATCGCGCTTGCTACCATACTCTACAAGCGAAGGGGCATGCCAAAATAAATATGAATAACATTTTCTAGGACCTCACCACTTGTCAAGTAGCATAAAAAGGTAATGTTCATCCTTTTATTTACCGAGTCCCTAGTAGGTAGGGCATTGCTGCATGCTTCCCAAACCATGGTAAGAACCTTTGGTAAAACATGCCCCATAATTGCTTCCAAAAATAGATTTGATGACCTATTTAGGTTGATAGGTTGGATTGAATTACATTGGACCTTGTCATAAAATCTAAACCAACTTTATATGCTGACTTAACAGAAAACAGTCATCATGCCTCATAATGCCAAATAATCTTATCCACCGTTGGAGCATGAGACAAGGGTATACATAGTATCTCCTCCACATCTCTTTGCCTAAATGGACTCCTAAGAAGATTAAAGTTCCACCGGAGATAGTTGTGTAATAATAAATAGCTAATTTTAATATTTTATGATGGAAGAGGGTTGGATTGATCACTTTAAATTCAAAAGGTGCTAGTAACCATGGATACTGCTATATATCTATGCTATCCCCATACCCCACCCTCCATAGAAACCCTTGCATCAAAAGATTTCTATCCTCATGAATGCTCCTCCACACAAGAGATGGGTTTTTGTCTGTCCCAATTGATAGGATATCAGTGTTGGAATAATATTTGGCCCTAAACACTTTCTAACTAAGGAATCTGATTAATGCGATAACCTCCATCCTTGTTTGGCTAATAGGGCAAGATTAAAAGCTTCCATATCCCTAAACCTCAACCCTTCCTCAGCTTTTGACTTACATTAAATCTCCCACAACTTCTAATAAATCACACATGACCCTTTCTCATGCCCCCAAAAAAACTTCTTTAGAAGAGCTGTAATATCATTATGTAGTGTTTGTGACAACAAAAAGATTGACATAGCATAAGTTAAGATAGCTTGTAAACCAATTCAATGAGCACTACCCTGCTTGCTTGAGGCAACAACCTATCTTTCCAACCCCTAACCTTTTTCCAAATTCTTTCTTTAATATAAATGAAAATTTCTCTCTATGTTCTCCCCACAAGACATGGCAAACCTAGATATGTACCACTTCCCCTACAATCAGCCATCTCAAGGATATTCTTGGTTGCTAATCTAATATTCTCCTCAAGCCTTCTATCAAATAATATAGAGGACTTTTGGTAATTGATCTCTTGGCCAGGCAGCTTAGAATATCCTTGAAGTACAAACTTCATAATCTTTGCATTTTCTATGGATGCTTACAATAGTAATAGGCAATCATCCGTGAAGAAATTCTTAAGCCTTTCAGGTCTCTCAACTTGTTTGAAGAATGGATAAAAGCTAAAAATCTATCAGTACATAGAACAAAAAGTAAGGATGACAATGGATTGCCTTGCCAAATGCCTCTTGGAGATTTAAAAGTCCTTGTTGTAAAACTATTTATCACCATCTGAAAAGACTCTAATGTAACACAATTCATAATAATGTTTACTAATTTATCAGGCACACCAAGTCTGTGAATCACCCGTTCCAAATATTGTCATTCAATCCTATCACAAGCTTTACTCATATCAAGTTTGACAGCTATATGTCTTGATCTACCACAACCTCTTGATATTCAATAACGTGCCTCAAAGGCAATAATTGCATTATCCGCTATTAGACTATCTTTCACAAGGGCACTCCGAGTTTCATCTATCATAGCTGGTAAGACCATGTGAATTCTCATTGCAATTGTTTTTGCAACTATTTTATATAAAATATTGCATAAACTGATAGGCTTGAAACCATTAACCCTTTCAGGGATTTTTACCTTGGGAATGAGGACAATGTTTGTATTATTGATTTTATCCACTAATGCACCATTATTGAGAATTTGCAGAACTAAATCCGTGATTGTTGGCCCCACTATATCCAATATTTTTGACAGAGTATCGCATGCAAATCGTCAATGTGGGTGAAAACCCATTGATTTTGCTAGTATTTATATGCATATTTTCACCATTTTTAGTACAACTAGCTTGTTATAACGTGCGTTACACTTTGTTTTGTATCACACCGTCTTGTATTACTTTATAATTTGCGTTAACTAATATTTTAAATATGTAATTAGAGATTGAAAGAAAATGAAAAAATATATTCCCTCATTGGATAGACATAATATAATCATATTTGGTGCGAATTTAATCTGTTGTGTTTCTATGTTATTCTTGATAATTATTTATAAAATTATCTTTTTTTGCTTATTTCAGTTATCTTAAGAACTCTAACATTACATTGTTTGCACATGATTTAGATGGCATCTATTAATTGTATATTGTTCTCTTGTAAAATATATATAATTATTATGACTAACTGTTTCCTATTCATTTTATTTTATTTCTTTGTACTTAATCCATTTAGTTATAATTAGATTATGTAGCTTTTTGAATTTTTGGATTAGTTAATATTTTTAGTCATCTTTACTTTTATTTTTCTCCATGAGTAATAGGAGTTAGGATAATTTTTAGGCCCCTCCTAAGTTGCAGTATTGAACAATACGTCATGTATTTTAGATCCTTGTAAATGTTATAAATAATATGTTACTTTTATATAGCATCCAAGATAACTCATATAAAATTTAAATATGCATACATAGATACATGGATATAAATAAAGATAACAAAAATGCTCAAGGAATATATAATTACTTCTTTGTCAATCAAGATTAGCTTCAAAATAAGAAGATTTGCAATGTGATTATTAGGTTCGATGGAACTTTTATGACCTGCTTTCGCTTTGATAGACCATAAACTCTTATATGTACACAATTCCTTTATAGGCTTTGATTCCATGATGAGGAGGAGGGTTCTTGGTTGAAGCTTTTTGTAAAATTTCTGAATGACCATGTATTTATAGTTTGGGTAAAATGAGGATTTAGTATGTTTATGCATTTTCARAATTTTATGAGTTAATTTATTTATATTTTTAATTGCCAACTAAGCATTAATCTTTGTACCATAAACCTCTTCGTTCTCTGTTGATTGGTTTATATTCTTAATTGCCAACTATTAACCTTTGTACCTTAGCTTTAAACCTTTTCATTTTTCGTGCTTCATTTGGCTCATTCATAGAATTCTATGTAGTACATCTAAGCAAAATGTGCAAGAAGTGTTTGATTTGTACTTGAACACATGCTTTCATAAAGGAAAGTGAATTATATGAATAGAGGTACTTGTCCTGTATTTTTAGTAGAGTCCAAATTAGTGTGACAATTGTGTATATTTGATTTATAAGGTTATTTTCAGCTTTTTGAAGATTATCTTTTGAAAGATCCCTATTGTTTAGGTGTTGGTTCTAGAAAATACTTATTTCTTAACAAATTAGGATTTTATTATTATTATTAAGTAGTTGAGTTTTATTAGGATTTGTGAGTTTTCTAATCTTACTTATAGAAGTAGGAACAAGAAGTGTTGGGCATTATTCACTGTCAATATTATATTATAGACTCTGTGTCTTTTGCTCCATGACTATGTGCTAAACACCTTATTCTAGTTGAAGTACTAAGGAATCATTGATTTAAGAATAATCGTGAGATCTAATTATTTTTCATCTTGATTATTTGAAAGATTTATTTACTCTCTACTTTTTCGGAAGTTCAGCTATTCAGTTTGGTTGGTAATATGAGCTCATTAATTGATTAGACTCTTTTGTAGCCAGTTAAACCTACAAATATACAATTGTTGTTAAGTTTAATTAAGTGGTAACTTGATAAGATTATGCAATTCTTATCATGTGAGTAGATAATCTAACTCAAAACAATTCATTTTTGAGTTTGTTGGTTATGAATGGGGTCTCTCTAGAAGTTAATACTATCGGAACACAAAAGTCTTAAAGTACTATGAGGATTGTCTTTRGGATTGGGGAAGATTAATTGTTAGCAGGTTTTCGAACAACTATAACTAGTTTATTTATGATAATTAAGTTATATTGCACCTGTGATTGGTTGGCTAGAAGCAATGTGGAATTTGTGACTTTAACAAGATTCTTATCATATATTATTTCCAACTTTCTTTGCTATTTATTCATTTTATTGTGATTTGTTTGCTTTAGAATAATTAATAGTTTAGTAATCTCTTCAAAAACCCCCATTGTTAGTGTTTTACCTGAGAGAACTTGACTCGCCGATTCAATGAGGAGACGACCTTACTTTCCACTATACGATTTTATTCAATTGAGGGTAGGTTAATTATTTTGTAGCTTAACAACACACCAGTTTCTCAGTCTTATTTCTTTATTTAACATTTCATTTTCAAACTGAAAGGAGCTTGTCAACCTACATTTATGAGTTAACTATTACACTCTGCATTTACGCAATGTTAGCCATCTTTATCTCCTTGCGGTATCTTCAAGAATCAATCGACCGCGTGTTACAGAAAGTTGCACCTCAAAGTGAGGAACAGAGCAGGTGAATAGAAGAGAATGCACAGAGCAGAGCAGATGGGAGTAGTTCCACAATTAGATTATCAAAACCAAATATTTCAAAAAGCTCTTGATTTGTTCAATTCTAARTGTTGAATTGTCTTGAAGTACTAGGCAAATTTATGACTTATAAGAAGCTTATATGACAGTCATCTTGGATTATGTTTGAACTCAAATACCTATTTCTTAATTCAATAATATGAATTGATGGATGGACTATAAAATTTATTAATGAGATTTATTAAAATATTAGAGATTAACTAATATTTTGCTTTAACTAAGTAAATAAAGTGAATACTTAACTTGTAAAAAAAAATATTACAAGTTATATATCATAATTTTACAAACCCGATGTTTGACTGTAGTTTAGTGATCTTTTAGTGACGTTTTATATTTATAAAATTTAAATATATTGTCGTGACCTTTCATATTTTAAAATTTAAAATTTAATTTAAATTTAAATTAAATAAGGTTATTATTGACATTTTTTGAAAAACGTAGAGGGACAAAGTTGTCCAAAAAAACTCTCACTATATTGTGATATTTTAATATAGTATAGATAAATGAAGTACTCATTTGTACTCTTTTGCATTGATGATTGTTTAAATTCAATCAAGTAACTTTACATATATTATATTGTCAAATTATAGAATTCATGTGCTACTATTGAAGTAAAATGCTTTATTTTATCAAGAAAATGATTCTATACTAAAATAGAGGGTTGCTAAATAAAGAATTAAAGTATTGATTATTGCTATAATATTTTGTTCCTACAGCAATAGAGAAATGATCAAAGAACATGGTCTGCATGAAAAGTCAAAGGAAAGAGATGAATCATTAAGAAAAGTGTGTCTTGAGAAGCCATAAAGTAACAAGAAATATCTTGGGGCAAAAAGGCATAAAACATAAAGCAAAAAGCGCAAAGTACAAGTGGGTTTATAGTCCAATAGGAATTTGACGAGTGGCTTTGCTTATGACAACTTTTCACTAAGCTTCCAAGTGAAGCTTCATATGACAGAAAGGAAGGGAAATAACTTTGAGAGGACAATCAGACAATTTGGACAATAAGCAATCGTGAAGAACGAGAGAGAGAAAGAAGATAGAAAGAAGGCAAAAAAGGGGAAGAAGCCTAGAAGGACGAAGGAAGAAGAAGGACCCAAGAGGACTTAATCGATTAGCTTCACCAAATCTCTTTAGGCTTTGTTTCTCCATTTCTTAATTTCATTTTGAGATATATTTTAGGATGTTGAGTATCAAATCTTTGTATTTTCGTACATCTAATAATATCAACTAACTTTCTAGAAGTTAAAGTTTTGATGAACTAATGTACTAAATGTTTTATTGAATATTTTGAGCAAGATTTTCTCTTCTATTCAAGTGTGTTTGTTGTGGACAATTATTGTTATTTGATCATTAATGATGTTGTATTAGTTTCTTGAAAGCCAAAAGACATTAAAAAAGTGAAAATTTTGAGTAGATATGAGTTTTGGATATCTTAGAATATGTCATTAATGAACATTAGAGACATTTATGTTTAACCTATAAAATCAATAGAGGCTTATGCATTTATTTATATTTCTTAAGCTAAGTAACTCCGACATGCAGAACAATTTAGTGAAATAGGAATAAGGACAAACTGAAAGGGTGAGATAACTACATGTCCCGATTTACATTTTTATTTATGCTAACCTTTGTTACATCACTACTRCAGCATTGGTATAGCAACATTGACAAATTGACTTCTTGGACATTAGTATATTCGGGATTCTTTAACTCTAAATCACTGTTAAACTCTTAATCTTCTTGTGTAGGCGATTGTCGTGACTTACTATGAAATATTAGTGATTAGAGAATTTAGATAATTTAGATAGTTTCATCTTATTGTTAGTGACAATCATTAAATAATCAATTGATTTTATTAGAAATTTAAATCATTATTTTTGRAYCAATATTCTTCTTGGAATTGATACTTTACTTCTTTTATATTACTTAAGGACCACATATACTTATGCGTTGTATTCAATTACTTAATTATAATTTTGTCTATCAACCGGCCAGTCTCGGAGCGTT
Source organism: Rhazya stricta (assembly GCA_001752375.1). NCBI lineage: Eukaryota > Viridiplantae > Streptophyta > Magnoliopsida > Gentianales > Apocynaceae > Rhazya > Rhazya stricta. The sequence goes on from MEJB01000024.1 coordinate 129,363, forward strand.
CTACAGATGCATTCCCCATATTGCCTCATGAATATCATCTTGCGAAGTCCTCATTTAGGTAAGGAACTTGCTGAGAGTTTAATTTGCTTGCCTCTGTTTCCTCTAATAAAGTATCGAATCATTCATGATACCATTTGTGGTAAATAAGGACTCAAAGTAAACAACTATTTCATTTGCCATTTCATGCTCAGTAGTGTTATCTTGGTGATTTGGTAAATAATCCAGCCGATTTCTAACTCCCATTTACTTGGTATGATGGTGAAAATAAATTGAATTCTGATCACCTTTTCTATGCCAATTTGAGCGGAAGCGAACCCTCCAATATTCTTCCTGTAGTTGTATGACATGATCCAAATCTTGCCTTGCCCTACAAATTGTATGTCTATTTGCATGCAYGAAGACAACCATCCAACTGAGTTTGAGCTTCCATAAGCTTTTAAGGGAGATACCCAGATATATTTCTACTCTGGCACCCTAAACCCCCTAGAGTCCGACCAACATTTATCAAAAAAGTTGACATAGGATCTCCATCAGCCATAGTCCAACATCTCTCTATTTGATGTTTACGTTCTTCATCGTATGTCCAAAAAGTTTCAAAATGAGATCGCCTAAAAGGTTATTGCACAGAACCTCCCCGTCGCACTAGTTCGCTTAAGCTAAATATGAACTGGACGATGATCAGAATGGGAAGTTCTGTGACTAATCTGTGCCTCAGGGAAGGAAACTTTCCTTATCATTTGAAGCACGCTGTCTAGTCGAGCCCAAACAGTGTGATCTCCATCTCGTCCTTTGAACCCCGTGAATAGATCCCCCTTAAAATCCAAATCAGACAAGTTTGCTGATGTTACTACTGTTCGAAAATCATCTATCTTAGCCTGGTTACGAGCTACACCAGCCATTTGTTTTGAGGCTGCAAGGACTTCATTGAAGTCCCCATACATAACCAAGGTAAGTGACGGCCCTGGCCAGTGCGAGTCAGTAACTCCCAGACATCCCTCTGACCGCTTCGCTCCGGCCTATCATAAAACCCAGTAAGAAACCAAGTTCCAATTCCAAGTGTGCCTTCTACCATGACTTCGATGTGATTCTGTGGGAAAGTCTGTAAAGATAATTGCCATTCTGGTTTTCAAACAAAGCCAAACCGACGCATGCCTTTCCACAGAAAATTCCATTATGGTATCCCAATTTAATGCTCAAAAACTCCATTCATCTTATAGTATATCTTTTTCACACAGAAAAATAACTTTGGGATCTTTAGATTGMATCAGTGATTGCAAAGCTCGAGTAGCACATAGATTCCTAAGCCCCGGCAGTTCCAAATCAACAGACTCACTGACGTTTGCGGCCCCGAATATCAGGTGCCGCCGCTGGTCCAGACATCACCATGAGCTGCAGTGATTCAGATTGAAATTCCTGCTCCTCCCCAAGTTGTTTTTTCTGCCTTACCTGCTCCATATTCAATTGTTGACAGACATCCGTCATTTTCCTTTTACCCAACATCTTATCTATAGCACCACGCAGTCCAGAAATCAAATCAGTACACTCATACTTGTCACATCCATTGAACCAAGGTTAGTTATCCTCTCCTGGTCCATGCCTAAATCCACTTTGTCTTCCTTTTTWATCTGGTTCAACAAGCCCTTATCCCTTCTAACATAGTCCCCCAGTTACCGGTGCAAGCCTGCAGCACTGTTGGTCCTCACACCAACGGTTTTAGGTGGGTTAGACAACCCCTCAAAAGTTAGTACTACAGGCCACACCTCTGTCATAGCTTGAACTGGAACTTCACAAGATGCATATTGTTGATCACCTTATACCTCTGATGGTGTATCATTTGATTGCATGTCTTCCACCTCCAATAACCATGTAAAACCCAAAATAGATTTTCCAGGTTTAGCATGCAACCAAGTCCCATGATTTGACCACTCTGGTCTTCCCGAAGAAACATCAGTGCCCACCTTGTCCATTGTCACTGAACAATTTTTGATAGATAGCACAAGCGGCCGCAATCAAAACACATGAAAGGAAGCCTATCATGGCGCAGAACCCGCCACCTAGAAGGTAGATTAGGCAGTATGATTTGCATAAATCATCTGATGGGTTCATCTAAATCCAAAAGGGCTTTGATACAAAAGAAAGGAGCTCCATCACTTCCTCTCTCGTGGACCTGGATTGTCTGATAGTCATGAAACTGACGACCCAACTTCTGGCCAATTCTTTTCGTGTAATACTCGGGCGGCAGCCCGTAAACTTGAACCCAAAACCAAGCATGTTTAAGCTCCTCCTCCAGCACCTCATCATGCCTTCTCCATGGATGTAAAACCAATAAATATTGACACAACACCAAGGAGCCTGGTCCAAGACCTTATCCATGGATGAGTCATCGGGAAAGAAAATCTGAAACGTATTCTTCTGTAATTGATACATCCTCAAGCTATCCAACTTCCATACAGCAATYGAGAGAAGCTTTAGAGCACGAATAGTAACCTCCTTGTCAGAGTGAATACAAGCCTGCACAGACTCTTCAATTTCAGTTTCATGTATCTCCACCGCCTTTTCTTCAATTGCTGTAATTTTGAATTCATGGAGTTGCTTTAAAATTTCTGTTTCCATGCTCACGTTGCGGTTCACCATAACTGATGATTGTGTTTAGTTATTTGTAAATAAGGTAATAAACAAGTCAAAAAGCCTAAGTACTAGACATAGAGAGAGAATCCCCAGATTCGGGAAAGTTCACGTTATCCTGCTAATCCTTTTGCCGTTCATAAAAACTTAAAAAAGGRATCTGATCGTATATTATAGAAAAGAAATTCCCASGAGGGAAAAAAGTAATAAGATTGTTAAACAAGTCACTTGCATTTGAATGTATGTCATCATACACAGAACCCACGACATGTTTGACCACGTAATTTAGTATAAAAATATAATTAAATTTTGAATCAATTGAGACTTGATTAAACTAAAAGGTTTCTTAACATATTCTGAAATGTCTTACTATTTTAGGTGTTTTTTTACCTGCTTTTGTAAATTTTCAATTGATGTATCATTTAACATGTCCATTATGCATGAATTTAATAATTTTTTATTTACAAAATAAAATTAATCTTGTTTTCTCATTTATTTTTACTTCTTAATTATTGATTAATATAAATCGATACCAATATAAACATAAGAAAAAAAGAACAAAAGYATAAAAATAGCCGTATTGAGAGATTTGCTAAACTGGTTAATAAACACTTAATTAAATTCAGTATTTAAATTTAAACATATATGAATAAAGTATCGTTTGATAACATTAAAGTCTAATAAGTATTTATATTTTTTACAAATAAAAATTTACTTTGTAATGTCTTAATTTGAATGTTAAATTTTGTTAGAGCATTTAATAATTAATTTAGTAAAAGTTTTGAATATTGTCATTTTTATAATTTTATTCGTTTATTTTTCCTTTAAATTTATAAATTGTTGAAAGGTTAGTAATGTATATAAGGGTTAAGTACAAAAATTCTTCATAGTTTGGTCAATTTGTCAAATTAATATATAAAATTTTCATTCGTCTGGTAGATGAATTTACAATTTCATCTCCTTTTAAGTATCTTTGAACTACATAATAAAAATATCACCGATAATTGTCATCTTACTCTTAAAATCATAGGCTCTCTTTCTACTCTTCTTTATCGATTCCCGCTAATATTTTTCTCATCGTATTAATAATAGATGCCATAAATAGTTGAAACATCATGATARTTTTAGGGTYATTAAGTATGTGATATCTTGTGTGAAGAAATTCTTCTAGAGAGAGAGAAAGATGGCTGAAGAAGGACAAGTGATTAACTGTCACGCAGTTGAGGCATGGAACGAGCAGATTCAGAAGGGAAATGATTCCAGCAAGCTGGTGCTTTTTTTCCTCCTAAATTCCTTTCACGTTCAAGAATGGTCATATGGTTGTGATTTATGATTTTTTTTTTAATAATTTTGTCCTAATTGATTGTTAATCGGCCTTGACTCTTTTGAATTTGCATAGGATTCCCTTGCATGGCTTCCTAACTTTGATTTACGCCATGGTTGACCCAATTGCATGCTGTGTTTAGTACTCGAAATCAAGATTATTATGGTTATTAAGTGTATTCTCTTTTCATTTTCGATGGATGAGATGTTATTTCATTTTCTCTCAATAGCATATTCAGTATTACATTATCATTTCACTAGATTTTAATGTTAATAATCTCCAAAACTAACATAATGTTTAAAGTATTTATGGCACACATTATTAGGAGAGGACATTAAACTGAGAAAAGATGTTGGTTGGAATCAGTTAAAAAGAGAAGGAAAAGAGTGCGAGATTTTAAGAATAAAATAGTAATTATCATGAATATTTTTTGTCCTTTAAGCTCAAAGGGATTTAAAGAGAAAATGAAAGTATAAATTCAGCTATTAAACAAAAAGACCATACAAACATTTCCATCCAACATGTGATAAAATTATCAGTGGAAGTGAAACGATCAAATTGTAAATTTGAATATTRTCTTAATAAATTAATTAAACTTAATTAAATTCAAGACGTAATTAAGGAATTAAAACATAACATCTTAATCTAATAAACACTTGATTAGTTTTACATTATTAAACAAAATATGATTTTACAATGTTTAAAAATTTTAATTAATTTTGAAACTTTTAATCCTCAAATTTTAATATTTCATAACATTCTAGTCTATACCGTAGCCCCTTGTGGACCATAARGAACACGTATAGGGTCGATTAGCCTCCGKAAACAGCTTATTATTGTGCTCTTGCCAGAAGGATATTTTATCATAGCAAACTAAGCTTTATTTTCACTAATTAACGAGTATAATTGAAGACATCTATAAATTCTCAAATTGAATATATAGGGAATTAGCTTATGAAGCTCTTCTCATTAAACCTGTGACTTGAGGACCCTTTCCGCTTATAACTGTTCTCTTCTTTGAGAGCATTGGACTACTAGCCTGCTTTTCCTTCATAACTTGATTGGCTAGGATAAATGGACAATATTTGGAACGATCCAAGAGCAAAGAAACACAGTTACCTTGGAGGAGTGTGCATTTTACCTAAGAATAACTCAAGCMCATGCAGACTTATATATAGGAGGATAGAACCGAAATGTATCAGACTATACCACTGTGCTCTCCAAAGTCAGGGGCATCATTTTCATACTTGCGAGAGTTTCAGGGAAAGTTAACAGGAACTACTTATTAGTATACAGGGAAAAAAAGAGTAGATTCTACATCCCTCTTCCAACCAACTCATATATCATGGTAATAAAACAATTACCCCTCTATCTCTTTCGGATTACCTTCTCTCCCGTTTTTACAGTTTGATCATGATACAAAATGAGAATGATCTTTAAGTTCTTCTTTGCTAGCTACTTGCCAAGGACTACCATTCGATTTTCTTCCTGCACCTCGATGAATTGAATTCACACATTTGCCCCAATGAAGGACTGCAAGAAAATAATATTATCCAAATCGAGCKCAAGGTAAGTTTTCTATTACAAGCTAAAAGTAGTGCAGCAAAGGGGAAAGAAGTATAACTAAAGTCCATCCCACCATAAGAGGGTAGCTTCCATATAATATCAAGAAGTTTCATTCCCATCAAATGTTCATCACTTCTATCATGATATGAAAATTCTGAAGTTTTGTGCTAACAAATGAAAGCAATGTGAAAAATAAAGAATAAAAGCGTCGTGACCTAAATGATATATCTGAGGATTGGACATGTGCTCTACATCTGCTATATTGCATTAACCAAAATTCACTTGCTTTGTCCTACAAACAAGATCACATTGGCAGCGACCTTCTACAGCCACATACCTAAATCTGAATTAGAGGAGTCGGGACTGCAAGAGATGCTTAAAATTTGTTTTTGCAAGATATAGTCAAAGAGAGAGCTAATAGCACCATTGATGGTATAAAAATGAAAACTGGCACTGAAGGAAGTTATAATCTCCAACCAGTAACAAAATAAAACAAGGAGGTGGAACAACTCAGAATATGATTTTGTCTACATAAAATAATCTAAATAAAGCCACAACACGGCACCCTTCTGATTCTTKCTTTCCTTTCTTGTAACTTGAGGGACAATAGAGTTTAGAAAACTCAAACCAATCCTTCTAGGCTCAAGAATTCATGAAAGTATTGAAAAATTAACGGCAGAGAAAAAGCAGATGAGCGTTCTACTTGTGCTAAAGATCATGCTCATCACATGGAAGATAGTTTAGTAAGAAGATCATTAGGTATCATGTGAGTACGACCCACAAAAAAAAGGAAAAAAAAAAGGAATATATCAAGAAACATTTCTTTCCAGAGTGTAGAGAAGTCAGAAATGTTCCTGTTAAGAAATTTTAAATTTTGATCATATTCAAATAATGTTCTTATTCCAAATGTTATTTTGAATGAAATTCTATAATTTGAAAAAAAATTTCAAATATTGCCCAAAAAAAAAAGAAACTTTCTCGGGGAGCGTATACAAACTTCTATGTTCCGGAAGTGTTGCTTTCTTTATTGGGAGCTAGGCCAAACAGAGCCAAAGACTCCTGGACTACATACGAATTACAACCACCAGTTTAAGAGAATTTTTACAATAGCAAAAGGAGAAAAATGGAAACCTAATTTCTACTATCTGGTGGTTAGTTAAAAAAATAAAAAATAAAAAGAAAGAAAAATCACTTGCATGCTACAMGCAACAAAYATTCATTGTTGAAAGTTTGCCACAGAAGTATAGGATTAATTTCACGCGACCAAAATTCCAGAAGACGCATTCGTAAAACAAATGAGCCTGAATATTTAGCTACTGTATCACCTTGAAAAAAGTTAACTTTCAACAAGACAGAGGAAGAGGTGATGCAATGTCCACTTAACAATACATGAACCGTGTTTAGATGCAAAATTGCTAATCAGAAAGAGAAAAAGTTTGCTGCTTCTTTTACCTTTGCCGGCRTTCCAGATTTAGCAGTAGTTGTACTTCCAAAATTAAACTTGGACTTCTTTTCTGCAGGTTTTAGTATTTGAAAGGAGCACATCAGAGTCTCATCTACACTCATCATGGCACCAGCATTGTCAAACTCCCCACAATAATTTGGTGCTGAAAATATGGTTACAAGTTGTCTGTTGGCAAAGAATTCATAACCATCCTCTACAACCTGCATTTAGATGAAAAAGGAATAAAAGGTTTAATCAGTCAAAAGTCATAATTGTCAGCAGCTGACAACCACTAACATTATCCTTATAGGCAACATTTACCATCACATAAAAGCAAAGTCACAAAAAGATGCCTCAAGAGCTAAAGAAATGGAGAATATCTCAAAAAGTTTCGTCCCTTGATGGGAGAGAAATGCTTCTGTGCATCCTGTCTTGAGGCATATAACATGGAGACATTTCATATTACCCTTGCTACATTCAAGAGAACTGACTCCCTATGTTCAATYGAGATTGATTTTTYCCATCCGGTAGACTTTTCTAATACTAGATAAACATGAGATCAAACAAGGTTTCAGGAGAGATAAAATTCTTAGCTTCCTGCCCTTCGTGTTCTGAAGAGACAAAATAATTAACAGGTTAAAAGCAACCCAACCTTAAAATGACACATATATGCTCTACAGCATGTGGTTGCATATTAGAAGTTGGAAACACTAGAAATGCACCTATTGCCAGCTAATATATTCTCCTACACTAGTGAACGAAGAAAAAATAATAATTTCATACTGGGATAAATGGCAGTGTATTAGGGCAAACCTGATGAGCACGGCAAATAAGATCCAAATCTTGTTTTTCAAGGAATTCTGTCACCTTGTCAGCTCCAAAAGTATATGAAACTCCTCGGTCGTTCATCCCCCATCCTTGAACATCTTTGCTGGGATCTGACCAGAGAAGATCACAGAGCAAACCAGTATCTGGTACATCAGTTGGACGCTGTAAATTTCTTATCTGATCCAAATTATGCAGATCAGGAGAGAGGCCTCCATGCATACAGAGAATCTTCTCATCAATCAGGGCTGCCACAGGTAGACAGTTAAAGCAATCTGAGAAAATCTTCCATACCCTGACATTAAATCTTCTTTTGCATTCATCATAAAACCCATAAATACGGTTTATTGAAGCACACTCATGGTTTCCTCTCAACAAGAAAAAGTTTTCAGGATATTTTATCTTGTAAGCTAGGAGGAGGCATATTGTCTCTAAGCTCTGCTTGCCGCGATCCACATAATCACCCAAAAACAAATAATTTGCTTGGGGAGGAAATCCACCATACTCAAAAAGCCTTAGCAGATCAGAATATTGACCATGAATGTCACCTGAAACAAGAGAGAAAATTTTCACTACAGGAGGATTTCCTAGTATAGTATTTAAGTTCATGCACAAAATATAACAGCATATACATGTGTATTTAYGTGCATGAATCAATTCCGATCTTTACCATCTATAGGTTATGATATTGTTATTATGAGTTGAAGGCTGCAGTTTTAACATTTACATCTCATCCAAATGTACCATTTTTGAGTACTAGCTACAAGATTCATTTTGGAGGCACACCAACAATATGACTTACAAGTTTAGGGAATGATATGTAACTTGACCGTTATGCATGTGATACTTGTAATTACAGATGCATACACACGTCGAATGTTCCTTGTAAAAGAAGCCGAACTTTGACGAGCTGATATCTCTTCCAAAAGACAATCTACATGTCAATACCACTCACCCACCACTAAATTAAGCTAAACCGAGCAGATAATTTCACTAGATAAACCCTATTACTCCTTCCATTCCAGAAATGGTGTCCACATTTTTTTTTTGATTTTTAAATGAATATCCACTTTCCTAATTTTTTTGACTAAATAAATTTCCACTATTGCACTTATTTACAATCCTAATCTAGAGTTTGTGGACCATGAACGCTTCCCTAAAGCCTCCATATGTGCCGCTTATGCTTATCTTAATTTACAATTTTGCTACCATCCAATAAGGGAAATTTTATGGTAATAGTCACGCCTAAAAAATAATGCCAAGTCAAATGAAGGAGTCTGTTTTAGATTTAAGGAGTACAATTTTCTTGAACAATGAATTTAACACTTCAGTGCTTGTTTCACAGATTAATGGAAGCATGCCATGCAGTTACAGATTGATTAATTGATCCTTCAGAATACTTGCACAATGCTACACCATTTGACATCAGCGTTGTTCCTTCATTTCGTGAAAATAAAATTTGGCATAAACTCTGCAATCTTCATAGACTAATTGATCAACATCTAGGTTGTCTCATCTTATTCCGGGGAGAATATAGATTAGGGACCTTTCTTATTCAGATTTCTCTTATGCCCATACAAGTTAGGCCACTCTTGGGATGCCTTTCGTATTTGACAATCCGATGACTGACGGAAATGATTCTTCGTCTTACTAACTATATTTTTGCTGTCTTGATAACTGAAGAATTGGATATGATCTCATATTTCCTCTAGTTACCTTCATCTCTTACTTTCTTACCAATTTCTCCTAGACCAATATGGAAAAAAGGAAGGAGAACTTCTATTGGTTTCTCAAAAGTCCAACATGTCAAACTTTGTTCCATTTTGGATTTTGCAGTGACAATGAAGTAGACACCTAAAACGTGATTAGAAATGACATATGAGGTGCAATTGGCATTGGAAGAATATATCTATAAAGAATCTCAAAAGTCACATCACTAATTTCTCCATGCATTTTCTATGCGGGGAAATTATGCTTAAGGGAAGATATAAACTCATGCTTTTCATTGATGGCAATGTCTAATCCCTAATATATATATCTTAAGAGCCTGAAATGTACCTTAGTTATGAGCCTGCAAAATATATAAATGTTAAGGGTAAAAGGAAGAAAATAGTAATCCATACACGTTGAACATTGTAAAAGAACAATACAACGCAACCAATCAATTTGGATGCTTATATATGGATACTTAGTAACTTCTCTTTTTTCCCTGCCCRAGTTCTTCTGAACCAGGCATTACCAAACTAGTTCATGTTTTGTTAGCTTATTAACTATTCTGCTAAWTGAATGAAAATGGATTTGACACCAAGCTTTTTGCAAAAATGAACATGATCAAATACCTCTAACCATGTCCGGCTGTATGGAAAAATAAAAGTCAAACAAATTGAAATAGTGGTAGCTGACTGAAACMTCAGTGAAGTACAATGGTCATCCCTAGCTAATATGTACTGCATCTTTTTTCCTAGGACTGTTGATTCAGTTGAACCTTTACACAATTATTACTTAGCAAGTAGCTTTTCACCAAGTGGATCTAAAACTATTAGCTGACCATGAATAAGTGAAATGAGGTCTCATTTGCATACTCAATGACCACCAGGAATTTTCTGAAACATCTTGCTCTATTTAGGGCCTAATCTAACACGGTACAAGAGGAGGGATCAGTTTACCCTGATTTAAAAGAAAACTCGTSGCATGCAGCAAAGAAAGAAAGAACTTGGTAATGGAAGCTTCTATTGAGCTTTCAAATGATCCCAAATTTGAGGCCTCAAATATGAAGACTACACATTTGATGTTCATGATAATAAGAAACTGAATCAACATTGTATGTGGTGATTTTCGGCCCATCAGGGTCACGTACATTAGCATGAACATCCAACCAGGCAAACTGCAAGTAGAATCCCATGATAACCTTCTCGGACATAGCAGTGGTCACATAAACTGGCATCCCTCAAGGTTACAACTAGTTCGCTTAAAAGAAGTAAACAAAGCAGCAGGCGACCCCGTATCATGCCTGAGGCTCCACTTCCTCAGTTATGCATGTTAATGCAAAGAGGGAGAGACAGAGAGACCAAGTAAGGAAAGTAGAAAGCACAAAGCAACAGACAAATTTCTCACTCCAAAGAAGAAGCATATCCCTACCGCTAAATTGGCCAAGGAAAGATCATACTTTGCACAGCAAGGCGTTTACAATCAATACATGGATTTCATAGAATTGTACTAAAACAGTAACCATTTTTACATAGCCGACATCTGAGAAAATAACTAATGAACGTCACAAAATGAAGAGGGGGATAAAAACTGCTTTGCCCCTTTAGTAACCTCATCCTGACAGAATCTGAATACCCAAAAACTAAACAATCATGGAAACCAAGAAATAACACTACTCAAAGTAAGTCATCCATAACCAGTATTTCACAAAAAGTCAACCGGGTAGAGATGAAGTTATAGCCAAACAGGAAAAGAAAATGAAAAAGCGGTACCCTTCCATAGAAGGAAAGGGAAAAAGCAAAGACACAGAAACCCAAGTTCGTCGGGAAAGAAATGATCGATTACAACATCAAAAAGGGGGGAAAATGAATACCACAAATCTTGATGGGTGCTTCAAGCTCYAATAGATTTGGCTGTTGCATAAAAATCTCTTTGGAAACAGTACACAATTGCTTGATCTCAGCTTCTGATAACTGAACCTGCTTCCCTGGCTTCCCTTTCACTTCCAGCAACCTTCTTATTATATCATCCAAAACTTTATCATCCATTTCAAAATTCAACCTCTTCCTCTATCAATCCCTCTGTATATACACTCTGCGTTGAATGGAAAAAGGGTCTGGCCCTGGTTAGGGAAAAGGTGGAAATTTTGAAGAGACGAGTGGTGGGTTGAATGCTGAAAATGTGTAGATGATGATGGGTTTTGAGGTTTGGCTTGTGCGTGCTGCTGGGTGATGGCTGGGGTATCGAAGCCGGAGGGGGGGGGGGGATGAATTGACTGATGAACAAATTTTATGGGTATGACTTTTTTGGGAGACAAGAAGAAAAGATAGAACATAGGGTCGCCGTTGCGCACGATGGGGACTGTCGTTTTAGCTCTGATTACAAAAACTTTATCAAGTGGAAAATTTCCAAGGCTAACGGTGGAGAGATTTCAGAGGGTGAGAGTGGATTCCAGAGAGAGAAAGGCGAAAATAGTGTACTACTAYTACTAAATTTCAGATTTTTTAGGTGTACTTTTGGCTGGTTGGTAGGTGTTGGTCCAAGAGCGGCCGCTCCAAGGGGGTTCCGGCTAGTAGCAGGGCCGATGGGGCACAATGCCCACGGGTTAGGCTCGTGTGGTACGAAGATTTGAGGTCCAATCGGTAGACACCGTTGTGAGAGAATATATCATATTAAGGATAAAATTTTTTACAATCATTTCCTGTTTACTTAAGTTGGCATGCAAAAAACTTATCTACTCTATTTGACTATATTAATCGTGATGTATTAGGTTTTTTAACACAATAAAACCTAAATTTCAGATATTTAGTCATTTGATCGATTTAGTGAATTCGTAACTATTTTTTTTTTTTTTGTATGTAAAGTTTTTGAATTAACTTAAGTAAATATTCACAGAATGTGCAAATTAATTAATATATCCAAGAAAAAAATCACTTGTTTTCTACAATATTTAGTCAAATGAACTTCTCTAATTAACTATGATATTTAGTCAAATGAACTTCTCAAATAAACAAAGTAAACTAGTAAAATATTAACTTGTAAAAATACTAAACAGTAGAAAGATATAATTAAAGTTGTTAAAGCTAATCGAGTGACTAGGGTTATTGAAGAACAGAAAGATGCAATTGAGATAACTAAAGCTAATTAAGTAATTATACTAGGTGGGGCATGATGTTAGTCAATGTGCAAAATAGATTATAATTATATTAGAATAATTTAGGAGAGTGGATGGATGATGAAGCACAATTACATTCTTTATGGCTCGTCAATCATATGAAAATCTGTATACTCCAGATAACACTGTAACATGTTATCTTGAGGAGTAGAATTTCCCTCAACTCAATGCTGAGGAACTTACATGCCTAGGTGACTAACCTTTGAAGAAGTTAGAAGAGGCCTTCTTTAGATGAGCCCTTATAAAACCTCGGGACCTGGCGGTTTTATTGCCTCTTTAATTCTTTCAGAAATTTTGGGCTACAGTGGGGCTTTCTGTTTACAAGTTTGTGAAACGAGCTTTCACATTGGGTAGTTACCTTACGGATCTGTACGATGCCCTAATAACTCTTATCCCCAAGCATGAAACTCCAACTAGCATGACACAATTCCTTCTGAATATCTTTTCTAATGAGCTTGCTATGCTGGTAAAGAAAGTTGTGGCCAACTAGATTCGACGCCATATGCATATATTAACTAGTGAAGAACAATGTAGTTTCATTCCGAGTCATGATGGGATAGACAACATAATTATTGCCCAGGAGGCAATACATTCTATGGGGAAAAAACGGGGAAGAAAAGGAATTTTAGCCCTTAAGCTTGATTTGGAAAAAGGGTACGACAGAGTTAATTGGAGTTTCTTGAAGAAGTACTCAAACGTTTAAGTGCTAATTTTTTTCATCTCTGATTATGCATTGTGTATGTTCTTCTAGACTTTCAGTCATCTAGAATAGGCATAAATTGGAAAATTTCAAGCTATAGAGAGGTCTCAGACAGGGAGATCCACTCTGACCAATACCGTTTTGTATATGTATGGAGGTATTGGGGGAAATAATTTGCAGATTAGCTGACAAGGTCTGAAAACAACTAGATAAAGGCTTTACTTGATGCATTTGTTTTTTTTTTTTTTTTTTTTTTTTGGTTTGATCTAATTTTGTTTGATGAAACATCTTGAAAAACATACTATTTTGATGCAAAAGGTGATCTCTGATTTCTATTTTGAATCAGGGAAGAAGGTCAACCACAAAAAAACTCTCAACTATATTTCTCAAGGAATACTCCTTGTTATTGTCTGAACAACATTAGTGCTAACTTTGGTGCCTACTTCTAGTGGTCTGGATTCTTACTTAGGGTTTTAACTGATCCATGGGAGATTAAAGAGATCGCATTTCACATCCTTACCAAATAAAGTTCATAAAAGGTTGGCCAGTTGGAAGGTTAAGACACTCCCCAGAGCCTCTCGATCCTTGCTAATTAAAGCAGTAACTACTGCTATTCCAAATTATGTTATGCAAACTGTGTAACTCTCRGTGAGCATTTGTAAAGATCTTCATAAAACTGTCGTTTCTTCTGGGGTGAAATGGACTAGGGAAGCTATATGTAAACCAATTGCTAATGGAGGACTTGCCATTCGGCGAGTATAGCTTACTAACCTAGCACTTTTGGCAAAATTGGCCTGGAGATTTATGAAACATCTTCAAAGCCTCTATCTTAGGGTGCTAAGGGGTAAATATGGAGACCTCCCTAGATTAGAAGATATACAGAACATAGAGCAGTGTCCTCTACTTGGTGGGCCATTCTCTCAAGCAACAACCTCCTACAAAAAGGCCTTTAATGGGATGCCCATACTGTGGGTCCTAGTACAAATTTTGGACATACTCATGGACAACTGAGGAGCCTCTTAGTAACCATGTGCTTGTACCAATCCATGAGTCTCATATTCTAGTTAATATTGAGTTTTAATGGAATCCTTTAAAGAATGGAAGATGGATATTTTGAGTATTTACCTCGCGAATTATATTCTTGATAGACTAAGCTTATTTGACCTCACTCCAGGTGATGATAAACCAAGGTGGAATAACTTATCCTCTGGGGAGTTTACCACTAAATCAGTTTATGCCTCTCTTCCACWTGCAAACCAAGTAGCAGAAGCTAATTTTTGGAAGAAGATCTGGAAGTTTAAGGGTCCAGCACAGTCATCTCTGACTCTTTGGTTGATTGCACACGAGTGACTCAAAACAAGAAAACCTTTATGGAGCTGTGGTGTGATACAATCACCTCTCTGGCCCGGTGTGGCAAAGCACTTGAAACAACTTTGCATGCTACCCGAGATTGCTGCAAGATTAGCATTATATGGCACTGGTTGGTAMCAGCCTCTTTAGCCTCTGAATTTTGGAAGTGCGACTCAGCTTTTGAGTGGATTWAATTGAATGTCCGGCTACAAAGGARTGATGCASAGGACTCCCCCTATTGGGATTCGTATASCACATGCGGTATAGAACAAGAGAAACAAATGTGTTTTGATGTTGAATAGAGACCCCAACCCATAATATGTTTTGTTCATTAGACTCTTAGGCATGTATGAGAAGTATTGATTGAATTGAATGGTATAGAAGTAGGACCAAATGTACTTGTGCTGGGAATTTTCCCTAACAACCGAGAGCGATGAGGGCCATGTGTTCCATTCACTATGTATATTCTGATTTTCATTTTTAAATATAGAGACATTCTTTCTTTGGAGAACAAAATGGATAATGTATGTATAACTTGGGCCTCTTTTCAATTATTGAAATTTTCTTTCTAAACCGWCTAAAAAGAATATTTTTGGAAAAAAGTTTTTTTCAAAATATATAATATTTCTATTTCGAACAATCTCAGCAAGCAAAAATTATTTTTGTCTCATCTTTTTAAAAGTCGAAATCAAAAGTAAAAAATAAAAGCAATTTAAAACAAATTTTATTTAAAAAGGTCAAAATTAACTTATATAAAATAACTCAAATAAAGCATTAGAAAATAGAATAAATAAATTTTGATCCCTTGACTAAAACAAGAATAAAAAGYAAAGAAATTGGATAAGTTCCATTTGTTGCGAGTCCAAGAACAAGATAGGAAGTTGTCTAATTTGTATATAATTCCTTAATAAGTGTTCCAAATATGAGAGCACAAATTTAAGGAATGACTAAATTGACTGATTTACCATAATTATATATGCAAAGCTCCCGAATCTTCTCACTCCTCTTTGATTATGAATATCAATTAATATGTGACCTTTCTCTACTTTGCAAATACGAGGTAGAGTATATGAAGAGTCCTCTCTCTCTCTCTCTCTCTCACACACACACACACACACACACTTCACAGTGCCATTTATATATTGTCTGAAATCAAAGAAATTATCCTTAGTGGTAGAATATTTTTCATCTCTAAACTTTCATTTTCGAATTTTTTTTGTTGTTGTGGTTATTGAGTTAGACAATTTAAGAATTAAATTTCACATTGGCCCTATATATATTTCATAATTTTTAAAATCTTCACTCTTTTAATTTCCTYTATAAAATTCAATATATTCGAAGTAAGAAAACACATTTGAAAAAAATATTGCAAGATGATTCCAAATCAACAATATCATGATTGAACACCTCTATGCAAMATTGATTCAAATATAGACATCAATATTCATTAWGTTGTTCCRATAATTTGTGTAAACCYCATGATATTATATGGTATTCTATAGATTTTGATAWTGATTTATGCTTACATTGTRTGTAAATCATTGTAGGAACACTTGACAAGCCTATTTGATAACAAGATCTCTATGAACTTTTAATTCGAGCTAYTTAACTCTTTCAAGAAGGGATYTAGGTTATCTATAGCTTAATTTCTAACKACATAGATGTTTTTCTTATTATGTTTTATTTACTTACATTTAGATTTGATTTACATGTCAAAGATTTTGAATCATTGTAGAATTCTAGATAACAATATTATCCAAATATTTTTCAAGATTTATCTTTATGAAAAATTTGGATATCTAACTTAGAGAAATGTTGAGGACATTTGAAGTCTCAATGAAAATGAATCTAAAGTGTTTTCACACTTTGGACTCGTGATCCTATTACTTCAGTCATCCTAAATGCATGATTTGTAAGTTTGAAATCTTTTAGAGAAAGTTCAAGAKGGTACATGTCTGAAACTCGACCGCCCAAAAGTTCCCACGATTGCATCTAAACCTGGTTTGGACTTAAAATTTGTGTAAACCTTGGCCGTTTGATGCTAGTTAATGTTAAGTTGAGTACCTTCCAATGTGGCCTCGGACGCCGGTTGGAATAACATTGATCGTCTGAAGGTCTCTTTTACTTCTTGTGGAGGTCTCTTGGGAGTGAAGGTTTGGACGTTTGAAACTCTTTGATGTTAAATGTGATATCTCTCTAGATTTTGTAAGCGTTCAGATGGTACATCAGACACACCTAGGGCCGTCAAATGAGGCAAGCCTCAACGAGCCAGGTTGGCCTACCACCAATCCACCATTAGTCGAGCCTAGGTGGGCCGACCCACTAAAAATTAAACAAAATAATAAAATTCATAAAATCTCAAAGAAAAAAATCCTAAAAATCCTTTAAAAATCCCTAATAAAATGTTTAAATGATTGTCATAGTAATCCCTAATAATTAATAAAATCTATGAAAATATCATTCATTACAAAATCCATCAATAGCTAATAAAGTTTTTTAATCTAAAATAATTACTACATGATTATTCATTCATCTACCATTTCTCCTTTCTCTTCTTCAATATCCTCTAGAACATTTGATCTTGATTAGATAAAATTATTTTAATACTTAGATTCTCTTCATTATCTGCAT
>MEJB01000024.1:146725-164332 GCA_001752375.1 Rhazya stricta
TCAAATGAGGCAAGCCTCAACGAGCCAGGTTGGCCTACCACCAATCCACCATTAATCGGGCCTAGGTGGGCCAACCCACTAAAAATTAAGCAAAATAATAAAATTCATAAAATCTCAAAGAAAAAAAATCCTAAAAATCCTTTAAAAACCCCCAATAAAATGTTTAAATGATTGTCATAGTAATCCATCATACTTTGTAATAATTAATAAAATCTATGAAAAATCCATCAATCAATAATTAATTTTTTGAAACTAAAATAATTACTACATGATTATTCATTCATCTATATGAAATGCTTCTCCATTTCTCCTTTCTCTTCTTCAATATCCTCTAGAACATTTGATCTTGATTAGATAAAATTATTTTAATACTTAGATTCTCTTCATTATCTGCATATAAAATAAATAAAGATCAAAATGACAATAAGACATTATATAAATTAAGTGGAGAACGTAGTATAAAAACTTGTAAAAGAAATTACCATGAACATAACCATCTAACCAATATCACGTGCAAATAAAAGCTTGCATATTCGATGAGTGCAACTTCTATACTTGGTGACCACAGGAGCACCAATAGAAAAACTGACTTTGATGCATCCGTCCTTATATGAATGGCAAAAACGTCACATGCCATAAGGGAAAGGATTGGGTAGCGATGCTTATGATTCCTCCAATGCTCCAAAACATCTACATCCTTATGTTATGTAAATTCAAGCTTGAGCTCATCCAAATAGAGATCTAATTAAGGTTTTCAAGTACTTGTAATTGTTTGACTCTCATACGCCATTATTTCCTATATTAGTGGAAATATATTACTACAATAGAATATAAACCATATCATAATACAAGGAAAATAAGAAAGTATTAGAACACTTGCATCAAATATGCTTTTACCCTTTCCTTTGGCTCCTCATCCTGCACTTTTTTGGTGTACTTGTGATAAAAGGAAGAAGATTGTGGTTGTGAAGAACTTGTCATGTTGGTATTAGAATATTGGTGTATTAGAATATAGTGTCACTCTCAACCTTAGAATAAAAAAACTCCAACATTGAAAGTTTTATCCTTAGATCAATAATAGCCCCAAATGAAAGCACACTATATTGGGTCCAATACATGTCAAACTTTTCTTTTATCCTTCTACACATATCACTTATCAACTCATCTTCATTCAACAAGTTTTCCTTTAAAAAAACTTCCATCTTCCAAACTTGCTTAAAATATAAATTTAATGTAGGATAAGAAGAACCAGTTGAACTCAAGTTGGTAATGTCATAAAATGGCTCAAAAAGCTCATATATTTTCCCTCCTCTTTTCCACTCTTCAAATGAAGGACAATTCTTATAATGCTTATCATTGAATTGAAGAAAAACAAAAGCCTTCTTATATTTGATGGAACTATCCAACATTAAATATATTAAATTTCAACGAGTAGACACATCCAACCTCAAATGAATACTAGTGTCAATATTACCAACTAATCTCACTACATTCTTCAAATTTTTTCATCCTAGTTTCCAATCTTTTCACATACTCGACTGATTCTCTAAWCTTTTACTCAAAGCTACAATAGGCACTTTCAAACCYTCTTGGACAATAAGATTCAAGATATGAGCAGAACAACGAACATGAAAAAATTCATCTTCACACAATCAGCTATAATGCAAAGAGCGCCTCTCTTTCAAGTGAATTTGTAGATTGTCATTACTAGATATATTATCCAATGTCAAATCTCGATCCCCCATTCCTTCAAGAATTCAAACAAATTTTCAGCTAATYCAATTCCAGATTGCAGAGGAGGTATAGGAGCAAAGCTTAAGAATTTTACTGTTCAATTTTCAATCATTGTCAAGAAAATGAGCAGTCATGCAAATGTAACCATCCCTAGCGCATGCACTCTAAAAATACGAAGTTATGCAAACTCTGTTCTAAATAATAGCCAAAACATGCTTTAGTTTCTCTTTCTCCCCCGAGTACATTCTTTTAATTTAAGAAACAAGGATATTCCTAAAAAACAAGCAACATCCTGATTTATGTAACTAATCTAAGCTCTAATCCCCATATTCAACAAATGAAAATGAAAAATCATGCCTAATGATAGCAGTAATTAATAAATCACGTGCAATCTTTTGGTTTATTTTCTTGGACCCCATATTGCCATCTTGATTAAAAGTCATTTGTCCTACATCATAAAACTTCAATTTCTTGCAAGTTTTAACATGACACCACAAAGTTAAAGTCCCATAACGCAGCTGTGGTGTCATTTTATTTGCAATCAAAATAGCTTTGGCAGCTTCCTAAGCTAAGTCAAGGCTGGAGAGAGAACAAAACGAATACAAGAGGTGCCATGCTGAAACTTCTCCAATGACAATATAGGGGTCCAAGTCTGACAAAT
This sequence comes from Rhazya stricta, assembly GCA_001752375.1. Lineage (NCBI taxonomy): Eukaryota > Viridiplantae > Streptophyta > Magnoliopsida > Gentianales > Apocynaceae > Rhazya > Rhazya stricta. The sequence goes on from MEJB01000024.1 coordinate 149,121, forward strand.
GTGGATGATTGAAAGTAAGACAGAGAAGTTTCTAGTCTAAAACTAGAGAAATTATTGCATGCAACTGCAGTATTTGAATCCCCACCTTTATAATCTTTTCTACATCCTTTACATTAAACTCTATCTATACCATCTACTATTAAAATCCCTTTAATCTTTTTAAAATGTTTTCAAACATCAGAAGTTTCACTAGCCTTTTAGTTTTAACTAACCCCTCATTAACCTCAATACGTTTTGATTCATCACCATCAATTAATAGTTTCATTTAAAGAAGAGTCCATTTCCAATTCAATYTGGCGATAGAGAAAACATAAGGATAGTATCAAGATATAGAAATTATAATTGTCAAACAAAAATTTAAGGAAGAATATAGCACTAGCAGCTTCAGCAAAATGATATCAATGTAATAATTATATAAAACTAATTGAAAATGGAGAAATAAAATGCAGCCACCAACTTCAAGAAGAATATCRGAAAACAACACTAGGTCAAAATAATTAATTGTGTATAACTAAATAAAATAGCACTAGCTAACATGTTTGATTTGTCTTAGCTCCAAATTTCTTTAAAAGGTTGGGCAAGAAACTACACTAACAAAATCATTCTTCCCTCTCATGATTGCACATGATATCCATTTTCCAGGGAGAAATTAAGAAACAGTCCAAAATGAAAGCTAAAGAATTGGTACCATTTACTTCCAGGATCGAGAGACTTTAACCAAAAAAGCACCAAAATTTAGGGTCTAAGGAGCCTCAAAAGAGGGAGACACACAACAGAAAAATTAAAGGATAATAAAGTTAACTAGAGAAGATTGGCTGATGTTCTTATAGTAGTACTATCAATCTTGGAAACTGCAAAATGACCATTTGTGTACAATTCTAGTATGGTAACACCTCCCAATTTATATAATGTTTGACTAATTCCATAACGCTATCATTAATTCAAAGGTTTTAGAGTATTATTGGAAGCCAATTGATGGAGGGTTGATGTTCTTCCAAGAAGCCTTAKGGTAAACTTTCAAAARTGRAAATTCCTAATCAYCACTACCAATCTYAAAGCAGAAAAATTATCCGTAGAAAACTGAACTAAACTCATGTAGTGAAATCAGAAGACGAATTAAATTTTAGACCTTCAAAGAGGATTTAAATGAGAAATATGGTTTGAAGGTGATGTATCATTTAAGACTGTATTTGAATAACATRCTAAAATGTGGCAATCCCAATTCTAATATGTAACAATCATTTGTTTAACATTCCACAATGTAGCAATGTTTGACTACAATGAAACCATAATTTGTTCCGACATCCATAATGTAGTAATTCTTCCACGTTGTAGCGACGTTTAAGATGACTACAACTCCAAACATCAGCTCAATGATAGTTGTTTAAAATGATTATTTAAATGTTTATTCGTGCTAAAACTTGAAAATTGAATTTGTAACACGATCTTAAGGAATTTGGATTTCACAAATATGTGAGGAAATTTTAAATTTGATTGTAAAAAGAAGTTTATAAATTATAATGTTTATGAGTTTACGATTACAAACCATCTATCCAAATAACATCTACACTAACGAATTCTACACTCAAACTCGACATCATATCTAAATTTTAAAATTCAAATTTCAAATTTCCCACCAGCTACACTATATCAAATCCCAACAATTCCATACTTTAGCATGTTGTCCAAACATAGTCTAAGATTAAAAAGATGAGAAACAAATGAAATGGCAATGAATGACCCTATTCCCCCATTAAGTGGATCTCCTTTTTACTGTAGATTGACTGTCAACAAAAACTAAAAGAGAATATAGGAAATATATTATCACAAAAAGAAATAAAATAGTCGTATAAAACAATAGACTCAATAGTAATTAGCACCCAAATCAAAACACAAAACTGCAGTAACCAACAGCCAAACAAGTAAAATGGCAAGAAAACTTACACAGACAGGACTTAAGAAAGAGGAAGAGCAGAGACAGATAGCCAACAACCAACAAGAAGATAAGAACGGTGGTCGGAGCTTGAGGGAAAGCTAAACCGTTGACCTAGTATGTGTTTGTGCGTGTGAATTCTAATTATGCAGTTTAAGAATTAGATCGCGATTGAATTTTGTTTTATTTATTATTTTTCAAAAAAAACGTGGTGGGGCTGGTCAGCTTTCAATCCGACCTAGCCTGCCTCAACCCGCGCTTAATTGGGTTGGCCCACTAAAACCCGACTTTAAATGAGTTGGGATTTTCCCATCCAACCCACTCTTTTTTTATGGCGAGCTAGGTTGGCTCGACGTGGCCATCCCATTTTGATCGCTCTAGATGCACCCCAATTTAGTTTGATTGTCCGAATTAGACGAATTTTTTTGTCAAATAAGTAATTTCTAACCCTCTGAAACAACGGTGTAAATAAGATTGGGGTACGTTTTTTAAATACCAACACTGAGCATAGGAAAAGCACAAAAGAACATTATAAAAATAGATTTTGGTACAGTTTTTAAACACCAATACTGAGTATAGGAAAAGTACAAAAGAACATCTTAAMAATCTTATCMTTGATTATTCTATACAAAAGTGYAAGGAATCTCTTAGTTTAACTYTGTGAAATCATTTGAAAGATCTTCATTATCTATTCTCCCTTTTTAGACTAAAATATTGTAGAAACTTTTATGTCTATTTTCTAAAAACGATTCTAAGGTTGCCTAGGATATAAAACCTTTGTGGAAAAAGGTGAAACCTTGTTGCTGGGTATAAAAGTCTTTGTAACTTTTTTATAGTGGATTTAAAAATCCTAAGAGTGCGACTCTAGGTAATGAATGTAGTTTTCTAGGAAAATCGAATYACTATGGATATTGTATTTGTTGTGCTATTGCTTCTCTATCTTTATTGCTTGTGATTGCCTTGTTTTTCATAGAATTTATTTCTCACCAAACACATAATTTACTACACCTACGAAGTGTTTGATATTTCTCTTCTAAAAAGGTCAAAAGTTTGAATTATATTGCAAAAATTTTTAAAAATCAAATTCACCCCCTCTTGAATGCACTTCAATTTGGTACGAGTCATTATCGTCATCGCCTTTAAGTTTTGATTTGCATATCAATCCTTGTCGTCTCCACCTTGATCATCACCCTCCAAATGATAATCAGGTTTGCTATGCTCTTGAGAATGAATTAGTGAATAATAGTAATAGTAACAATGACTTTCCAAATGACGAGGTTGGCTTTGAGTATGAAAATATGTTGAACCGTACTACTAGTGATAATTTTCCTATTCTCTCTCCCTCTCTCTATGTTTTACTTTTTCTTCTTTTTTGGATATATATATATATATATATATTCTCATGATATTAATGAGAATCATTCTCTTTTGGTCCAAGGTATGACAAGACGTAATGATAAGAAAACCTTTCCAAGCATGTACATCGAAAAATGTTTGAAGCTTTCATAACAAGAAGTGAAGGTGATGCAGAGCAAATTAGCAAAAATATGGAGTAGCTTCAAAAGGAGCTATATAAGAGGAGTTCACAAAAATGACCATAACTTTCAGGGTTCAAGGGGTACATTTTTGCATTTTTCATATTTTAGGGGGGTCATTTCATAATTTCTTTAAACTTGTTGCTAGGGTTTGTTTCATTTATTATTAAAAGGAACTTTGTTGTCGTTTGGGGGTAGCTTTTTGCCAATCTGTTCTCTCAAGTGGATTCTAGTGATTGAATGTCTGTTCTAGCATTATTCGAGCAAAAAACCATTTGTGTGTTTGCGAATAATATCTTTCATTTATTTYACATTCCTTTTTACGTCGGAAGGTGAGAAATTGAAACATGATGATACCATAAAAATTGTGGCTAAATTATTTTTAGCATATSTAAGAACRGTTTGGTGTATTTGGAAATGAGGAAGTGGTTGTCCTGTACCTGATGATGTGGTTGATGTTTTTAATAAAAAGCCAAATGTGGATGTAATTAAGAAAGATGATTTTTACCCAAATAAGTTATACAAGAATATCTCTTGACAAAAAGACCATCTTTAAGGATTTAGCTGTTGCCTCAAATATTGAAGACTCGAACTTTTTAATCCTTTGAAGTTATATAGGCACAATAAAGTGACTTTCAAACTATATAATGTCAATTTTGATGATAGAACAAAATAAGAAAGCTAGACTACGATGGTGCTATAATGCTTCATTTAAGGAGTTTACCCCATAATCCGGTTATTAAGAAAATGCTTGATTTATTTATATCGATTAGAAGTAGTTTAATATGATAAAGAAAATTAAAAACTATTATCTAGCTCCACTTGAAGATGAATCACTATGGACATGTATGACTACGAACTTTATTTCTAAAATTGATGTTTTTGACTGCTATTACTTTTCCAAGGTAGATGAGGATGGAAATTATACTCTTTATGGAAAAAAATTGATGCCTTCCTTTTATCACTTATGTAGCCGCAAAGGATAAGCTTAAATCGGGTTGCAGAAACATTAAAAGTCAAGCCAATCACATCTATAATAAAAAATGTAATAAGATCAATCATGATTGAATAATTTCTTCCTACTATTCAAGGCAGGTGGCCAGACATATACAAGTCAATATACATCCAATAAGATAACGTTCCAACTCACATTGTTTTCCAATTGAACATGATATGATGAAACTTCCAAGATCCATCTGCTTTGGAGGTAATTTGTTTTGGAGGATTGAGGTGCATTCCTTTRTTAATGCTACTAGTTTAAACTCTCTTAACATTCTTTTCTTTGAAAAGATTTTCTTCATAAATTTGACATAATTGGGCATTTGCTCCAACGTTTCAACCAAAGGTATGTTAATATGCTGTCATTTAGGAATCTTCAAAATTTTGCTAAATTGCTTGTCTAGCTCCTTCATGATAAATCTTTGTAGAAATGGTGATGGTGATTTATCAGTCGTGTTGCTTGCTATGGTGGCTGCAACATCAGGATCCTTTGCTCTAGTGACCCCTAATTTTTTGAAGTTGCTTAGTAGGATAGTTTTGATATTAGACTGACGTGCCAATTCTCGAATTTTCCGAGCTTAATAATCTTAGATCTTAAATTTTTTTGGTTCTATTTAAGCAATTCAATGTGAGAAATAATCAAAGACTGTTGTTGAACTTGTTAGGCTATTGAAGAGGCATATGAAGAATTTTCACCAAGTCAAACTGAATATTTTATCATTGCAGCTATATATGACGAAGGTGATAAAAGCAATGGTTTGGTACAAACTTCCCTATATTAAAAAAAATATAAAATCTTGGAAAAAGAATACTGTCATTCATTAAATATAAAGTGTGATTCTATTTTGATAGATGCGATTGTTATCTAAATTAGTCCTTAGTAATCTTTTTGCTATGTAGTCGTATTAGGTGTTAGGTACTTATGATTTTCTATTATTTTTTCTTCTTATATGAATTACATTTATTCGTTTTTATTTGTGATAAAACGATTCAAAAATATTTTTCCTCTGTTGCTRTCACATGGGTCAGTAGAATTTTCTAAYAAACATTTATGATTTTTTTATCTTCATATCTRGGCATATGATTAATGATACTTTTTCTTTTCATTTTTGGGCAATATCATTCAAAAAAAAAAGAAAATAAATCTAAAAAATATGACGTGCCTGAGGACAAAGCACAATTAGCTTAATTAAAAAGAAAACAAAAACATATTTCGGCGTTTATAACTTCAATTCTTACATGATCCTATTGTATCGATTTTCTTAAATTGAAGGATATATAAAAGTTGAGCATATAAATAAGGTCAAAACAAAGAAATCCAAAAACTTATCAATTTAAGAATAAAAAATTTCATTCTCTCTTCTTCGATAAGCTTTCCTTCGTCATCAAGTAGGTATTCAAGAAATCAAGATTCTCTGTTGATCATTTGTAGAGCATTCTCCATTTGCTCGTCTACTACATTAAGCCTGTCCTTAAATTTTTACTCGTCCGTTATAGCAGTGATGTTCACTATTTGATCTTGATTCAATCGATGCCACGTTGCAATCTTTACTACGTACCAGGCTTCATCTTTTCGGAAAATCGATTTTTATATGGAATGAATACTTGTTTGATGATATGCATGGACGCACGTCTAAGATGAAGAGTTATTTTAATTTTTTTTAAAAATAAAAAATATGCAGGCTGGCCAATCCCGCCCCATCTCAATACCATGGCCCAACTTCTGCTGTATCGTACAGCCGCCTTGGCCGTACAGCAGGTGTCTAATGATGTATTTTACCTAAATTTTCTAATATACCATTTCTCTGTCTTCTTTAATTTCTCTGATTTCAAGAATGAACATTAATTAATTATCATGTTCCATCTTTTTCTTTCTATTATCTCTAAATAAACCTTCAATCTCATTTAAAGTTTCTTAAAAAAATATAAAAAAGAATCAAACAAGTCAATTTTTAAGGTAAATAAATAAGGGCATAATTGAAATATTTTTCCTTGATATTGTAGAATGACTTATATATACTATATTGAAGTATCACAATACAATGATAATTCTTTTTAGACAATTTTATCCGCTTACCCTATTAAAAAATTATCAATAATAACCTCATTTAATTTATTTCAAATATGAAAGGTCACTCAAGAAAARTTTTTGCTTAATTTATTTTTCATATTTCAATAAGTTGCACATTGAARAATGYGTAACTCATAATTGTAAAAAGCAAAGGCAMCCATTATTTTTCGTATTTCTATCTTTTCTTTTAGAAAAGATTTCTTCATATAAATTTTGAGAAGTTAATTTCTTCATTAAAAAAGTGTTTGTATAAGAAATAATTAGTCATAATAATTATTTATATTGTACATTGAAAATAATATATAATTAGTAGGTAATAATCGTACCGTCCTCAAGTGGATCATGTTAGAATTTTAAAATAACTRAAAATCAATAAAATATAATTCCATAAATAATTATAAAGAACAACAGAGTAATACAATAAATTAAAATTCTTAACAAATATAATTGTATTGTATTGGTCAAATGATATAATATATATTTTTTTATTTTTCTATTAATCTCTAATTATATATGTAAAATATTAATTGATACAATTTATAAAGTAATATAAGACTGTCTAGTACAAAAYAATATTCAAAACACGTTATTTTAATTTAATATTTTGAAAAGAAGCATTTTTTAACATTACTTGCATTACGAACAGGAGGTAATAATTCATAACATATGAAGTTCTCAAGCCACACGCAATGAACTCGTTCCACCCCAAATCGAGGCCATTTTGATTTAGCTTGTTTAATATAACTTTAGTTAAATTTTACTAGCAAGACAAAGGCGTTCACATTACAAAAGAACTTTGGTCCAACGACTATATAGTTGACTGGGAATTAATTATTCAAATTCTTAAAACCCTGTGCACCCCACATTCTACAATGGTTAGAGATCAACTTCTGGAAAAGAATGTCGTAATGATGAGAGAAATTTCACTTTTTCTTATGTTCATCGTGCTGGAGCATCAAACTACGTCTGCCACCASTTTGGCTGTACCGGCGAGGTTCCAATACATTATGTTTAGGATCCATCTACAAGGAGTTTACCGAGAATACCAAGAGAAGCTGCGCAGGACACAAGTTCGACGCAGGTCACCAGTTCAACGACCACCACCACCACAGCCAAGTAGTACTCGTGTTAAACCTATGCCGGGGACTCCGAAGTTTGCCACCACCACCTCCGAAATCTATGCCGAGGACTCACCGTCGCCGCCGACAGCGTCTGAAAGGCCACCGCCAAGCATTGAACGTCGAGTTGATGCTTGTAACCTGAGGATGTGACCTTAATTATCTCTTGATCCTTCGTAGCATTATCCACTTTCTAACTTCACAAGAATGTCTTCTTTTTAGTGAATTGGCATATAACAAGGCAATGGCGATCATGAAAATCTGTAATAGTATTATCACGACTGGAATCATGGATAAAAATCTTCCTCTATAAGTTAATTTAACAGAATAACAGCTCAGTCCAAGCAAATGAGTTTTTGGGGATTAAATTCTAGTTCTGGATTCATTTTGATGAGATGTCCTTTTACTTTGACAAGTTTCTCAAAGCAATAATATAAAATAAAATATGATGTAAACGGTTGAATGACTTGAGTCAATGATATTGCCCGATCTGCAGCAAATAGTTTACAAATATCAACTAGTAATTTGAATTTAACGAGGAATTTTGCTAAATTTCACCGTAAATTCACAGTTCAAGACTAGGTAGAGATGAAGAAGTTGTAGTTAATTTCCTCATAGGTTTTTATCCAAATATGAAAATCCATGAACTGGTACTGATCATCCTGCTACCACCAGAATACTAATTTTGCAACGGCAGCAACAATACCTTATGGAAATTAGATGGTTTTAATTATCAAGATTTCGAAAAGGAAATGGTCAGCTGGCCACCGTNGTTGCTTACACATATTTTTCTAATTCAGGATTTATAACTTAGTGCATGAAAAGAGGCTTTACATTATGAATTCTTATTTAGCACATAGTTGTATTTGTTATACTCAATAAAGTTTTAATTAATGCATAATAAAACTAAAATTTTAATCTCCAAATTATCTTAATTAATGACTAATAAAATATATAAAGAACGATTTTTTCATAATACTAGTTTAATTGAAAAAGAAAAACCAATAGATGTGCGATATTTTCTATTTATTTTCTCTAATAGCATCACAAGTATAGTTTACTAGGAAAAACAATATGACTTATGTCATTTCATCGTTTGCAAAATTCACATGTGTAGCTAGAAAAACTATGGAGATTGACTTCATCTTCCATTAAAGAAAATCACGAGTGAAACTGAGAGGACAATAGCTAATACACTAAAATGAAAAGTAAAAACTAGAAATAATCGACATTATCAAAAAAGTCAATATAATGCAACCCATGTTTGACAATAAATAACACGTCCATTGCAAGTCCATGTAGCTAGTAAGTTCCAATGACACATTAAAAATTTCATATATATTTTGAACTATTATTTTAACCTAAAGTTGAAATTAAATAGTATTATAATTGCTTATAGATATCTTTCTAACTCATAATTTATAACTAAGTGCAAGAAAAGAGGCTTTACATTATGAATTCTTATTTAGCACATAGTTAATGTTTGTTGTACTCAATAAAAATTTTTAATTAATGCGTAATAAAACTAAAATTTCAATTTCCTATCAGTCTCAACTAATGATTAATAAAATATGTAAAGAACAAATTTGGCATTGTGCTAGTTTAATTCAAAAAGGAAAACCAATAGATGTGCGATTTTTTCTATTTATTTTCTCTAATAGCGTCGTTATTATACAAATATACTTTACTAGAAAAATAAATACCAGATATATATGAATCCATCTTTTACAAAATTCACATATGCATCTAGAACGTCTTTAAAAATAAATTTATAAAAGAATCAATCTCATTAAAGGAGTGTAGGACAGGGATAGGTTTTCTCATCAATTTGAGAGATAATTAATGACAATAACATTTTAGTAGCAATTCATTAGTAATTTTTTCTATGGTGATCGAAATTGTACGAAGATCCTGAAGATTATGAGTATTGAATATAATGAACAAATTTTGAAGATCCTGAAGATTGTGAGTATTTGATGACACCGAACTTGTCAGCTTATATGCAATGGTTGTCAATGTTTTTGTCCATAATTTCTTGGGTATCTACCTAGAAAAATAATCAACGAGAAGTAGTGTTCGTTGAATCATTGGTGATCTCCTTCGTCCTCGTTGGGCACACCCCAATTGGGCCAACAATTAGGAAACCAAGACTTAATAATGTCGAATTTGTTTCGTGGCCTTCCTCAACCCGAATGACGTTCTACACCAAGATTNCCTCATGTATTTCCTCCATAATTGCCACGACAGCAATGCTATTATTATTATCTCTATGGCCATTAACGACMTACAGATTCTCACTCTCACACTGCATGGGACTTCCACAACCTCTTCTTCTCGTGTTGTTTATRAAACATTGTAAGCCAATTTACGATAAGTTGATAATGAACAATAGTTGTCGAAGTTTTGACAGTTCTCAATATAAAATTAAAATAAATAAATAAACCTGTTGTTTTATCCATGCCCAATGACTGGTCATGATCTTATCAAATCAACAAGTAATAGATTACTTGTCTTTTAATAAAAGTCGCTTTCTTAATATTTAAAAGAGGAAATTTTGAACGGTGTAATAAAAATAGGTTACTTCTTGAATATAACTCTAAAAACATCTCAAATTTATTTTCTCAATTAGAATTAAAAGGATACTGCATCGTAGTATATCTGCCAGGACCGAACTGTAACGGTTTTGTTGATCAACTAATGCTGCGAAGGTTTTGTCCTCGTTTACTCCACACTTTTAACTTGTCCCCAGTCCAAGGTAAACTATAATACAGGTGCAAAAGCACTGCTGACTTTCAACCATCAAACTTAACCTTTAAAAATCACAATGGACCAAAACGGATACCTCGTGACAATGATAATCATGAAGAATGGAGCTGAGATCCAAGTGTTTATATATTCATATGTTCAAGAACTGGATACTTTTTTACATGTTTTTGTAGCTTATGCTTTTACATGGAATGACCATGGAGGCTATGAAGAAGAGTTATATGGCTATGGCCTTAAAAAAGAGTGGGAGAAGCCTAATCCTGTGCCAAGCGATAATAACTTCCGACGGGTACGAGACATCAAGGATAGCTCCAGGAAAAGAACTAAAGGTTGTAGTCACTGGGCCTCCGCCGAGGGCCAACTCTGTAACGCACATGTATGGTTCTCCGACCCCATGTCAAGGTGTTTTCATAACCACACCATCGCCGCCTCCCCCACGGTCGCTGTCCCCTTCAGAATAGTTAATTTTCAGCAGCCAGGCTACATAGATGTAATTTTTATTCCTTATTAGTAACGGATTCATCTTTTGAACTATTCAATGAATTTGCAGAAGTTATTAGGATTTAGTCTACATTAAAAAAAAATAAAATTGGGAAAGTAAAATGTCTTCGGTAATTATGTGTAATTTGGAGGGGATCTCAAAAGACAGCAGACAACTGAGAGCTTGAGTTTTGGTTTTTTTTGTCAGCCTTCTCCACGTAATTATAGTTTAACATCCTAGACAAGAAAAGTAGATGGTGGCTTTGATAGATTAGCTCTATGGTGGTCTAGGACCGATGAAAAGAAAAGTAAACAGTTAAATTTAAAGCATGTTAAACGAACACTGCTTGATTAATTAATATGATAAGTTAGAAAGTTCAAATCTCATCTCTAGCATTTGCTAGCTAGATACTTCTTCTTTTTCATGGCTAGGTCTAGAAGGAAGTAAATAGAAAAGTTATAATTTTCATGTCATGCCTCCATTCTGAAATCTCCCAACCCTAATTAACATTTTCACACCTCTTTTTAATTGAGAATGTTTTTGTTGTACTAATAACTCAGTAACAGTTCAAAAGAGATGTGGCGTGGTANTAGTAATTTACCTTATAAATTATCTCAGAATTGTACGAGGTAGTTTTATATGGTTGTCCTTTCTTCTATTGCCTTATTCCTTACTAAAAAAAAATGTTAGGAAATCCTGGTATAGAATATCGTTCTGGTTGTGACCAAACAAATTCGGCAATATTAAGTTTTGGTTTGCTAATCTTCAGCCTAATTCGCCATGTGCTAAACGAGGTAGAAGGAGATCACCACAAATTCAACAAACACAACTTCTAGTTGATTTTCTTAGTGAGAACATACCCAAGAAATTATGCACAAAAACATTGACAACCATTTCCGATGGTTTAAGCTGATAAGTTCGTTATAATCAAGTACTCACAATATTCAAGATCTTCGTAAAATCTTGATCACCGTAGAAGAAATTACTAATGATTTTTTATTAGAATATTATTGTCATTAATCATCTCYCAAATTGATGGCAAGACCTATGCTTGTCCTCGACTCTTTTGATGAGATTGATTCTTTTATAAATTTATTTTTAAAGATGTTCTAGCTGCATATGTAAATCTTGTAAATGATGAATGCACACATATCAATACTTTTTTCTAGTAAAGTATACTTGCACAACTATGATGTTATTAGGAAAATAAATAGAAAATATCACACATTTATTTGTTTTCCCTTTCGAATTAAACTAGCGTAATGCCAAATTCTATCTTTACATATTTTATTAATCATTAATTGAGACTGATTAGAGATAGAAATTTAAAACTTTATTGAGTATAACAAAGATTAACTATGTGCTAAAAAGATTTCATAATGCAAATCCTTTTTTCATGCACTAAGTTATAAATTGTGCATTAGAAAGATATCTATAAGCAACTATAATAGTTTTKAGTTTCGACTTTATGTTAAAATAATAGTTTAAAATCTATATGAAATTTTTAATGCTTCATTGAAATTTACTAACTCCATGCACGTGGGACGGACGTGTTATTTATTGTTAAATATAAGTGTCTTTATATCGATTTTTTTTTTTTTTGATAGTGTCATTATTTCTTTTTACTTTTCTTTTAGTTTCACTCCTGGTTTCTCTAATGTATGATGAAGTCTATTTCCAAATTTAGGACAACTAACATAAGTAAATAAATTCAATTAGATTTGTCATATGTACTCGCGAATGGAAAAACTAGTAAAAACATTTCAAATGTAGTATAAAGATTTATCAAGAAATTAGCTACCACTAGTGCATTAAAATGTTCAGTTTCAAGCTGAGATTATATATTGGCTGCGTCGATGTAGGCCTAACCTCCACACCACAGTAGAATTTCACGACGTTATAACTTACTTTCTAACATAAATTTAACTGGACTTTAGATTGTATGATGTTTATTTAGGTAAATATATAAGAATAAACATTTATTATTTTTTTCTTCAAGAAGAAAAAAATTATGTATATTATTTATGTATTAATATGTAATAGTAGTTTATTTGTGGATTATTTAGAATATATAATATAATTTTTTAATATATTTGATTATTATTTACTTTAAAATGTAAGAGAAAGTATTATATAATAGTTAGTAAGAATTATAAATTTATTATATATGTTATTTTATGTTTGATATATTTGTTAATATTTGGTAGTAGTTATTAAGTTGTAGGAAGAATAATAATATTTAATTGAAAATAATTAAATTTATTATATTGCAAAGCCCTACATGCTTACGCTAGGGAGCCTTGCTTCAAGCCTGGATAGGATAGATTCTAATATACAGAATTAAACGACACGTTTACTGGTTTGTAACCTTTGTTCAGGGTTTTAATTTATATAAAACGACAATCATAATCTTATTGTGTATACTGCTATTATGGCAACCTGTCCATTTAAATATAAGCCCTTGCCTTGCAAAAAAGCGAAATACAAAGCCTTAATATAACCTATAAAATATTCTCACCAATTATGCAACGACAATCCTAATCTTATTTTTTCAAGCTGAGAGGCATATGATTGCGCTATGTAGCGACCTGACTTCCGAGCTAGACGTTTGAATTGTTACCACGCTTGACTTACTTTACAAATTTTAGACATGTGGGGACCTAGCATTTATTTATTTTGGGTAAGGCTGGATTATAAGCCCAATAGAAATTTTACTATTTTTTTCTGCAAGGCAGAATGTATGAAGTACATGCGGTACAAATAGGGAAGCCCGCTTAAGCTTATGGATCAGGTCATAGATTCTATTATAAATATGGATATCGTTCCTATTTCAACCGCTTTTTTGTGGTTTGAATTGAGGGGTATAACGACAATCCTAATCTTATTTTCATTACTGTATTACAGGCATAAGTCCATTAAAAATAAGGTTTGTTCCTTTATTGAAAAGGAGGTAATACATATTAATTAACCTATGACTTTCTCACAACGCGCTACGAGGGTGATTTTATATGCGCTTCCATCTACCCAGTTAGTTCTCCCTATCAAAAAAAATGTTAAAGGGAATCTGTTGTAGAATATCATTCGCGCTTATTTAGAAGGCACCATTATTAATATTTTATTCCTGGTGTATATATGCTTTGTTGTTTGTATTATTATTTTTTCATTTTGTTTTGTTTCCTTTATTTATTTCTTGTCTCTTATTTTTTTTTTTATATTTTTTCTGATATATGTTATGATTTGGAGTTTATCCTATTTTATATATTATCTATATAATATTAATATCATTACCTATCTTCTCTATATATATAGTGTGTATGTTTCTTCCTTTATGTAATAGTTATTTTATTCATTTTTATTTCCTCAAGTATTTTATTATATTTGTGTATAAATATTTTATTGTATTTTTATTTATTTCCATTGTCCCGTTTTTTGTATAAGATGACAATTGTGTCATAATATATCTCTTATTGATCTTCGCATACATTTCGATCACCATAGATTTGTATTATTTGTTTTTGAAGTTATTGCTAATAAACCTTTTGTCCCTTTATGTTTTCTTTTATGTGTTTGTTCTTTATAATTTATTTTTGTATATTCTAGCTGCATTATATGTGAATTGTAATGTATGATTGTTCAATTGTTGTGTTGTCTGGGTGTGAAGAGTGCATAGTATACTACTATGATTGTTATCTTGATGGAAAAAGTAATAGAAAAATTACACGACGAAGAACTATGGTGGCTTTTTCTGTTTGACATGAAAAACTAGCAAAAAGCCAAATTCGATTGGCGTTGAGTCGTGGTTGTGTTTGTGATGTCGTGAGTGAGTAGTTGTTGATATGTGTTTTGATGTGACTGTTGTGGAGGGTGGATGATTTGAGAATTATACTTCAGTAGGCAATAAAAAAATTTTATTGGGGTATAATAAAACACTTATAGTTTGAATAAGCAATTCATAATGTGAGTGCCCTTTTGCATGCCACTAATGTGTATAAAGTAAGTTAGATAGATATCTATAAAGCAACTATAATGATATTTAGTCCAATACTTTATGCCTAAAATAATAGTTCAAAATCTTATGAAATTTGTGTATGTCTTCGTAATTCAGCTAGCTCCATGCCACGTGCGTATGAATGAGTAGTTATTGTTAAAATATAGCGTTGCTTTACATCTACTGTTTTTATAGCGTACGTAGCGTTGTTTCTAAGATTGGTTACTTTTCATTCAAGTGTATTAGCCATGTCTCTTTAATTTTTACTCTCTGATTGTTTTCTTTAATTTAGACCGAAGTCAATCTCTCATTATATTTAGC
>MEJB01000024.1:182007-230188 GCA_001752375.1 Rhazya stricta
AAAGTAAGGTTAGGTTTCCGTGGTGTGATTCCTACCCTTAAGCTAGAGTTCGTTACTTGGTGGTTAAACCTCGTTCCTCTACTTGGCTAAAGTTGTGATAGAACTCACTTCTTCTAAGCTAATAATTCAGTACCTGATAGTTAAACCCTTGCTCTCCTCTTCCAAACTGAAGTTCGGTACTTTAGTGGTCAAAAAGATTTAAATTAAATAACCGATTCACTAATATAATAAACATACTCAAATTGTGAATTAAATGCTTTGCTGGTAATCTAAATTTAAAATTTCTTAAAATTCCAAATTTTCACAAATAGGAGCCTGTTTAGTTCTACTTTCTCTATAAATTATACATGGTATAAGAATTTGAGAGAATACTGAGTATATTATATCGTACCTTTGTATAATATTAACTAAGTAAGATAACTCTAATATACGCAATAATTTATTATTTATGATATCTTTAATCTCTCCCTCTTCTCAGTAAGGTAAAGTGTGGTGGCGAATACCTCCCGTAATTGAAAACTTCCAAAGCTGAATTTCAGAACTTAAAGAAGTTCTAAAATATTGAAGACCGTCTTCCTCCCAGCTTAATATGTGATAGTGATACTTCTTGCAACTGGAAACTTCCGAAGTTAAAATTGGGAACCTATAGAAGCTCTAAGATTAAAAGATGTACTCTACCCAGCTAAATGTAGTAGTCATGCTTCTGGTAGCTGAAACTCCCAAATCGGAAGTTCGAAACCTAAAGAAGTTCAAGTAAAAAGATTTCGTGTTACAAAGCTAAATGTGGTAGTTGATACTTCCTGTAAATTGAAATTTGGAACTTAAAGAAGTTCCAGTGTTTAACGACGTTCTTCCCAGAACTAAAGTTTTAGTAACTACCTAAAGTTGAAACTTACTAATCAATTTTGTAACCACTGGGAGCTATTAAACTTTGAACGCGTCAATATTGGACATGTTACCTTCTCATTAAACTTCAAAACAACTCTAAACATCTATCACAACCAATAGAGAATAGGTTTCCTCAATTTACGTTCAAATCCGGAACACGTCCAACTACTCCGCTGAACTTTAAAAAAATTAATACCGTAAATCGTAATAAGATAGAGAATAGTTCCCCCATTATATCGTCAAATCTGTACATGATAGTACTCCTCACTGAACTTACATAAAATAAAACTTTTGAATCTGTGTTAAAATTGAGAATAGTTCCATTATTCTCCGTTCAAATTCGGTATGTGATTCCTCGTAAAATGTAAACAGCCAAACTTAGAAGAAACGCGAGTTCACTAACGGCGTTTTAAACGGAGAATGAAATTTTGAGACATCAAAGATGGTATAAAACCAACTGGAAACTGTACTTAAGCGAACTAATCTAACGCTCCTATAATAATAAGTATAGTATGGTCGTGAGCATCGATTAAGGAATCGTTTCCCTAAGTCAACTTATAGAAAATCCTATATAACTTCTGGGGTAACTTATGAAACTGATATGTAGAGTTAAGCTTCTTCAGATTGTAAGTCAGATCAGAAATGTTTTAAATCTGAATTTAAGGAGTAAACTGAACTATTTAGCATGTAATCGTCCAAGTAGTAAGGTAACAGACTCCAAGTCGATTAAGAATTTCGTACGATTATCAAGGAAACTTCACGGATATTTTTAGCTAAGTTTTTAAGATGACGCTCAATTGACGGTTGATTAGCCAACTAAGTCCTCATTTATAGGATAGTTTAGTTTTTGTAATCGGAAAATTCCTTAGATGCGTTTAACGAATTGTTATCTAGCGAAAGCATGTGAATGTAACAAACGTCACGAAGTTGTTTCACCCGATATCTATAAACCTAAAGGAAAGAGTAATTTAAAAATTTCGAACTTCAACTATTGGCTAAATGTAAACTTCTGATGTATAGGGAACCAATCGTACCAAATCACCATGAAACTGCTTCTAGGACCGCTACCGGAAGTAGAAAATTAAGTTAATAAAAGTATTACTTGTAGGAAGCTCAATAAAATAGGTTCTAATTTAGGTAGTCTTCTATTGAACTTATTAAAGATATGGAACTTAGCATTTAAAGTCTTAAGCTGAAACTATAACATTAAATCGTTTGAATTCGTCTAAGTTGTAGTTAAACATTAAAAGATCAACGAAACTCGTAAACTGAACAAGAAGTTATGATGAGCTGCCCTAAGTTGGTAACTCGTCGCCTATAGAACGATAACCCTTTGAAGAGGATGTTCAGCGAAGGATGGGTTAAACCGATTGAAAAACGCTAAACTTCGCACTACCATCATAGCTATTAGTACTAACGTGATACTAGTCTACCTCAAAACATCATCGTTAAAAGTACTGTCTCGAAGAGGTTAACATCTTGTCAAGAAGCCGTTTCGTTAGTTAATGTTCTCAAACGTCTTCTGAGTGATAGTAGAAGACTTACAAACACTGAACAAGGTCGTAAATGTTCCTGTACTAATAAATAATCTTCTGAGTCGAAGAGACGCCTCTCCTAAAGTCGAAGCCTTGAAACTTGATTTTCGAAGTGAGAGCAAAAAAATTTCCAAAGTCGTGCAACTTTAAAAAATCGAGCAAAGGAAAGTTAATATAATTATTTTGGGGAGAGAGAGAGGACGGAGGGAGAGGGCAAGGGAGAGAGAGAGAGAGAGAGAGAGAGAGAGAGATTTAAGTCACTGCATCGAAATTTATAGAAGATACAGTATGAGTTGATGCATGAGAACATCAAAAGAGCAAGAAAGAAATCGAAGCAAATGCCATAGGAGATCACTACCACCATCATTTGTCAACGAAGAATGCGCCGGCGACAAACCATCAAAACCATTCTGTGCTGAGGTCAACGAAGCCACAATTGTCTACCGATCAGAGCTTTCACCCTAACCTCATGGTGCAGCAGCCGAAGATCGCCGATAGACGCAGGGAACCGTTCTCCGTTGCCAAGGCGGCACCGGCCTCTTCTTCTCTGGTTGTTAAAACAGCTTGATTTATCGCTGGACTTAGAGGCAGTCAAGCTCGTTCTTTCGACCGATCAACTCCGCTATTGCTCTGAAGTTCTTCGAGTACCCAAGGACGAAATGGGTTGTTTTGAACCAGTGCAAGGATTACAAATCATCAGCAAGGGGAATCCAAGCTTCCGGCGACTATGGTGGAGGGGATTTCAGAAGCAACTGAAAAAATAGGACAAAGAAGGCAAATAAATAAAAAAAGAAATGCAAAAAAAAGTGTGAAAACAAATAGAAAGCAGCAAGAGTAAAAAAAAAAACAGCGAAAGAAGAAAAAAAAAGATGAAAACAAATAGAAAGCAGCAAGAGTTAAAAAAACAACGAAAGAAGAAAACAAAAAAGATGAAAGCCAGAAAAAAAAAATGGATCAATTCTTGCAAAAGAAAAAAAGAGGCGTTCATAATGAAAACATATACAGGCTTACAATTTTTTATTTTTTAAAGATATGCCGAATACAAGAAAAAATAGTACATTAAATACTATATGAACATGGAAGAATTAGTTATGCAATAATAAGGTATCAAGTATGAAGGAAATTATTTGGACAAGAAAAAATAATATCATACATATACAAGGRCTTATTAAGGTACCGAAATTGGCAAAATAATGAGAAGWAAAAATGAAAAGGCTCATCTAACTAATTACATGTGTATATATAGACGAAAAGGAAASAGAATTGTATTATAATTAGAAASACAATATGTGTAGATATATYTAAATTATAGGTTGGATTACGAGAAATCAGACTATATATATCTATCTAATTAGATAGAGTTAATGGGCCAAGAAAAGCAATGTGRGCTATGGAYATTGWAAGCCCAACTATTGAAGAAAAAAAGGAGCCCAACAGTAAGACAAGAAAAGAGCAAGCCCAATGTTTGAAGAACGAAGAGAGTTCAAATATTTTAAAGTTGACCCAAGAGAAATAATCAAAATTTTTGAACTTGTGATATTGCTCCAAATCGGTTTGGAACTTATCTACTTGAGACTCATCAACAAGTTTCAAATTTCAAAGTAATTTGTAATTATGAAAATTTTATTAAATTAAATTTTTATAACTCATTTAAATAATTAAAAGTCAACTTTAAATATTTTCATTTAAAATTGAGGCGCACTTACCATTCTGACACCAATGAAAAGTTACCACATGTGAAGGATAACAAGGTTTAGCTAGCTAGTAAAAAACCAATGAAAAGTTACCACATCTCAAGAACAACAATGTTCAGTTAGCTAATAAAAATCAATGACACAACTCGACAAATTACAATGTAATTTTTAGCTAAAACTTCGACTAATTAAATTAATTTATTTTGTTTATAAATAGAGGTCAAAATATTAAAAAAAGAAATCTCAAACTGAAAGACACTTATAAAAAAGTAAATTTTTTTAATCAAATTTATAAAATTAATTCTTTATTATACATTTCTTTTATTTTTTTATTATTACTTTATATACGAAATATTTGTTTAAATAATATCATCAGTTTTCTTTCTTTAGATCCAATAAGATTTTCTTTTTAATCCCCATATCCATATTTATGAGACTAATCCGATTTCAAATTTGAATTGGAATTGTGCTAGCATAATTTGACTGACTCACTCGAGAAAAATTTAACGTCGAGTTATGGAGACACAATGTTTTGCACATAAGCGACTAAGATGCAATCTCCAGACAAAGACCCTCATTAAGGATGGTCAAATGTAAAACACCATACATTTCATACCTAATGACTCCTCCAASTACTGGTATCAAGTTCTTAAAATGACTGTATTTGATAACGTATAATATACAACTCAATGGTCTGGAACAATTCAATGGCCGATTTACCCAGTTTCTTGGTTTTTTCCCCTTTGTTTAAAATTCCCTGATGAACAGAATTATCCAAGCCATTGTTCACAGCGCCGATCACTGCTGCCACCAACAGCATGCCGAATGCTGATCTTCTCAGTAGCATACTTCTGCTGGAGCCACTCAAAAGCATTCACATCAAGTTTCCCAGATACAGATTTACCTTGTTTCCTACGAATATGCTGCTCCCTGATAGAAGCCCAAAGTTTCGCAATTGCATCCCGCTGTTTGGAGGTAAACCTTGAAACATTATCATGGGCATGCTGGACTAAGATGTCAATGACTGTTTGGCACCTGAGAAGGGAAAGCTAAGCCATACCTCCAAGGAAGAAGCGCAATAACCTTCTCAAATCATTATATAGAAATATAATTGAGTCTTACCATGGGGTTTTGTATCGTCGTGCAGCAATCTCTAAGCAGGAAATCAATGCTTCTCTCTCCGCTTTCAGAAATCTCTTAGCCTCATMCTCTTCCTTTCTATTTCTCTCAATTGCTCCTTTTTYCCCCTTTACTTTATCATCTTTTTTTGACGTGCTTGGAATTAAAGCATCAAGTCCAAATGGATCAGGCTCTTCCTCCTGTCCTTGAGGTGTAGAACCAGTAGAGGAGTCCTTTRACTGTCCATCAGCATTTACCATCTGCATAACATCTTCAAAAGCAGCAGCTTCTTCATTATCATCATCAACTGTTGCAACAGGAAGGCTTGATATGGCTTCTTTTATTCTCCCAGAAGCTTTTGAAAACTATTACATAGATAAAAACATCAGTCAGCTAAAGAGGAAATGAATGTGTTAAATATAATGAAATATTGAACTTTTGGTGCACACAGAAAGTTTCAAATTTGAAGTACTTAAACTTCTCACTGGTCATGAACAAAAGAGGCTGTTTTCTGTGATTGAGCTAAAAATTTCAACAGAGTGAATAGTTTCCTCTTGAAGATTTTCGGCGTAAAGGGTTCTCATGATGCCCAGAACTAGTACCCCCTCTCCCAAACCCACTCGAATGACAATTTCCCAAGATCAGTCTCACCAGGTGTGTCCAAGTTGCTGAACAATGTGCCACTTAGAAGAATTCGTGGAAGGATGAATAGAGAGATAAGGAAGAAGCATAGAAAGAAACACCTTAAAAAGATGCACTAAAGCTGCAAATTGTTACAGAAATGATGGAGGGTTTATGATCGATAAACCAAGTAGCACAGAAAATGCTCCCCACCAAAGAGGAAACTTGGTATTGAATAAAGAAGGGGTCTACAAAAGCAAAGGAAATACAAAACAGGGAGAATAATTTGCCAAATAGTAAGGTAGGATCCAGAAGAGCTTTGATGAAGGAGAATACTATCATGAACCTAACTAAAATAGTAATGAGGATATTTATCTAGTCTACTGAACTTGGTTTTACTAAGAACCTCCAGGAATGAGATTAGAGCAGGCTATTGATATTTTCACTGGCCTCCAGATCTCTAGTACAGCTTCACTAAACTGTTGTATCAAGCCACTTTTACCAGTAATGTTAAAATTAAGTTGTTTGTATCCTTTAGAGGGGGTTTCATTTGTCCAGATGGTTGTATTTTTAAAATTTTGAGATAGGGAATTGAGATTTATAAGCCTAAGGAACTGCTTGATGAATTTTAGAATGGACCCGTTGATGGCAGATAATTTTAATGTGAATCAAATGGAATCAATTAAACAGTTCCAGAATTAAAAAGACAACACTTCTTACTTCTTCGCTATCCATGCCACCAGTTCCAACAATTGCCACAGTAGACCATAAGACCATAGGGTCCGAATAGCAATGCTTGAAGATGGATTTTCACATATGTGCAGATATGAATTATGGCAAAAAGATGCAACTTAACTTCACGGGTATTCATCCACCCACTAAAATAAAGAGGAGAAGAGGTTCAGTAGCATAACAACAAACATACACATACAGCCATACACATACATTTATATAAGGAGACACAGTACAAAGGGGGGAAAAGAGAATGAAAAGAACCTTCAGCAAGGCTTTCGCCAATAATTGTTGTCTTTTTCCAGGTTAACCTGATAAATGTTCAGCACGACAAACAAAGAAGTTATTCCCACCAATAGAAGGACAAAAGACACTCCACCTTTTGGTCTCATGACATGACTCTTAATTGCATGCTTTTAAACACTAGGAAAGCACGCACTAATATGTAAATGCTAATGATTTCTAAATTGTAATTTTTCTGCATAGGCTTGGAACGTTAAAAAATGTCTAGATTTATGATTCTCAAATTGAATGATTCCCTATCTGATTCAAGTGTAAACTCAATAGCCCGTCTCCATGTTTTCCACCATGCTAATAAGATTCAAATTCTATCAAAAGGTGGTGTCAACTTTGTCAGCTAACTCATATTGCAATGATGGAACAAAACCAAATCTATTAACTGAGAAATCAACTAGGTTAGATAGATCCACATGAACCTGACTCAGAAACTATCTCTGACCTTTTTACTTGAACATTTATAGTAATGGGAAATAATCAGCATGGTATATGGTAAAGCAAAAAGTTCTCAGCTGTGCAAATAGAAGAAAAGAGATGCCGAGAATCACACTTAATTTAGGTAAAAGAATGCACCTAAAATTCAGAGGAAGTTCATAATTGCATTTGAATGTTTCTTGAGACACTCAACAACCGGGGTTCCTATTGAAGGGATTGGAGTACAGTTTGATGAAACTTATCATACTCAAACTTTAGCCAAAACTAGATTACAGCTGAATCTCCTGTTAGTCAAACTGAACTGATCAAATCCCCAGAAATACATTGCCTACTCCGACTATGAAACTCTATTTCCAAAAACGATACAAACAAAAGAATGGAGGAAGAAAAAAACATACAAAGATATAACTTCCCCTAGAGACCAAACGCATACACTCTCAACAACATTCTACTAAGCTCTTGTTTTTAAAAGTATACTTTTTCCATCAGCAGTTTATAAAGATATAGAGCAAATGCATCACACAATCTTACAAAGCATGAAAAAGGCAAGGAAGTACATGCAGCATTTACATTCCAATGATAATAAAACAATCAGTCATGAATTGTTGTGCTTTAGACTGTACTTGAGTATTGATCATAAAGGTTTTAAACGTAAATCAACTTCAAAAAATAGAACAAAACAAATTTAGTAGCTCCAGCATAAATCAGGACCAAACTTATGTTGAAGCATGCAGAACTTTTTTCACTAATAATCATGTACASAAAGAGTGAACGAAAAGAACGAGTTATGTACCACAAAGCTGTCATCAGTGAACAGGTCATTAGCCACAACAGACCTAATTGTCCATGGCCTCAACAGATGTTGCTGCTTCTTATTAAAGCACTGCAAGAGAGACCAAATCAAGCTAAAGTTTATCAAGTACAGAAGTTGCGAGTGGTACAGACAGAAACCTACACAAGACAGAAAATCAAACTCACACCTCAATTGCGTCTTGTGCTGCAGAGAACAAGGCATGATAATCAGCCCGCACCGAGGCCTCATTGCAAGTGGTGGGTGAAGACATTGCCCCTTCAAGTATAGCAAAGAAGTAATCACTAGTTGAAGGCTTGACACTACCAGCCTGAATCAGTTGTATAGCAAGCTTTGATGCCTTGCTGAATTTCGAGGTATTCTTTATATGTGATGCTATTTTTTGCATTGCCTCTATAACTTGTGTCTCTGAAGCATCAGTTGTTGTTTTAAACCTCAATCGTTTCCCTGGTGCAGCATCTGTGAATAATAAACCATCCGTTACATTTGCTATCCAAAACAAAGCAATTACTGGTAATAGAATCAAACCTAACCACTATAAGCCCCTGAAAATAAATAAAGACTGAAAGTCATATATAAATAAAATGGTGCCAACATATATGAAATAAAAGGAACTAGACTACTTTGGATACCCGATTGCTAAAAGAAAAAGCTCCAAAGAACAATTCACAAACCAACATAGGCTACAAGCATTTTCATATATCAAAGAATAAGTTAAATACTTCAAATTTATCACCTTTACAAACTGACTCTCAATTATAGGATCATGGGTCCTTGCCGAATCAATTACCACATCAAAGTCCAAAAGCCCAAAAAGTACCAATTACCATAAATTTGAACTCATGAAAGTTAAAATTGCACTCAAAGTAAATTGCATCCCGATATATAAAACAAACCAAAGAATGATTGAGTTAAAACATTAAAGAATAACAACAATTAATTCTTCAATACCTTCAGGTTTTGGAGGTTCCTCAGAAGACGGCTTTGTGCGCTTGAGAGCACTCTTGAGTGCGGGAGCTGGTGCTTTTGGTGGTGGTGTTGGCGAAGGTTCTTTTCCGACGGTACCGGAATGCCCAGCTGAAGATTGCAATTCTCGAGCCTGAGGGGCAGAGGGTGGTGGCAAATCTTGAAAAAGGTCACCGGCCATGGCTCTCAGCCTTCTCTAGCAACCTCTTCTCTGTCTTCCCCTTCGTATTATACAGCTGCAGCAGTTGATCCTAAGCGATGTTACAGATGACAAGAGTTCGTATTGGGATATAATGTGTGCCGGGAGGAGGCGGTAGCRAGAGGTATAATGAAGAATTTGAGGAAACTTCGCAGTTTGTACTTCTATAATATGACATTTTCCTAGGGCTGCAAGACCAATGGCCTAACCCCCTGCGAAAGGGTCATTGCCATGTGGATGATGGAACACCCGAAAAGGGAAGCTTGCCATTGAGAACTTAGGTGGGGCGAGACCAATGGTCTAACCCCCTGCGAAAGGCCCATCACAAAGTCCATATCTTAAACAGTAGGAGAAAGATCCACAACTGAAGTGAAAGTGCAAATCAACCTGAAGCAGCTTTAATAAAATTGAAATTTAAAGTCTCAAGTCTAAAATTTTTAAATATTATATTTTTATAACGGCCTGATAATGTAAATATAAATTTGATAATGTATATTGTAATATTTATATATTAGATTAAAATATTACTTACTTATATAATTATAAAAGGAATTAAGAAAAATTAACCACATAATATTATTAACTAAATTAAATGAAATTAATTTAATAAATATTTATTTCTTCAGTTGTAAAAACAAGGAGTACGAACCATGACCTACCTTATTTAAAATCCAGGAGAAATGATTTCTTTGTTAAAGGACAAGTGTGAGCCCTTTCAATTAAAAAAGTTAGGATTTTAATTTCTATCAAGACTGTACGCTTTATTTCTTTTCTTGTAATAAATAAGTAGTTGTATAATCGTAGTTTTCATTACATGCCTAATAAAATTCTAGAAATGTGTTGTAATGGATTGTTTCATTCTTGGTAAATATCCATCCAACAGCCCGATTCCTCTTGTAAATAATGTGAAATAAAATGAAAATAAATAAATGCTAACATTCACTTTCTCGTTTCCAAATTGTAACAGTCAATTAAACGCTTAGAGACAACCTGAATATTTGGTTAATACCATGCCTGTCCGAGTGCTTTAATTGATAGTTATTTCTACCCTTCCCCCCCCCCCCCTCCTCTTGAAAGAAAGACTCCAGTTTACTCGTTCGAGAATTTAATTAATATTTCTTCATAATCCTTTTATGTGTCACAATTGAAATAGACAAAATACAATAAATTAAAAGAAAAAAGTTAAATCAACTAACATACACTTATTATATTCCTCACAACTCCAAGTTACATGTCCAAGGGCTTCCTCTCCTAATCAAATTGAAGAAGAAGGCTTTTGACTCTATCGATTACTATATGAAATAGTAAACACAGAAGCAGAATAGTAATGCTCCGGAATATGTTTATGGAATGGTCCATTTTGAATTGAAGAATCGTTTAGAAAAAAAGTGGAGAGAGACCTAATCAGCACAAGGAAAATTAAGCAAATAACAAGATATAAGGGTAAAGTTGTAATTCTTTTTATTATATGTATGAAATGGTGTAAAGAAGATATTTATATAAGAATTAAGAAAAAATTGATGTTTTATGACATTTATTAACAGAACCGAGAGAGTACTTTCCTAATATTCTCCAATAATTATATGTCCAAAGTGAAGAGAAACAATTATTTATAGATGATGAAATTGAAGAATGCTATCCATAAATTATCTTTAAAACTTCAAGTAATATAATGAAGACATTAAATCAAAGAACTCTTTTGTACTTGAAAATATGCAAAATGAACACTTTTATTTAAAAATTAAAAGAAAAGGCATTTTAAGGATACTTATTAAAGAGATGAACATAGGCTATAACTATAAAGGTCTCTAAGACGGTCCTAAATGTAAATTTAGTAAAAAAATTTGATACTATTATTTTAGCAAAACTCCTCTAATATTATTTTCTAAAACATGTTTTTTTTTTTTCATTTTTTATCTTAAATTATAAGTTCTTTAAATATTTGGTAAGCATATATCAATACTTAAATTAAATAAATAATTAAATATATCTAATATTTGTGGTGATTCGAACTATCTTTATTAATTTATAAATTAACATATATTTATAGTGGCAAGACAATACATTTAAATCAGAAGAAGATCATACTGTTTATTTTGTCTAGTATATAGAGAAGTCATTAATGCATACGTCGAAACATATTTCAAAGTTCAAGTTTCTTGTCATTAAAGTTTAATAAATAATCGAAGAGTCACTTAAAATTGTGGTGAGAGCATCTCAAAATCATGTTATCATACATTATAATCAAAAGAGATTTTAATTAGATCAGTTTTAAATATTATTTTTCTGATATCAAATAAATCATTAGTAAGAGTACTGGCGATTGGATATTACATATATATAAATGAAAACGGAAAAAATTAAAGTTAAGCAGGGCACTAAGCCAGGAAATTACCACATGATTATGACAAGAAAGACAAATTACGAAATTTGAATCAGAATGGTGAAACACTCACTTAACCACAGGACAGTATTAAGACGATCATTGTCACTTTTCCTTTTTCAATTATTAATAAAACATTATTTTCCCCTGTTCTTCTTGATTTAAAATATAGATTTCTTCTTTCTTTTTTTTTCTTTATGAATTAAAATATTAATACTTGAAGCTTATAAATAGAAATTAACAATTCAATCAAATTTGATGGCGCCAAACCAACCCTGTAAGACCAAACGTGTTATGATTAGTATCGTTAATTATTATTTTTTATTTTTTAAAGTTACACTCGACTTTAATTCATTTACCTACGATATGGTATAGTTTTTTTTTTTTTTTTTTCCTGGTAAGCATGCACGTGAATGTCACGGATAATTACGAAGTTTTTTTAAATTTAAAAAAGAAGTTTAATTATAAAGGGGAGGAAAAATGATTCTTGAACCCACTATAGACTTGGTTAAAGAGCAACAGTCAAATAATGTGAAACATTGTTTTATCACCAAGATAGGAAAATCAATTAAGTAATCTTTTCACTGTTTCCCTTCATATGAATCATATTACTAAAGCTTAAATAGAACATTCCTTTTTCTGCACTTGGAAAGGAAAATAAATAAAAAAAGAAAAAAAAAGAAGAAGAGTAGAAAATTTGTCCCTTTTCAGATAATAAATTTTTCTGTTAACATGAATTTTTTACTTCATTTTACTTTCATTATAAGTTTTTAAAGAAGTAAAGAACAAGAAATATAATAGTAAGGAAATAAAGAAAAGGAAAAGAAAAGTATAAGGGTCTATGGTTTATGACAAATAACAAAGTATAGAACAATATCCAAAAGAAGGAAAGATATTTATTATTATTATTATTATTATTAAGAGGAAGCAGAGGAAGTAAGTTGATCCTTCCTTAGCTTTAGTTAATGGAAGCAGAAGATCTGCCAAAAACTTAGTAACAAATTAATAAATCCAACACAAATTGATGTATCTAACAGACAAACTTTATTTTAGTATTCTTCTATATTATATATTACAAAAAAATTTATTCTAGAATAACCTATAGTGTTACTAGGGGAAATTAGAAAGGAAATCAACATATTCTGCTTTTTAAAACTATTGGATCGATTAATTTGTGTTTAAGTCGGGACTCGAGAATGTCTCTTAAAGGAAGTGAAACTCATCAAACGTTATTTCCTTTAATCAAAAATTCGGACTCGAGACCTTACTTAAAAAYTATCAACGTATACTTAATAATCATAAAAAGAAACATGAATATACACTCAAAGTGGATTTTCTCTCAGACCTTTCCATCCAATAACAAGAATATTTTTGTTAATCGAGTTACTACCTCAACTCTTTTTGGGGGGGGAAAACAATTGTTTCATAACTACTATATACTTTACCACTATTTTCTTGTTTCCCTCAATGTCAGTCACTTCCTTACATGAGTTTTTCTAAATTTGGTGAGCCAATATCGAAATAATAACATAATTATTTAACTCGCRAACCAGAACTCAATGACTTCATTTATCTTTTATTCTTTTCAAACTTCGATTAAATCAATTCTTCAAGTTGAAAACGTTACAACCCTTCCTGTATATCAGGACTAGCTTTGAGTGATCCTTAATACAATCCTATATGCCATTTTGCATCGAATGATTCGATATTTGATAAGCTCTGCTCACACCGATTGCCCCTCTCTCCATTTTCTGCCCATTCGAACTCGAACGAGATGATGTTTTTGCCATTGTAGTTTAATGTTTAAAATGGCCACATGAAGTCCAAAATGTTTGACTGAATTGGGAAGATGATATTTTGGAATGAGATGTACAAGAGTTTCCATGCCCCAAATACATCTCCCATCGGTGAATGCGAATTACTACCAGTTTCACTTTCTTGGATGCTAGTAGTATTTTTCATCTCTCTTCTTGCATATGCAAAGACGTGCAACCCACTTCCTCACGCTCACGCGACCCCACGAGCAAACCCTAATTTCCGAGACTCTTTTCTTCCCTTCCTATTCCCATTTCTCAAGAGAGCGAAACAAAGAAAGAAAGGGAGGTCAAAAAATTTTTTTTTTTTTTTTGTATAATATTGAGAGAGATAGAGACGATGAAAAGGACAGAAATCCTAGAACTTTGACACAAAAACACACACCCCACCACCATAACCTAAGAAGAGAGATAACTCTTTCAAGCTTTCTCAACTCCCTTCTTCTTCTTCTTCTTCTTCTTCTTCTTACGAATTGTGATCACTGTGTGTGCATGTCTTTGTGTCTCTAGCTTAGATCTTTGTTGGGTTCATCGCTCAACTGATTCAATTTGTCTTTCTTCCACCGGTTATGTATAAAACCCTTTGTCTCACTGTTGTTTTCTTGCAACTTTTTCTTTATAGAAAGTCAAATTTCTGAGGACAAAACAAAGATCTAACCTGAGATATATAATTTTGGGGTGATTTAAATCCTCTCAAGTTAGCTAAAGCATCTTTGGTTGATCTGATAGTATGTCAAACCGGTGGTGGGCCGGCCAGGTAGGTCTACCTGGAGTTGAAACATCTTCATCTGCTGGCTCCCCAGCACTGAAGAAGCCAGATCTGGGCATATCTATGAACGATAACAGCGGAAGCGGGGGCAGCGCCGGAAGAGATGATGATGAAGAAAGAGAGAACAGCACTGATGAGCCTAAAGAGGGTGCAATTGAAGTAGCAACACGCAGGCCAAGAGGAAGACCGCCGGGTTCCAAAAACAAGCCAAAACCACCAATTTTCGTCACCAGGGACAGCCCTAATGCCCTAAGGAGCCATGTCATGGAGGTAGCAAATGGTTCTGATATAGCTGAAAGCATAGCACAGTTTGCAAGGAGAAGGCAAAGAGGAGTTTGTGTGCTCAGTGCTAGTGGAACTGTGACAAATGTAACCCTTAGACAACCTTCAGCTCCTGGGGCTGTTATGGCTTTACATGGCCGCTTTGAAATTCTCTCTTTAACCGGAGCTTTCCTCCCAGGACCGGCCCCACCAGGGGCTACCGGCCTAACTATATACCTAGCCGGAGGCCAAGGTCAAGTCGTTGGCGGCAGTGTTGTTGGGTCACTTGTGGCTTCCGGCCCAGTTATGGTGATTGCATCCACATTTTCTAATGCTACTTATGAGAGGTTGCCTATAGAGGATGATGAAGAAGCTAGTGGTGCAGTTCAGGGACAACTCGGTGGAAGCGGATCACCGCCCCTTGGGAGTGGTGGGGCGCCTCAGCAAGGCGGTTTGGGTGATCCATCTTCGATGCCGGTGTACAATTTGCCACCAAACCTAATGCCTAATGGTGGCCAGCTGAACCATGAAGCATTTGCTTGGGCGCATGGCCGCCCTCCTTACTAGAATTCAGGTAAAATAAATATCACTAGTAGTATAATTAGAAAGTTTGAAGGCGCCTGAGAGACAAATAATTAACTATCTTGATCACTTATATTGTACTACTCTAGACGGATGATGGGACATAGAGACGAAATTCAAAGGTTTATGTGTGTATATTTTCTATTGAATTTGCTTGAAAACTCGTCATCACGAATAATTAGGTCTAATGTCCATTAATYCCCTCTCAAGCTTTGCTGCTTTCTCCTTCTTCTTCCTCCCCGTGTTACATTTTTTGAAGAATAACGAAGTTTTGAGTAGAATTGAAGCAGCAAGGGAGTCGATGATATGCTTTCTCCTCTATCCCAGAAACGCCTGTCCACACGAATTTTTAGGTCACTCATAAATATAGGACACTAGAAAGAAGTGAAATGCAGTGAGGCCTCCATGTGCGTTCCAGTAAAACATCCACGAGATTCTATAACTTCTATAAACTAAATATGTTTCTCTTACTCAATTAAGATCTTAATTCGTAGTATAAACAAAAAATAATTTACTCAAATCTCGTTTCAAGTTTCAACCATACTCGGTGTTTCCCAGAAGATAATTTCCTGATGGCACTTCTACAGGAAGGATGTGATATATAGTCTTAAGTGCAGGAGATGAAGTAATTGATCTAATTTATGTTGTCCGTGGTAGATCTTTGATGATCATAATCATCATGATCGTTTGTTTTCATTCCTTGTGATATTCCTTTCTTCTTCTTCCTCAGGAATTGATCCACCAGGGCCCTTTTCTTTAATTTTTCTTCTTCATAATGGTTTTTCTTTGAATCAATATATCCATTGAAGATGCTCAGCTCTCTCTCTCTCTCTCTCTCTCTCTCTCTAGGTTTTGGTTTTATGAAGTTCAAAATACTCGAAGGAGAAGAGAAGGGCAACGAAAACTGACCTGTTTTCCTTTGTTTTCAACTTTTTCCCCTTTGAAATATGTTTGTTGGGAAGATTTTCAACTGGTTTTCAGAAAAAAAAACAAAGAACAGATTATGAATTCCAGAATAAATTGTATCGATGAAGCAGTAGCTTTTTACACTGAAATGCTTTGAGTTTATGAACAAGACATGAATCGTTTAATTTATGGGGGGAAATATAGATAATAGGGGCCTGCATGAATATAAATACACATCTTTAGGTCATTTTTCGGCTTGAAGTCTCTATATACAGAAGTAGAGTACTCAGTAAGATGCATATTCCAACACAAAGGTTTTCTCCTTTTCCTTTTAAAATTCCAACCAAACTAAATTGCATTTTCAAAATATTTTTCAATTTTTTAAAGTTCATCTAGACTCCGAATCTTTTAATATCCCATTGTTACATATTTTTGCTATATTAAATCATCATGTGTATATATATTTAAGATAATAAGCCTCGTTACTTGATTGATGTAGCGAAAAATACATAATAGAAAGTATATAAAAAGATCTTTAGTCGCACAATAGTATTTGAAATAAAGTAACCTCTTCTTCTAATTGAGCTCATTGGTTGAACAAATTAACATTTWGTAATTGATAAATATTCACTTCTGATTAATAACAAATATGTTAATTAATGCATGAAAAGCCTTCAGCATTGAAAAGAAATTATAGGAAATTCAATTTTTTACCTTTTTTACTTTTTCTTTTTCTTTTTCACTTTTTCTTTTTCTTTTTCAGCTTTCTGAAATTGTAGTTCATGCACTCACTAGAGGATAAGTTAATTTTGCAAGATTTGTGGCAAATTTGTAACTTAGCCCCTTTAATAAAATTGAAGCGAAAATTTACTTTGTAATATCTAAATTTTAATTATGAAGAATTTATTTTTTATTCTTTGAGGTTTTGATATTCATTTTTTCTCTCTAAATTGGAAAGAATCCGACAAGACAAACGCGGCTAAGTGCGAAGAGTTTGAATTGTGAATTTGGCTAGAGTATTTCATAATCAATTTAACAAAACTCTCAATATCGTTATTTTTATAATTTTATCATTTTTTTATCCCTTAAAATTTACAAATTCTTTAAAGATCATAAGTATATGCAATTACTTCAACGTAAATAAGCAGATAAGTATAATTTAATATATATGCCCTAGGGAACTATACTAGCGACTTACTCACCTATTGTAGAAGTTTTGGGATAAATGATTGTGTATATATCTTCTTAATCAATTATTAATTTATAATTTTATATATGCACAATCATATTCGTAAATAAAGAAAATAAAGTAAGCTAAAAGGTATTGGATTTGCCAAATTCGAGAAAAGATGGGAGAGGATAGAGTGAATTTTGTATAGTAAATAATAATTTATTAAGCTCGCATATAAGAGCATAGGTATTAAGTATCACTTAAAATTTATAAAATAATATAAGAAACAAAATATTAATTAGACATTCTAAATAATATCACGAAAATATTTTAATTAATTCAATTCTAAGTGTTAAATTATKTATTAAACAGATGCTTAATCTCATTCCAGCAATAAATCAGAAATAAAATTTTGAAAATCAGCCCCTCCAAGATTAAACTCCACGCAGCAGTACTTATGTAAATAGACGTTCTGAAACTTGATTTTTTTTTTTGTGAAAATTCTTCAACGAGTGCTTTTAAATGGAAAATATAAACCAATAATAAAAATCCCAGATGAGATTATATAATCATAAGTAAAATATTTTTAACTTATTTAACTAGTAAATGTTATCCTACCGAATCTCTGTCCATATAGCAGGCAGCCCCTTTTTCTTTTTTTTTTTCATTTTAAATTTGTATTTGTTAAATATTAGTTGGAAAAATAATAAATATCAGGCTTTGTTGGTTAGGTATATTTATTTATTGATGATATTAAAATCCAATTTGAGTCTCTGTGGTTGGCCAAATATGAAATATATTTTATTGAAGAATCTCCACCAAATGATTTCATCTTGTCTGTTCTTCATTTGCTTCTAATTAAACTATAGTGGCAATGGCCCTTCACAACCTGCTAGAGATACAGATTTTTTTTAAAAAAAATCTTTTAAGGAACCCCTTAATTAATTAATTAATATCGAAATGCATATACAATAAATGTATACATATTTTTTTAAGAATTTTGATAATTTTTTTTTTTATGAATTGAGAGTTTGCTCAGGAACACAAAATAATTACATGCATATATTGCCGAAGACTTCATTTTTGATTAAAAAAAGAATTACTTATTCTGTTGTGATTGTTTATTCGTATAAGTTATATAAAAAAGAAACAAAATATAATTTAATCTTATTTGTTTTGAATTGACCCTGAGGAGAGGCTCGTCAAATTAGATAAAATATTAAAGGGTCCACACGGAATATGATAATATAATCTTCTTTTTATAAGATAAGCTATACAACTAAACTCACAAATAATTGGTCATTTCCTATTCCATACCTAAACAGCTGTCTCTTCCCCAAGTGCAGCATCACCAATAATATTTATAAACCCTAAAAGTCTTGGTACTATTCCACTAGAAATGGGAATCTATAAACCCTGCATTAAGGTAATGTGGACCKCAAAGCATGGCCTCAACTAATAATAAAATAATTAGRAAAAGTTGATTAATTAGCGTTGTCGTCATTAAGATAATATAATCAACTTTCGTGTAGAGAGAGAGAGATCAGATCGAGCTCGTCATCGGTGATGGATTCTCACCGCCACTCGTTTTCCGATTCCTTGCTTCTCCATATTTATTCGCTGCATGGACTTTGCCGTGGAATACACAATGTCTTCGGGTCGAATATGGTGCTCTTTGACCCAACTTTTATTGCAATTACCGCACACTGTCTCTCCTCATATTCTTTTCAATCCAATTGATATATGTACAATACAATCAAACCAATTATAATTTCGATTAAAAAATTTAAATCAAAAGGCTCCTTTAAATAATGTAACCTAGTAGTAAAACACTAACCTGGAGTAGTGCTTAAATTTAAAAAAAGAGAGCAACAGTGGCGCCTGTGAGAGTATCGCCTTTAGAAAGCATATGCGCCTACAATCCTGTGAAGATTGAAGGGCAATCGCCTTGATTTCCTCTCCATCTCATAATAGTAAAAAGATGTTACAGAGCATGTCGACATTGGAAGAAATTCTTCAAAGATCACCATTTATCTCGGTTTCACTTTTCTTCTCTACACCAGTAATCTGCAACTTCTCAACTTGTGCTTGCTTTTGTTGACCGATGTCTTTCTTTCTCCTCTCCTTACCTCTGCCAAAGTAAAATGCGATCTCAAGTTTGACCCTGATTGGGCTTCTGGAACTTCCCATGAACCCACACCCTTCGCATGATTTTCCCGTTGCGACGATTAGTGGATCTAACACAGCAGTAGTCGAGTTCAAGCTGCAGAAAGAGCTTAGATGGTTATTGCTAAACATTCTTTATAAGTGAAGAAAGAAAGAGAGAATACAAACGTTTGCTGGGAAATTGTAAACAAATATTTCAAAAAGAAAATTCCCTTTTGGAACTTCAATATCTAGAAGATCTTTTGAAATCTGATGTCTAGAGGAGTAGCATTAATGCTTTTCCCTTAACTGCTAATCGTCAAACCTTTTGGGTCTAAGACTCCATTCTTGCATAGATATGCTTCGTAGACAATAAAAGACGAGTTCTGGGGTAGTATGAAATGGACATATATACCTCAATGAATCCCACACTGGAGAAGAGATCCCGCAAGCTCTCCACAGAGAAGAAATAAGATCGCGTTCCATCAGAACGCATGTACTCTCTGTAACCTACTCTTTGTTCAGGAGCAAAACGAAGCATGGTCATATCATAA
Organism: Rhazya stricta; assembly: GCA_001752375.1. Lineage (NCBI taxonomy): Eukaryota > Viridiplantae > Streptophyta > Magnoliopsida > Gentianales > Apocynaceae > Rhazya > Rhazya stricta. The sequence continues at coordinate 201,890 of MEJB01000024.1, forward strand.
AGACCTGAGTTCCACAACAATCCAAAATACAGATGGATCAAGAAAGATCAACAGATAAAAATTCTTATCCACTTAAAAGATTCTATATCAAAAGTCATCCTCTATTTTGTGGGGTATTACCATAATCCCTGAACAAGAGTATGCCACCCGGCTTTAAAACAGAGAAGCACTCTTGGATGGCTATCGGCATTCTTTGAAGTGGTAATGCTGATAGAGTGAATACCTGAAATATAAAAAACGTACAACAAAAGGTAAAATCTAGAATCTCAATTCCAAGAATATCAGATTTTCTCGAAAGTACAATTTATTATGTCAAATGGTATCCAGAACAGATCACATACTAAGGTAACAAGGTCCACTCCACCAATGCAGCAACTGTTTTCCTYGGAGCATGAGGGTTTACAGATATCTCCCCTACTAAAGCTAGTTGGATCTGCATAAGACAGACATTACCATTAGGATTTCATGGAAAAACAACCTTTGTTAATTACAATGAAGAAYGAAAGAAGACATGACATTAGTAAAAACYTAATAAAATCAAAGCAAGCAACCTGAGCAATTGACATGCTGCTTTTGGGAGAAGCTTTTGCGGCAAGAATTGCAGGCCAACCAGATAGGAAACCTACATTTAGAGAAATCGCATAAAAATGGATGGAAACGATGTCTGGCTGAGACCAACTTCGCAGCATAAATCGTCTCTTTAGCCCYATCGAGAGCTTCATTGCTGCAGTCACAGGCATAAATAATGACGGTCTCATTTCCTCTGCAATAACATAAGAAATTTGTTAGCCAATATAACAAGTAGATTCGTCAATCATTATTATCAAACAAGAAGATATATCAGCTGGTTGCACCAAAAACTATTTTACTTTTTTTATATTTTTTCTTTGGACAGGGTTTTAAAAACATAAAGAATTGATTCTCAACAGAATGCTTCACTAATATCAAAATACATAAACAACAGAGAGATAAAGATAAAAGAAAGAGACACAGAGGAAGGGGCGCAGAAAAATGACTGTTCTCAATAAAGTAGCTTCTGTGGCCCTTTATTGAACCACTCCCCTTCTCAACTCCCACCCTTAAACCAAAAACATATCCAAATATCGAAAAACTATTGGGGAGCTCATGATAAATGTTTTACAGTGTTATCCCCTTTCGTTTCAATTTGGGTCTTCTAATTCCTCCTCAAACATATGATGCACTTGACATTTAACTTGTTTCTCTATATTCTTTGAAGGCAACGTTTCTTGACTTTCAGAGTTGATGCTTCAGTTCCACTAAAATGATTAGAGGATTCTCAAATAGTAGCATGTAATTATCATAAATCCAAAAGCGACAATGAATATTTCAAATCTGAATACTTTACAATTCGTTGGAGACATCTAGGGTAATATTGCATAACTGATCAAGTCATTTGATTAAGCAAACTTATTATTGAAAAAATTGACTTCAAATAAAGTCCCTATAAAATCCAATAAACCATTTACTTCTTTGTTCTAGAAAGTGAAATACCAAAAAGCAAAAGATAAATAAAAAACCTTTAAACAGATTCAAAACCAACAGAAGGGGCTTTAGAATTTACCTTAAAATTGGTAATACTGTACTGCCATTGCCACATCCTACCTCCAAAACTTTAGGATAGTCCCCACAAGAAGCTAATTCTGGAAATTCCTTCAACAAGTACCGTCTCTCCTGCATTCAACAAACAAGTTTCAGAACCGGAACAAAAGCAGAAAAACAATTAAAATGCTATAATTTGAAAATGAACTAGCAAAGGTAGTCGTGGACACCAACACGCAAGCATAAAATCAGTAGGCAACCCATTCTTGCCGAAAAGTTATAATTCATAWGATCTAGAACAGGCATAAACTAAATTATAGGAAATTATAAGCATCACGCCAAAAGAAAAATCACCATGAGAGAGAAGGGAAAATGGAATCAGTCCTTGCCTCATTAAACCATTACACCCTAGCACTAAACACAACCTTTACCAGAAAAAGAATGATATTCAGACTCTTGATAAGTCTCTTTAGAGGAAATGTAGAAAGTGAACAAGGGAAACTATGGTGTCAAACCCTCATATCTGTCTAGTTACCTCTTGCAACCCAATATTAAGAAAGATCCATTATCATCAAGAAGAAAATTCGCATGTTAATATTCACAATTCCTCCACCACTTAAATGGCCCAACATCCAACATGTGCCTCCATGATAGGCCACAAAGAGACAGTGTAGGACATGTGCAACTCCTAATGCAAATAGAAATACAATCAGGAAGCAGAGAATTAATGACTGACTAGAAACCTAAACCCTCTCCAAACTTTTAGGCCTACCATACTACTCTTGTCGTTAATTGGTGGGAAACCCTATCTAGCTTCTTGCACTTGGCAGGAAAAAGATACATCCTATACATTCACTTGTACGTAAAGATTTTTATCTCTCTTCGCAATCAAAACAATATGACAATTCAATTGCCATCTTCTTTAAACACCAAGCCTAGAACTTCATAGTAGCTAGAAGCTTAATGTCCATGCCAACTAATTAATTGTTGGGAGTCTGCATTTGTTTCTCTAATGTGCCAATAACTAGCTCGGGATGTCATATCTTTTTCAGTAGACATATCACTCCATTCCCAACTAAGCCCTATTCTGGCATCTCATAGGATCAATAGACCAGCTTTGCCAACCCCGCTGCTCCTATGCGGATATTTCCAAAAGCCCAGTCGTCGCCTATAAGACATTTAAACTGCAGTTTTAATCTTGAAGCTAGCTCAATAATACCCCACCTACCAATACCAAATATAGCGATGATTTCCTAGACAACAGTTTTGCGGTTATACCATCACAATTACAAGAATCAGGCCAGTAAGCCGACTAAATTAATCCTCAAGTCTAATCATAGTGTCAAAATTTTGATCTTGTCGAAATGAGAGCTTAACAAAATTCAGAAACCCAAGCCCATCAATGAATATGCGAAAGAAAATCACTTGCACTAAGATTTGGATCYGACCAAGATTTCCCATCATAGTTTAATTAGTTTCTACATAAAAATCTACTACCATCTGCCCGACTAGCTCGTAAGACAAGGATGTCAAATTGAGGCCTCGAAAGCAAATATGATGAAATAATAAAGTGGGATTATTACATACATAATACCTTGAAGAATTTACCAGTGGAGTGACGAGTGTGGAACTCATTCCATGCTTCAGAATCTTCAACTGGCGATGATGTTGAAGATTCTACTTTATCCTTTTCGGCAGCAGCATTACAATTGTTATTCATTTTGCTACCCTTGTCACCATCAGTAAAAGGGAGCAAGTGGTAAAGCAAAGAGGGATCCCTCTCTATCTCTTCCTTGAGTTGTTCCCAATCAAAATCCTTACTGTAGTAATTCTCTGCTTCTTCTTTCTTAATCATCGCTTTTTCTTGCTCAGTTCTGAATGCTTCAGAAACACTAATCATCTTCTCAAACAAATAGTCTTTCTTTTTCTATTGTGGGTTTGTTGGGTACTTAGGCGGCCGTTGAACTGAAAACGCCAGCAAGATGAACGACAGTGTGGTGGCAACGGCCGTCAGCGGCCACGATGTTTCTGGTTTTCCCGTTGGGTCTCTTCTACTTCAGAAAACGACGTTGTTTTACCTTTTTCAATGCAGCAGAATATGATTAAGGGTCTTCATCAGTTTTACCCTTCAAAATGTTACCCTGAATCTTAATGTAAAAAGATCATAACTTTTGGAGGGCAAAGATAAATAACAATGTTTATTACCATTTTCAACTCTACTTTTTAGAAGTACCATAAAAGTTCGATCATATGACAATTTTATCATACATAAGAATCAATTCTCCAATCCAAAAAGCTGCTTTTAGCTAGTTTTTCCTAAACATAGCTGTGCCTGCTTTCTCTACAGAGCACTTCCCTCTGAGAAGCAGACAGCCATTTCAAGGTGGCCATATGATATTCTTAYATGGATAATTTGGACTAAAATGATAGAAGGGTTGTTGAAGATTGGCTACTTTTCCTCCAACTCCAACTCTCTYATTCACGTAAATGAGGAATTCCTTTCCCATCAACTCTCAGTCTCTCACATAACTTGGTCTCAACATTGAATCCTACCAATTTGGGTTCATTGAGGATACATAGGGTGGGTGAAGAATCGTATTGAGCATAGAGATTGTTTCTATAGCTGATGTTTGATTGATGTGCAAACTCAAGTTTGAATAAATTTTTTAATAAATCAATACAATTTGTACTATAAAAACATGTTTGTTAAATGTTAAATAAATATATTATACAACTATGTTGTAAACGTACGTCCAACAAATATTTAATTAAAATATTAAACAATCTTAACTTYAAATTAAAAGTTTAATTTGCATGTGGGGAATAGTTCTTTAGTGACTAGTTCTTTAATGTTGTGACAAAGTTGATAAAATAGGAAAAAATTTCTTAATTGAGGCATACAAAACAAATGACTCTATGCCTATAAATTATCATACTAAAACAAATGACTACTCCGATGAAATCATACTTGGATTGAAATGACAAGGGCTATGGTCTTTCTTTTCATAATTAATATTTGATGTTCAAATCTAGGGTCATATACCTGAACAATATGTCCAACATCTATTGAGTTCAAATTTCCAACGATGGTTAATCCTATATACCACCATCAATCCTGGAATATGAAATACTAAAAACAGAATACAAAAGGCTCATACCCCATCTCTGGAGAACCATGCAGCTCCAAGGTCCTCAGGAAACACAGATAATGAGCAAAATATTTGCACTTGGAACCAACCAAATTAGTTCACAATCTCTCTTACATCAGTGTACTGGTGGTCATCTTTTCACAGACATGTCTAATCCATGTAAAAGCCAGTGAATCATTTAACTTCCAAATCAAGTTTTCCCAGTGTAACTTCATACTAAATGGTTAGAAGAATTAATAGCAGGATTTGCCTAACTTGGTGTTTAAATGCTAACATTTCTACAGAGGTATCTTGAAGCCTAAGTGAATCATCTTGCAGTTTAACGTGTCTTCACGAACCATCATTTGCTCGTTGCAGGACTTTCCGAATCTCAGCAGCAATTCCTCGTAGCAAAACCGGTTTTTTTACAAGACCATTCATTCCCACCTGTACACACCTCTCCCATACCTGTTCCTCTGGACTTGCTGTCAAGGCTATGATTAATGGCCAGTTTGAGCTCTTGAATTTCCGAATTCTCATTGCCACTTCATATCCATCCATCTCCGGCATGTGAAGATCCAAAATGACTAGTTGGAATGCGGTTGCTGAAGGGGTCAGGGCACTCAGGCACCGGAATCCAGATGAAACAGCAGTTACTTGACATCCCAGTTTCTCAAGCAGTTTTTTGGTAACCATTCTATTAACATCATCATCATCAACAAGAATAACTTGAAGGTCTTTGAAAGTAGACCCAGAAATTGACTGCTCAGGGGAATTTCCGTGTTCAAATAATTGTCTTCTAAAAGAAGATTGTTTCTGAAATCTGAGCAATAGAGTCATACTTCGCGCATGACCTTGAGAATCTGAAGACATCCAGATCTTACCTTGCATCATCTGTAAATGAAAATCAAGGAAATATAAGTCACTGAGCCAGTACTTATCAACCGTTAAGCTCCCTAGGAAGACATAAGAATACAAGATCCGTGTTCATGGAAATTGTAAAATGAAATAAATAACCCCTACTAATAAAACACAAAAAGTTCAAAGTGCATGCAGAGATCAAGAAGTATAGGTTACTCAAAAGCTATCATGAGATCTYAAGGAAAGAGGCCTCAACCACATTCATGACATACTTTCCTAGTTTGGTTTCTTCAGTTGATGAATTAAGATAAACCTTTAAAATCCATAAAAGACACACCACTTCAAACAACTAAAGATATGCTGCACCAATTCTACAGTTGCTATGAACTGTATTAGCACTTTCAAATGATACTGTACATGGATCATGCAATTTGGAGAAGTTGGGAACAAATGGACATTATAGTTTGTGTTCATTTCCCATTGAATTTTGTGGTTCAGATGCAGCCAATTTGAAACAGAATTATCCCAAAGAAGATCATCTCCATGACCAATTTGAGAAAACACTTAAGGCTGCAAAAGAACCAAGTTGAGTCAAGTTTTGACTTAGCGAGTCAAGCCTCTTTCAATAGCTAGATCAAGCTCAAGCTCAAGCCTGACCAAGCTCCCTTGCAAGAGCTTCACCTCAAGCTTAGCTCAAGCCGAAGCGAAGCCCTAGTTTATCTCCTTCCTATGCTTCAAAAAGTAGACAAACACCTAAATTTTCCCTTTATTGATGAAGTTCTTTTTGAGTATTGTTAGGAAAAAAAAAAAAAAAAGAGTATACACCAGCTAATTAAAAATAAGAGAGTTATAAATACACGAGTAAGTCCAGTTATAATGCAGATGATGAGCTTCAAGAAGAAATAACTCATGAAGTTTCTAGATTGAATTTGTGCTTCCTATGTTTCTAATGTTAGCCATGCAACAGAGATTTGAAGAAGGGATACTTCAATAGAGTTATTAGGTGGAAACTCTTTCTTCAGAAAGCCTCTTTTAAAAAATATTTACTTCTTAATTGAATCACAATGAATTTAATCCTCTCATGTCTAGAGTGTTTATATTCTTATTTGAATGATTTTCTACATTTATAAATAACGGAGGAAAAAATCCACAAAGACTAGAAGGCTTCAAGCTGAGCTTTAGAAAGTTTGAGCTTGACTAATTGAGCTTGAGCTCGGCTTAATCAACCCAACCTCGAAGCAAGCTCTGACCGAGCTTTTCATGAACCGTGCGAAAGGCTTGATCCATTTGCCCCCCCCCCCCCCCTTCACAATCTTCTTCCCTTTCTTAAACATAATAGCATTAATTCAAGTCATCCCATCAAATTTATCCCAATCTTCTAGGATGCTGGTATTTGTAATTAGAACATCACAAAAGAAAAAAATTCTCCACCGATGAAGCAACAGATGTCTGAAGTTCAGAAGAGGCAAACATATTTGAAGAGACTAGCACGAGGTGGAGCAAAAATCATTGACAATCAATGGTTATGCGGTTGATATTTTGCTGCTCCTACACCACTAAATTGGAATATCTTCAATATTCTTTTTATGTGAAAATATTTATTAACTGTGATAAGGTGCCCATTATCTTGGATAAATGCTGATTATTTGATTATCAGCTTCACACGGATTCCAGGATCCTATGGAAGCAACTTCTCTTTATATTTTTATTCATTAAAAGATATCAAAAGAAATATTAAACAACTGAAAGTTTTAAGAATCGCATTTCCTTTTTCAATTCTTAACTGTGACTATGTACCTTTTTATATCAACCGCCCGATTGCCTACACCACAAACAGATAAAAGGAGCCCCCATTATCATTCTTCATAATTTAAATAGGCCAACCTAAGAAACAGGATAACTCAACCGTTTTAACTGAACCGAGGACTTAATGAATATTGCAAATATCGCCAATCTAAGAATATATTATTGTAGAAGGAAATACATTATTTTCCAGACATAAATAACGAAATGCTTTGGAATTCATGTCTGCATTTCCCCTAGAATCTGAAGGCAGAAACTGTTTAATGTGGCAAATGAAACAAACATTCATAATGTAGAAAAAAACACTCATAGTATAGAARCAAATRAACAGGTACACATGTCTATGGAAGAAATAGAAATCTGTGATTCACAACACGCAATGCAAATCAGGAACTCGTTATACTTGGACTATATTTCCTTCAGATGAAAAGATAAATATAACTCTGAAAATGCTAGCTAAAGGAAATTAACCATTAGAACGATATCAAAACTCGCACCTGCACAAGCTTTTTGCACATCCTGAAGCTCAAGCCCTCCTTGATTTCTTTGTTGCTACCTGTCCCACTTAAATGGATTGTAGAAAGAGAATTATATTGTTGAGGGCCTTCCACACTAACCTCAAGTTCAAATTTTACAGTCACATATTCATCAGTTATATTTGGTCTCCTTGAATCCCAAACTTTCTGTGTATTATCCTGAATTCCACTCTCTGATGCAACCGTGAATATGACAGAGGCCCTTCCATCATTGACATTCAATAGATGCCCAATCATATGCAGTAGAACCTGAAATATCCTCTTCTCATCACCCATCACCAGATTGGGCAAAATGCCTGGAATATCTATGGAAAAACCAAAACCCTTGTAAACACATAAGCACTTGACCAAGCAAGAAGCTTCCTTTATCATCGGATGTAGCCTAAAAGGCATCACCTCTAATGGGAATCTTCCTTCATCTTTGTCAGATATCTCTATTGCATCATTTATTAGAGTTGAGAGAACAGTGCTGGTTTTGACCATTGTGTCAACAATAATATTCTGTTCAGTACTCAAATTCGCGTCTTGGAAAACAGATAGTAAACCCAAAATGGAGTGCATTGGCCGCCTCATTCCATTGCCCATTACTTTCTGAAACGAGTTCCGAGCATGGCTTGCCATCAGCGCGTTTTCCTTTGCTAGCTGGAGCATGCGATTTTGCTCCACCAGTTTCTCCCTCATTAACTGGGACTCCTCAAGAACTGAAGCATGAGATAAAGCCACAGCCACCTGATCAGCGACCACTTCCACAATCTCCATCTCATTATAGCTCCAAACTCCATCATTCCCACTCCGAATAACCAAAACTAATATAGCATACCAGGTCTTAATAAACTCTGGTGTTCCTCCTTTGAAATTTGAACCACGAAGCACTGGCAGCCGAATTGCTGCAACAGCACCTTGCTCACCAGCCTCACCACAACTTGCAGCCCCAAGAACTGAACCTTGCCTCAAAAACCTTACCCCCTCGTTCTTTATTATGTCTAGTACATCCGGGTCATTAATTGGCAGTGAGCGATGGTGTTCTTCTGAACGAGGCCGACTTAATTGATGGGTCAAATCCATCTCTGTCCTGTCCTCATTAGGCATCCAAACTGCACAATTCTGCAGATCCAAAGTTTTTGAAAGCTCAACCAAAGTAGTGTCTAAAATAGTGTGCTTATCAAGTGACTTCCTAATTTCTTGGGTGAGCATTCGGACATGCCAACTTGCTTCTTTCTGTTTCATCATCATCCCAACCTCCTGGCCCAGCTCCAATACGTTTTGTCTTAAAAAGAGTTCTCGGACTTTTATCTTGAGAAGAATAGGGATCAGGGTGATAAGAGTAATAGCAGTAGCACAAGAGACGAGGGCAGTAAGAATTTTGGAAATTGTAAGGGCCATCATCAGCTGAAAAGAGTGAGGACCATAATAAGTCCAACCTGTGAGCAAATGGGTCAACCCACAGAGGACTATGAATGCAATGAATTGAAGCAGCACCCATTTGAATGGCACATTTGAGCAGCTAATAAAGCAGAGCAACTCAATGGGGATCGAAAAATAAGCCACAGCAATGAAGAAATCCGCCACTTTCTGACATACTAGAATGCTATCTATGCTCCAACCTCCATCATCATCACAATGACAGTGAGGGAATTCATCTTCAATGGCCAATGCAGTAAACACCCTCACAGCAATTAGAAATCCAACTAACAGCTCCAATCTTGTACCCATGGAGGCCAGTCTTTCAATCCATCTATATCACAACATYGGAAACCTTGAAACCCTCAATCGATGGATGATCAAGGCAGAACAGTAGTTTACCTTGAAACTTAAAACCCCTGTCTTGAAATTGCATTTGCTTCCCAGAAAGATTACCCAAAAAAAATATTAATAATTAAGCAAATCTTCAACATTTATAGATCTAATATGCTTATGTGCCTCAAGATCCAGAAGAACCACTAGGGCAGAAAAAATCAAGCTTTCAGACCGATGTAGTTCTTCCTCAAAAAATATATTTTCCTATGGTATCCTCCACCTTAATTTATGTATTTCTCTGTGTAAATGTACGAAAATCAGAACTAAGACGAACCACCCTTTGTCTTCATGGCCTCCCTGTTTTCAAAACTATAGTTTGAAAAACTAATAAACATACAAAAACTTGTGAACCTACCTGAAGAAAAATCAAGATTCAAAATCCACAAAGTTATAAATGATTCTGATAGGTCAAATAGAGCCAATCTAGATAAAGGAAAATCGGAAGAGCTCTGCAGGAAAGAAAACACCTCTTGAGAAAATCCAGCTTCAATCTTCCTCCAAAACCCAACCTCTAAAAAGTTAGTTCCTATCGAACTACTTTTATCAGTGTGTGGAAAAATCAACAAAACACACTATTCAAAGTCGCAATTCTCCATACCCAAATTGCAGCAAGAAAAAAAATATATATTATATCCCAACTTGGACACACTGATGACTGATGCAACGGTAAGAGCATCAATATTGACGCTCCTCCCACCACAACCCCTCGTATGGGAAACACTAAACCAATTTAGTGAACCACCAGGAACTGTTCAAAGTACGAAAGTGAACCCACTTCTACTCTGACTATTCTTTAGCTCGTCGTACACTTGAAAGAAGAGAGAATCTAGACGATGAGAAGCTTTGCATATATTCTCTCACCTTGTGTTTATTTTTCTAAATCAACGTTCAAATTCTAGCTTTCCCTGAAACGTGTTGGATTTGGGAAAGGAATATGTGTAGTCGTAGTATTATATACAGGGAGATTATTGCTAAATCTTCAAACTACACGAGGACAGTAGGCGGAGGAGAGAACGAGGACGAAGATGAGAGGAAGCTCAGACTGTTTTCTTCTGTCTTTCTGTTCTCCGACAACTTACCAAAGTTTTCAATTCAGCCCCTCAACTTCTTAGACTACATATTTGTTTTAATTAATTAATTAATTAATACTAAGTAGATATGAAAATTTTATAAAATTAAATTTTCATATATTTTGTAGACGAGAGATTCGTGTACCATCCACGAAATATATYATTAACCTTTTTCTAAAAGATAAGTAGAATTATTCACCAATCCTCCAATCCTAAGAATAGATATTTATAAAAATAATAACATTTAAATTTTTATAAAAATAAATAGTTAACGATAAATATTGTGTGCATATGAAAAAACATATTTATATTATTTTAAAGCCAACAACTTTATTTAACTTGGTAAGAAATTTTTTCCAAAAAAATTCAATCTTTAAATAATGTTACATTCTACTCTCTTTAGTGATACACTAAAGAGAGTCCAAATGACAAAATCATTACCTAAAATGAATATATGTGGCAAGTAAGGAACATTTTATTCAAGTTAGCAATATATGTGTTAGCTTTTCTCTCAAGAATGGAGAGGGGAATTTGAAATGGTATTTACTATGGTGGTGAATTAGAAATATTAAAAATTAGAAGGGGCAAAGAAGAAAGAGTGGCAGGCAGATAGGTAGAGATACTGAGAATGTGGGACAAAGACGTAGGTGAAGAGAACCTGGACCAATTTGCTTTTCCGGGTGTCCACATCCTCTTTCACATTGAACCATTGATTCCCAGCTCTTGGACATGGAGKTCRTCCATCGTGCGGTGCAGATTAAAAGTTAGATAGAAGGCAACTTTTGAGGATCAATGAGGAAGCGGTGATCTTCACCGTTTAGATAAAACAAAGGTTGTTGAGTGAATTACAACGCTTTCTTCCTAGTCACTTCATCTTCTCACGACCTGAATCTAAATCCACAATTTAAATATATTCTAATCATTTTTCTCTTTTTTTATATTTAATTTTCTAGATTTTTTTGATCGAATTTAAATATCTATTTGAGTACCTATTAGGACTGCAGGAGATTTTTTGATAATTGATTTTTAAGTAGATGGTCTCAATACTTGTTGTTTAAACAAGACTTAATTGTTATATTTTATATTAATAACGATACAATATTTCTTTCTTTTCTTTTCTTTTTTATAAATCCAAGTAAAAACTTTTAATAATACAGAGAGTATTTTGAATTCGAATAYTTAGATAAATATATATGCGTATCTTTAAATTACAAGTGAAATAATTGAGTATTTGTGAGATCACTGGAGAGCAATCCCCGACTGTCTGCTGGCCACCCTAACACAGCAAATGCARCCCTATCATGTCTGAGCTCTGTTTCTCTTATTGAGAGAAGAAARTAGCATGTGTGATCCGTATACTCATTTGGCTGCTGAATTTTCATTTTTCAGAAACTAGATTCTACTAACTAAAGTTAATAGACATTTGGAGTAACATCGATACTTCCAGTACAAAAAAGAGTGTTTCTTGAATCCTTTGATGAATACACATGGATTCTACAACCAAAGCTGAAGATGCCAAAGCTATTCCAACTTGGTAAAAGATTCTTCTACCAAAATTCCAAATTACCATATTATAAGCACACAGGTTACTTCTATGTGCGGCCGCAATTTAGGCATAATATTCTTATCCCTTTTTTATTTGAGAACTTAATGATAGAGAACCACATCGAATGCAATTGGGCAAACCACCAACTGAACTACAATCCTAGTTGTATTTCAGTTTCCTGGGCCACAGAAACAAGATTTGGTGGAGGAAGACAACAGGGTGAGAGGCATAACTGGGTGCAAATTTCTGGAGGGCAAGAAGAGAAGGASRAGAAAAGTTTACATATAACAGAAAGAGAGTGAATTTTATGTATTCCAAAACTTACACACAACCAACAGCTAAAAGGCCACTAAAGAAGATTCTCATGGTCTCTCTGGCTATCGAGTTAGAACCTCTGCAGATCTCTCCTTGCTCATGGAGGCATTTCAATTCGTAAAATGTCCAAATATATCCTAAGCAGCAAGATTAAAGATGAGCCTTAGGAGAGAAAAAAGCAGGCAGTACAAAGCCGAGTTAATTTATGCAGCATATCTTAACASTCTCAGTTGCCAAAAGGAGTAGATGTTCATAACCTGTACATTGGTGTATATCTACTGATGGCCAAAGAGTYTCTATCTTCTCGTTCTAAAAAATCTGTTATACAAAGTTATATGCAAAGATAGCGATTCTAAACTAACTTCTCTATTCTGGAATGTGCTCATAGTTGCCATTCTCTGGGGACTGCTGGACATCATCCCCAGAGTGATCCCTCAATTCCATTGACTGTGACGGTCCTAAATGCATGCTCCGAGGTTGACTCATGAATTGACTGCCACCAATATTTTGGTAAGAATCATTTGGTGACCAGAAGCTTACACCTGAAAATGATGCCCCACCAATCGGTGATGTCAACTTACCGGCAGAAGCATCCGCTTTCACAACACCTGTAATATCCTTCTTGTTGTCCAAAACAAATGTTCCAACAATTACCTATCACCCATAGCAAACTCATAAGCCACAGTAAAACAGGAAAACGAAGCAGAACAAAATACCAAAATCACATGTTTTTGCAGACCTAATGGTAAATTTCAAATCTGATTGTAGATAGTAAGATGATGCTTCAGCATTAAATGAAGGACCAGTTGGAAACTTCAAAACATAATGAACAAATAATTTAAACCTAAAAAATTTCAGTCAGGAAGCAAACACGGATAGTGACTTAGTAATTAGTGATCAAAGGGGTTAAAAAAACCTTGAAATTATCAACTGATAGAAATATTGCTGGTCGTAATTTCCCTTTCCAGGAGAAGAAGACTTAAAACATCTGACTGTTCGTACAAAGAGGCTGGAGGTAAAGGTGCGTCAACTCAGGTTTTCAGGTACAATTACATTCAAGGGTGGATAAAAAACTTGCGTTATCAGAATTCTTAATCCTATATGGACAGAATGAACAAAGAATTTTTTAGAGACAACAGAAATGCTTTTGAGACAGTATTAGAAAATAAAGTCCAGACAGCAGAATATGTGGAGTCTTGCTAGAATTAACAACTGAAACTTAATTATTAATTAGAGCTTCCCTAAAAAAAAAAAATTAGACTTAAGATGGCAACTGCTGTTAAATATCTGTTTTACTTACTATATGATGGGCTAATGGAAAAGGAATCATCCTTCCTCCTCTTGTTGCCTTTTATTGCTGACGCACCCTACGACCCCAACTTGTTAGGTAATCCATGAGATTTACCAACTTCACAATCTAGCCTTAATAAAGTAATAATTTTTAGAGGACAATAAAGTGGTAGAGGATTCTTAGACCGACAGAATTCTACACCCTCCCCCCCCCCCCCCCCCCCCCCAACCGCCACACACAACTTTAACAGGAATGAGATTATACAATCAAGAAGACTTTCCTGCAAAATAATTAAAGAAAGTATTAGACTTAGATTCTACATAAAAACCCAAAAGACATACATACAATATATACTGTATTTATCAACTCCACTGAAAAAACTATCTTCCTTAAAATAAATAGATTACATCATCAGACATTAACTGATATAAACCTCACAGTTGAATGAAAGGTTAAATTTGAGAAAATGAGACGACGTAGTGAAGCTCGCCAAGCTTTTGCCACATTTTAAAATCACTATTCTTTAACAAATGATTATATCGATCAAGATGGCAGATATCAGTTATCGTGCTTTTTAGATTAATACCAAATCTACCATACAGAGAAGCAAGTTCACAAGTAACTTGTAGATATAGGACATTGTGTTATTACCTGTTCTCTTAGCTTCTCCTCTGCTTTCATAAACAGAGCTAACAAACCCTGAAAATGGGCTTTCCGCCCTTACTCTTATAGTTATACAGCAGTAAAAGCACCGCCAAAGGGGAAGGGGAAGGGGGGGGGGGGGGACAGAGACAAAGTGCCTCCGACTAAACGCTCTTCTATATTGGTTTACCTAGTCTAGGTGGGTGAGTTTCCCTGCTATTTGAGAGCCAGTCATATTCAAAGCCCAACTTCRGTTCAAAGGAATTCAAGTTTCATCGCCAGCTCCGATTTTATTTAAGCTGAAGGCTGATTATGTTCTTGGATTGAATCTCCTGTTGCCTTTTTAATTCTTATAGAACGACCTAAATCATACTCTAAGCTAAGCTGTTAGCCCTGTCCATGTAATATTCGTTTCTAGAAGCTCCAGCAACTTTCCACTCTGAGGATCTGGGGTTTAACCTTTTTTTAAATAAACTTATTTTTACTTGATTAAGGTGTGAATAATCAGGAATGCTATATTTTTTTTTTTTTTCACCATAAAAATCCAAACTAAAGAATTTGTGTCTGGCCCGCCCATTAGTTACCAAGAGGTTAGAAGTATATCTTTGCTTGACAAACAGAGAATGCACATTCATTTGATCTTGATCCTTGTGAAGAGAAAAGGGAGACTAGACTGGACCTGCATGGCCGTCCTAATATTATCCATAAATGACTTGTTTTTGGTATAACTTGTATCTGGAAGATGAACAGGAGTAATTGAAAAACAAAAGAACTTGCAACGTTGCATATACATGTACATCCTTCATATACTGTAAAGCACCCCTGGGGAATATTTTTTAATTGCAATAGCTTTTCTAAATTTTAGAATAAAGTGATCACCGAAAAGGTGGAAAATTAAGAGGAAATGTCCATCTTAAAAGCTCTGCTAAGTATCTTGAGAAGACCAAGGTATCTATTGAATTTTTTACATAATTGAGAATTCCTCTTCAATGTCAAATTATGCTGGCAATACTCTGGACGGAAAAATTATAAAAGTTATTTTTCTTAGAAAAAAACTCCTATAAATTAGGACAAGCATGACAGAGCGTGCAATTAAACTAAAATAATAAGCAACAATCATGGGAAGCCGAAAATGATAGCTTGTTACTAGGAGAGCAAAAAGAGTAGACTTTGAATCAAAGAATTAAGGCCCTACTCTAATGATCTTAAGAACAATACATGAGAAAATCTTTTAGTCTTTTCAAGTAGGACAACTTGAAATTTCATGACAAGCTCACGCTGCATTAGACACAGAGAATTTGCGTAGAATAAAGTTTACAAAAGGAACAAAAACGAAAGTAGGTCAACAAAACTTCTTCTGTTACATCGTCTAAAAGAAGGAAAAGTAACTTTAGTTCATATAATTTGCACTGCCAATATTTGGCTGTCAAAATGTAATATCTAACCGTATATAAAATACAATTTGCTAAGAATATATTCCCAAGCATCACTCCAGTATCATTTTGACTTCAGAAGAATGTTAACTAAACAATCATTATAAAACTCGTGGCCCAAAATACCTTTCTCTACGTAGCTTAATACCTCTGTGTCTGTTCATAACATCATTGTAAAGACAAATCCAAAACATCCTATTGGGTAAGAATTGAAGATATAAAATAGAGGACTAAAGAGTGTGAAATATGGAGAAAGAGGTCCTTTGCGTCAACTATTTGTTAAGTTAATGAAGCATTCAAAAAGTTTGCCTGAAGAAACTATGGAACATGTAGAGTCATTAAAAAAAAATGTATCTCAATAAGGAAAAAGGAACACCAAAAGACTACAGACAGAAAATATTGGAAGTAAAATTTACATATACGTAAAGCACCAAGATATCGGTTTTAAATGCACAAGATCATTGATACCAACAAAAGAAAAATCGTCTAACTGTATAACAGGAGCAACATTAGTAATTAGAGCTTCTTGCACRCAAGAACAGAATACCTGAACGGGCCCTGCAGCTGTAAGAGGTCCACCAACACCACCACCAATTATTTGGCCATCAGTGCCAGCCAAACACACACTTAGTCCTCCAGTTTTCACTCCCATCTCATTGCGTACATAAGATCCAGAGAGAGAAAGGATATCAAATCGGCCCTGGCATCCAAGCACGCAATTATAGAGTTATATCTAAAAGTTAATAAAAACATGAAGGATAACAACATCTTGGTTCAACAGAACATTTTAAATCCTGATTATTATTCAATGTAACTCATCTCATCCTGAAACTATGCATACCGGCAATGAATAAAGTACATCAAAAGTTTTACCTAAATACTTTTGCCCAAAAAATAATAGTCATTGTTACTGAAATTTTGTCCATCTGGGATGAATGTACAAACTCACTACCTCATAAGTGATACTGCCTCCAGAAGTAGCCGGCTGGCGGAGATATGCGTTAGCTATTGAACCTGATGCTGAAAGAATGCATATTTCACGCTTGCTTTGTTGTGTGAACATCATGATCTTCTGACCTACATCCTGCCCAAGGCGGAAGAAAGGAAGTACACAATAAGAGCATGGTATACACCTACACGCAAATGGTAGATAAACTAACGCTAGAGCATCATCGTTTGCAATACAAGCAATTGAAACATTAAAGTAATAACTGTGATACAAGAATGGGCAATCATGCACAAGTTCACCAGATGAATAATAACATTGAAATGCAAAAGAAATGAATTTGAAACTTTCTTCTTTATTGTAGTAAAGATCAGTTATTTGGTTGCACCTAATGTGCATTTAAATAC
Source organism: Rhazya stricta (assembly GCA_001752375.1). Taxonomy (NCBI): domain Eukaryota; kingdom Viridiplantae; phylum Streptophyta; class Magnoliopsida; order Gentianales; family Apocynaceae; genus Rhazya; species Rhazya stricta. Next base: position 219,225 of record MEJB01000024.1, read on the forward strand.
TACTAGAAAAAAGAAAATCTCATCATGATTGACGTTGAATGGAGAAATTGAGGTTTGTATAATGATACTGATGTTAACATTGTCCTAAATAGATACTTTAGTAACTAACTATAATTTTTCTTCATCTGAATAAATATCTCATTTTGTGCACAGTTAATAGAGTCGGGCTACAGATAGTTACTAATATAGAAGTATGACTTAGATGGAAAAACTTAAAAGTGGCAGTTATGTTTACATGAGTTACAGTAGAAGTGACCTTTAAAGAATCTTCAGTTATAAAGATGAGAGACCAAAGAAAAGCAAACTTATTACATTGAAATAAATTTTAGAAATAAGATAAAGGTAAACTTCTTGGCCAGAAAAGGCCAACTACTCAGCAACTGTTAGTAATAAAGTAGTAGCATAGCATCCACAGTACAGTGATAGTCTTTTATGCATATGTCCGTAACAGATTATGACTATAACTCTCTCAAGATGTTCTTACTTTTACGTCCAAATAATTTTGTTCAATCAAAAGGCAGTCTACATCATATAAGACACCTGATATAAGAAATTCAATATGGTCTCATTTACAGCATAACAAAAATAATTATTTTTCTCTTTTATATAACAAGGCTCTAAAAGTAATATTCCAAGAGATAAGTCCTCAAATAGCAAAAAAATGTCACTTCTACTTGTTTTCCTTGATTCTTCAGCATGCAAAAGCTAAGAGGGCAAAGGGAAGATCATTATCTACCTCCAAAGCTCCAAACAGAGCTCTCTCTCTCTCTCTCTCTCTCTCTCTCTCTCTAACCAGAACAGATTAACAGCATATAAACTCCCAGATAGAGACCTAACCAGAGCTACATGGACTATTTAACTAGTTAAGGATGTTGAAGCTGCTAGTAGCATATTAACAAGGCTCATCCCACAAGCGCGAAACGAATAAGACAGTCATTATAGCTTTATCCTGTAAAGCGACTAATATTGTCTATATCAAATCACAGACCAATAAACAAATGAGTAAAAGAAAATTCAGAAACACAGAGATAAATTCCAAGTAACAAGAAGAAATTATGTTGAAGAGATTCTCTAGTTAAAAGAATTATTCATTCTACTTTATGATGGAAAATACAAGGCAAAGGAAAAGAAACCTAGGTAACAAGAATTCTAGGACGATGATAAGCTGTAAGCGGGAACTTCAATTCCAAYAGTAGGTGAGAGATAGAGAGCATACTTCTCCAGCAGTCACAGATATTACATGAGGTGTGAAAGATTGTCCAGTGCTGCCTGCACCATGATAAAAAAGAATGACAATTGGTAATAATAGTTCACATGATCTAAGGGCCGTTTATAACCAACAACAGAACAAATCAAAATGTAATGACAATATCCAACTAAATGCAAGGAGGGGAAACAACTGAAGAGCCTATGTGGGAGTTGTGAAGTGAACTGAGATGCATGTTAATATCACATAACCACCAAAAGAAAATGGAAGATGATAAGGTCGAAAAAAATTGCTGTTATGGGAAGGATAAAATGTGCTTCTGCATTTGCATCAGATATGTTCCACTGGCCATTAAATTTTTTTGGCATTCTGTAAGATACTTGCAGCTCATAACGAGCAGATGATCTACTTATGGTCCTTCACATACTCAATCCTTCTTTCCTAGTGAAGGGCGTCATTTGACTAGTATGGATAAGCAATACCTAGACATGCCTCCAAACTGTCTTTTAACCTCAAACCAGCACTGAAATGGTACCCGTTAAATCATACTTCATGCCCCATCCCCATCAGTCCCTGTCCTCCTTCCCCTACAGAGGAAGGAATGGCATCCCGGACCAGTAAAGGACAATACAAAACACTCAAAGGACCTCATGCTTTTTAAGGCTCTGACAAGAACAATTGTGTTGACATAAAACATGAAGAACTTTTGTGAAAAATAGGTTTTGCAATTTGTCCGTCTAAATGAGCCGCTTATTTCACATTCAACGTGAACCAAACTCAATTGATCTTCTAATAGCAATTCTTAAATTACACATGACAACAAGAATTGTTTCTCCATAGTGTACACCAATGTGATATRTCATTACAATCACATCCATAACATCAAGACAGAGGAGATAATACATAATCTAGCATATTAGCAGCACATATTAACAAGATATTTCATTTTCTACAAAATAAATTCTAAGAGGAAACATATAATTTTGAACCAAGAAATAGGAACAAAGAATGCCAGCAATTATATACCTGGAAACCAAGAAAAACAAGTAAAAATATTATCTGCAATATTATGTTGCAGATAATAAATATACAACAGTTATGAAAATCATAAATTTTGGGGGGAAGCACATAACTAGTAAAGCATAAACACAAACCAGTCTAGCATAAATAGCTGTCTAATTTTATAAAAAAGAGCTGGTGTATCAACCTGCAGGCGCTCATAAAACTTACCACTTTCCATTAACTACCTAAAAGAATATTTTGCATTGATTATGCACTTAATATTTCAGGATGTATTTAAATTCTGTCCGATGAACCTTCCTTACAACGATCCTTAATAGCAATCACTCCTGCCCAAACCAGTAAAGTTTGTCAAACTAACAAAATCCATACCTAGAACTCAGAACAAGTCTTCTGTGACACATGCAAGTTGGTACCTAACAAATCTCTGGGACGCAATGTATTACAAGTAGACAATTTCTGCCACATCAGCAGCTAAAACTTTAGCTATAAAAATTTTGGTGAGGATGGCAATTTTCCCTAATATTCAAAGTGTTTAGGAGAAACAACGATGAAGCAATATCTGAAAAACATTATATTGCCATTCCAACACAACAAAAACAAAACAACTAAACGCTATAAACAACTAACCATCCCTCTAGTAACTACTTTCCCTTTAAAACAGCCGAAAAGATATCTCTTTTTGTATGAACTTAGATCCTTCCAACGAGAACTGAAACCAATGATTTTAAGCAAGTACGGGAAAAAAAGAAGCAAGCGCAAGACATCCCAAGGACAGACTGTCTCCTCTAATTGAGTAGTTAAATGCAGTTAACGAAAAAATTTAGAGAAAAGAAGGATACTTTTTGAGAGGGAAGATTACCGAGAGAGGYWAACTGGAATTTCTTGGAAGATGAAGAGGTACCGGCGCCTCCACCGGCACTGCCGCTGTTAAAAGCGTGGTCCCTTTTCTTTGGAGGAGAAATCTGAGCAGAAGACGAAGCGGAGGACGAAAGCCGCTTGGCTGCCGCGGCTTGCTCTGGAGTCCCATACTTTCTAGGCCTCCCTCTCTTCCTCTTGACAGACTCTAGCCCAGTCGACACCGCCGAAGGGACCGAGTGAGGGTACACCATGGGAGAGGAAGTTGTGCTGGTGGTAGGAGTAGCGGTGGGGTTGTTTTGCAGAATTCCATTGGTAGGTGAAGTATTTGTTATTGCACCGGAAGTGGCGCCGAGAATGGGGGCGGCGGTGTTGAGGGAGGACGGTGGTGGTTGCTGTGGCTGATAGTAAGAGCTCAGTCCACTACTTTCATTAGGGTCCATTGTCGACGGAGGTTAGTGTGCGTAGTGTGTGTTTTTCGGATTTGGGATTTTTTTTCTTTTCTTTTCTTTTCTTATTTGATTTCTTGCAAATGATTTTGCTTTTGTTTCTTTTTGTCGATGAATATGAATATTTTAGGTCTTCCTATCACACAATTTGATTTAGGGTTTGATCGCTTTGTCAGCCGTCCGATTAGAATTTTATTCATGATGTGATTTGAGTTCAACTGATCCATGAGATGCTAATAATAGGGATACATATTCGATGCAAAATACATCTTTAAAGTAGTTTTTTTAATACCCTTATTTGCATATTTTTTATTTTCTTAAATTCAGAGAAAATATCTTTTTTTTWAAAATGARAATCGTGGAAACACATGCAGAAATATCTTTAAATATTTATAAATATATGCAAATACATAAAAAGACAAAAAAATATAATTAATTTAGCCCAATAGATAAAGGGTTATTAAACTCATTGCCTGAATTTAGTCAGTGATAAGTATTGAATCAAAATTTTATCACTTATTTTTTGAATTATAAAAGATTTCGGGATCAATTAACATAGTTGATCGATATGCACATTATTTTTTTTATCAAATCATCGTAATATAATTTGCATTTAATTTATATTATCAATCAGACTATTCTAAATCGGTAATGGCTCATTAAATGACATAGATTGATTATTTTAGAAAAATTATAAAAATATTAGTTATTATTAATRGTAAATTTTATAATATTTTACAAATAAGATCATTTATTCGTCTAGATTATATTGCAACATTTCCCAATTATCAACTAAGGTTTGATTTTAATCGATCAAGGCAAAGCTTTATTGATCATTGAGGCATTACCATAAGTTTAACTTGACAGTCCAGATTATATAGAAACATGTCCTAATAGTCAATTAAGGCTTGGTCTTAATCTATTAAGCAATAGTTTTATTTAATYAGTGAAGCCTTAATCGCAATTTCAGATTAAATAATTGATCGTAACACATTATAAATCGATCAATAATCCTAATCTTATCTCATTTTTTGCTTTTGCTTAGCAAATCGTAAGACCAAATCTCAGAGTCAATTTAAATAAATTCTTCAAACGAAAAAAATTTTAACTGAAGAAACAAACTTAAATTTCAAATTTTCATCTTCTTCCTCAATCAAAACATCATCTTTCGATAAGGGATTTTTTTTTTTTTTTGGGAATATAGGTAAATAGTCTATCCACAACAAAACTTTGTGTAAAAGGCATGGACTAAAATAAAGGAGTAAATAAATATTATTTTTACCCAATAAATAATCAATTTACATTTACACCCTTAGTGCATTTGAACCCAATGGAAACTTTYCATTTTCATCACTCACTACCGTCATATAATTTAAAAAATAGCRTCTCTCCTTCTTCTTCTTCTTTGCCTTTCCAGTTCAACTTTTTCGCATATTCATCATTTTCGCTATCTATCTTTCAGGTTTTGCATCATTCAATTTCGCAAAGAACTCAATTATCTTAACACATTCATCTTAAGGTAAAAACATGCAAGAAAACCAAATTTTCTAGGTTTATCAATAAATGTGATATATATCTTGATGCTGTGATTCAAAGAATTTATTTTTGATAAAAAGAATAGATCATCACAAAACTTTGATTTCCGCCATGATAGATATGTCTACCATGATGTCYTGCTGTGATAAACGCACTCATCAATATATGTGCATCATATAGAGCCACCATGATATACATGTCTACCACGGTAAGCATATGTGATAAACACGCATTAATATACCCCACAACGGTCTGTTTCTGACACCATGTATTATTAGTAATGCTCATCACAAATGCTCATCGTAGTTAGAATATGTCCATCACAGTTGCTGACTGCGATGGCCATATTGGGTGCAACCCTTTCATCACAGAAGGCCCCCATGAAGAACATGTTTCGTTTCGGAGCGTCCTACCTATGATGAAAACATAACGAATACACTACATCCAACAGGGCAACCATAATGGACATTTCTATCGTGGTGGCCTATTGGTGATAAGCATATTAGGTGCAATCCTTCAATTTAGAAGGCCATCAGTGATGGAAGCCTGTGTGTGATGAGTGTTTTTGGGCCTGCAACCCTTCCATCATTTTCATGATGGACATGTCCATCACGACGGTTTTCTGCAATACAGGTTGCACCTAAAAATTTTTTTTTTATTTTAAGTTAATTTAGTTAACTTACGTTTTCTATGAAACATAGTAATTTTTTTTTAAAAAAAGAATATATATTAGAGGGAAGAGACTATATTCTTTCAAAAAAAAAAAAAGACTTAGAAGGAGCTTTATCACATAAATTGCTTAAAACTAAAACCCATATTTTTTCGAACACTTAGTCCAACATTTGGTGCAATAAAATGACTAAAACGTATATAGGAATATACTCCCTCTTTTTTCAAATAACATTTCATTTGACTTAACTTTTTATATTTTAATTAATTATCATTTTAAAAATAAAAAACATATAGTAATATTTTTTTCCTATCTTGTCCGGAGTTTATCCTACTCATCTCTTAATTTATTTCAATTTTAAAAAATAAAAAACAATTAATGAAGGTTAATATCAATATTTTATTTAAAATTATATCATAATCAAAAAATTTTAAATTACATAATTATATTTAAATAAATAATTATTTTAAACGAGTGATAGCTTTTTAAACCTACCTAAACCTAATGTAATTCTAAATGCATTCTGTATGTTTTTGATTAGTATTTGATTTGCCCAACCTTTGGACACTCAAAGAACCATTGAAAGACTATCACATGAAAATAACACCCCGATTGAGAGTCAAATATTTTATTTGATCCTTAATTGTCATGTACTACAAGTGTTGAAATCTTGACTATTTAAGTATGATATTTATTGAATGAATCTAATTGGACATCTTAGCTGTCTTTTCTAGCTAGAATGCTCTAAGGGCCAAATATTATATGGACTCACATTTAAGTATAACTATATTTTCAATATGGACATTCCCATTCACATCTGATGTACTCAAGCCTCCCTTAGGAAATGTCAAAATTCTAGATGGAAACAAGACTTCATTATTTTATCCCAAGATTTAATTACGGTTTGGATGACATTTACCATAAATTTAATCTTTATGTTGCTTAATTTATATTAATTATCATAATTAATTGTATTTTATATTAAGGAAATCTCACTTTAAATATCAGGAAAACTAGTAACATCACCTTCCAAGTGTAAAATTAGCAATACGAGGAATTCCATTAGCTATGTGAGGAAGAAGACTTCGTGATGCCTCATCTTGTTCAATATACTTCTAATATGTGGTATTTAGGGTTACTTTCCCCAATCATCATTGCAATTTTTGGATAAAAAACCACCCCTAAAAGTGTTTGATAAAACTAATATGCTTTTCTCGAAGTGCTTTTGTAGATGCTTATAAGGAAAGTTACAATTTGAAACTTTTTTCGAAGGCATTAGAAAAGTAGATATTAAATGCTAACTGACAAATTTAATCATTGTCCTGTCCCTAATTCCTAAAAATAATAATATATTAATTTGCAATAGTATTTATGAATTAAATTAAATAAAAGGAAATATTTAATTATTTAACTTATTATATTTTTGAGACAATTCAATGATAGTTTTATTAGTTTGTTGACTATTGTAATAGTATTTAATTAAATTAAATAAATAAGGTATATTAATTTATAGATGTTTAAAATTAAATTAAATTAAGATATTTTATATTATTTATTTATGTGATACATTATTATTGTAATAATTTATAAGAAATTTTTTCTAATCATTATAATTTATGTATTTTTATTTCGTCGGATGTTAAAAGTATTATGTACACTTAATGCCAAGTAGTTAGAAAAGTTTATGTTACTTAAATAATGTACGTATAAATGATAATTTTTTACAATTATTCTTTACAGTTTTCATACTCTGAAATTATTTTATAATGATTCACTATTAATTTAAAAAAATATTTCTTTTCTCCTTATAAATAACAAAGGCTATCGCTCATCCACATTCATTCCACAATTTATTTATATATATTTATACTTCTATAGTATTTATTATAAAAGTTATTCTCTCCCATAAATCACCAACCAAATTATGCCACATCTCGGGTCATCGGAAGTTTTCTATCTCTATCGTCCTGATTACGATATTGGAATATAGGAGTGAGTCTTGTATGTCTAGCAATACCGACAAAGTCGAGATAATGATGGCCACGACTGTCAGTATTACTGGAGGCTTAATTCGAATTTGTGGGACATGAAACAAATTCACTTAATTTGGATTGGATATTTAATAAGTTATAGACTTCAATTGTTATGTTGAATTAATTTTTAGTTGCTTACCAAGTAATTATTCAGACTGCATAATAAAACATATATTGTATTATCTTTTCTTGTAATTCAATTTCTTTGAACCTAAGTTTAGTACGGCAACCCACAATATGAGTGTCTCAATGAACTTGGGCAGTGGTGCAAAATGAGTAGTTTTATGTTGACTGTCAACAAATTATATTCAATTTTAATGATACAAAAATAGATTATATATAAGCAATCAAAATCCATGATTTATTAATTAAATTAAATACAAATTTATATTACATTTTAAAGTAAATATAAAAAATCAACAATTACCATATTTCATTTTATATCGTTAATGGGAGATAAGTTGTTGGAGCTTTTCGTTGGAAACCAATGAATATTAACAAATTCTCCTCTTTTGTTAGTTCGTTCGTCTGACTCATTAGTGACTTCTATAGTAGTAGTGTGTGAGAAGTGAGGATTATAAAAGTTGACGAACGACAATAGCAACTTCATCTTCTGTTGATGTCTCCAGTATGGACTCTGATCCGAAAACTGTAATACGGTTGGAAGTGTCTTCTGTGCATTGTTGATGATTTGTTGACCTAGGCTTAAAAGGAAGGCAACAGCCCCATCGCATTAGGACTTGGAATTCAAGAAGCCCTTCACACACTGTACTATCAAGGAAAAGAAGGCCACCAGCAACCCAACTTCTTCCAGCCCCTCTAGTTCAAAAAATTGATGACAAGTTATTTAATTTGCTTCAGAACATGACAGAGAAGAAAACAAGCCTACAGAAGCCAGAGCTATAGTTGCTGTTTAAAAAATGAGAAGGCTGGAAGCAAGAAGCCAAAAAATAAATGAACAGGAGACCACAAACCACGATGGAATTTTTGGCCGACCATAAAACGCATATGCATATAATCTAATTAGTAGGCATTGGCATGTGTAATCCGAAAAGAAAAAGCACCCATCAGGAATCTGGTTGTTGGGTATCTGAAACTGCACAATTGCTAGCAATGAAAGCATATGGCCCTCAATCCTGACCCAGAAAGCCATTACAGAAAAACTAAACTCCAAACCTTTTCCGCAATCTGGCAACCAAATGGGAGCCTTCTTATAATGTTGTCAAGGGTGTAATTCTGGGCTTCTTTCCGAGGAGAAGAACAAGCTCAGAATCTTGCTTTCATCATCACACAGGACTCCTTTGTCTATGAATCATGAGACAAATATCCAGTCAACCATTGCATACTTGAGAAACATATTGACATTTCAGCTACCTGTGAATATGACCATTTCTGTAGTTTTACTATTCTGTTTTCTTACGCTCGAATGTTTCATTGGAAACTTGATTGCATCATTTTTGGAAATTTTTATTTGTATTGTCTCCCTCAATATTTAATATCAAACTTCATTCCCAACATTCAAAGGTTGAACATTTCCATCTGGCGAATGCAAGAATTTAGATTGTTGGGTTGAAATTTTAAAAAAAGTAAAAAAAATACACTAATTATTAAAATAGATTCGAGACCAAAAAAGAAAAAAAAATTTAAAGTTTATTGTGTACCGGAGCTAAGGTGACACGGGCCGCAATCCTTCTGCCCACTACATCCGCCACTCGGCAAGCCTTCATTACCCACCCCACTTCAAAATTTCGAATTACGCTACATCTAAGAGTAAAAAGATAGTCTCGGAAATAGTATAGAGTAGTAGAGTATTTGTTTACTCAAAAGTTTTACCGCAATGGAAGAGTGTAGAAATTGAAGGTGATGAAGTGACAGTTGAATTGAGATCTGAGAATGGCTAGTTAAAGTTCCCCTGAGGTGAAGGCAACAGGCTGAGTCCAGATTCAGGACAAAACCCAATCAGATTTTCACGTGAGGAAAGGCCCGTCTTCTTCTCCTGATTCATGACAAGGGCACTGCTATATATACAAATTGAAATTGAAATTGAAATTGAAAATTCCTCACTCTTCATTTTTTTAAATTTCTTTTCACCGCAAGATTGAACTTTCCAGAGGCCATCGTCACTCTTTTCCTTTCCCATGAACTTTTCGTAAGGAATTTTATGGCTGAATTTTAGTTTATCTCTGAAATACTTAATTTTTAGCATGCAATTCTTTTGTATTTCATATTAATTTCTAAAAATACGTAAAAATTTTAAACAATTCATTATTTTTTTAAAATATTTGGAGTTTTTATTTTTAAAAGAATAAAAAACACAGTTAGGTCATTCCCTCAAATATGGTATGAATAGGGAATTTTTAATATATATTTTTATTAATTTTTTTACTGCATTATCTCTAATATTAATAAGATTTTATAAAATTAAATAAGATTATCTTCTAGTCCTTAGTTCGTGAGCTCCCCGTACTTTTTCAAGCGGGTATCTGCAGTGTTTAATAGTCTTACGCTGGGATTATTCCTCAATTGAAATAATCACTCTTCGTACGCGAATGGCTTATAAGTTCTAATGACTCACGTTAAACTTGTATAGTTGAAATATTATATATAATAGAAAAGAGTCCGCTATTTTAAACAGCTTCAATTACGTCTAAACGTACGCTGAAGTACATATGAGTTTTATTAGATACATATGCTATGATATACTTTTTAAAGAACTAATAATCCTATGAGGGAATTTCTTTTTTATTTTATTTTTACCCTATTTGTCCTCATGTTTTTTAATGTATTCGGGTTTTCTGTTTTCCGGCTTAGGAAACTTTCGAAGGCTGTATACTTTTCCTTTTTTCGCGTGTTGTTTTTGATATCTCGAAAGTATTTTTTTTATAGGATACTATCGCTGTCGCAACTTAACTTGTTTTATAAACGAGAAACATAAGGTTTATTTACCTCGAAACAAAAAAAAATTTTTAAACATATACCACACGCACCGTTAATGAGGATCAAGCTGAGATTTTAAAAAGATTATTATAATAATATCGTACGTCGCAAAAAAGTGCTGGTGATTATTTTTTATTATATGGTTATAAAATTGAGATTTTTCTTAAATTTTCTATTATATATGATGATATCGATAGTATATCTGATCGATGGTATTCTATATATTATATTATATACTATATATACAGCATTGA
>MEJB01000024.1:242221-262304 GCA_001752375.1 Rhazya stricta
TCTTACCCCCGCAACTTCACGTTCATTGCATAACTTCAAGTACATCATCAAATCACACCAGTGAAAAGTATTCAACCTTCAAATAGATATTGAAACTATACTCTTTTATCATATATAAACATATTACATCAGAAACGAGTAAATCGCGACCAGTTTTCACCTAGATGTGCAGAAACACGGAGTGAAGAGAGATAGTGCTTGGGTATAAAGGGAAAGTTAAAAACAGGTACATTGGGTCAAAAACTAGAATACCCTTTCTTACGATCGACCCCCTCTTCAACTCTAAGGTTGATCGAACTCAATTACAAGACACTGACGAAAATGCAAAATCAAGACAGACAAAACATAACCGTTAGGCGTTCGTGTCGCAATTTTAATATAACGAAAAATGATAGACCTATATGGTTTACGCGCACTTTCTGACTGCCTTTATTTCACGGGAGGGGCCCAAGTTCCCTTGGATAAACTTAGCTTGGAAGTATACTGTACGCGCCCGTCTCCAACTTTCTTCGATGTCAATCTCAAGATTTTTGTAATTTCCAAGACGCATTAGCTACGTCCTCGGTCTGGTCACAGGTTGTAACAAACCTCGTTTCGCCGTCGGTCTCTACGCGGGCTGTTCTTTTTTGTGGGAGACCTTCATTTCTCTATAAGTGTCGAAGGGGTTGATTTACGGGTATTAAAGAAAGAAAAACAACTAGAAAGGAAAAAGGCAAAGAGAAGGTCGTCTGCTCTTTCTGCTGCTTTACTTGCAAGAAAGCTGGAATAGTGCCTTTTTTCTTCCTTTAACATGCTCACTCAAGTTAGCGTACTTACCGCATGTTAAACGGGGGCCATTAGAACATGAGTTTAGTCTCATAATAGTCAGTTGTATTTAAAACTCTCACTTTATCCGAACCTCATTCCTATTTACGGTCCCTCTTCCTCTTTTCGTTTCATCGGGCCTGGTGAACTTTTTTTTACATTCCCTTGTATAAAGGGTGCCGGAACCGGGTTGGTTCGGGACTACTAAACATGTACATTGCGAAGGAAAGTAAAGAAAAAATTTAACGTCGAACAAAAGTAATCATGGTCTTTGCTCACTGTTGTGTGTAGCGGGTACTACACAGCCACACGAAACCGCGGGGTTTTAAGCTTTTTCTTTTTGTAGAAGAACACTAACGTTAAAGTGCTACTTTTAACAAAGGATCCTACAACGCCTCACCTACGCGACCAAGAACACCACAACAGAACTTTCCACCCTTTTCGTCGCTTTTTTCTTCTAAGGACAAATAATCCCTTTACCTCACATAATTCGAAAAGGAGCCGTCGCAAATGGCGGAAGACAAAGAAGAGACTGTTAACTCAGAAAAACGGAAAACCTCAAAAAGAGTCGTCTTAACGGTTTAAAGGGAAACTCCAGACATTAGCAATAGAGACCGACCTTATCCGACGAAAAGACAAGGCGCGAAAAAGAAAGACCCAAGTTGCACGCCCACTATACCAACCGCCGTCATTTCAACAGAAGTCGTTACACCCGAAATACAGCAACGGACGTTCAACACTTGACAACCCCCACCCCCCAACGACAGACCTACGCTACTACAGCTCCCAGCCACACGACACTGTACACCCTACACGTTACTGACGTAGTGAGGTCCGTACGTACGCTCATCAGTCCACTATCCACCAGCCCAATCAGCACACCGCCCATCCCCAAATCAAAAGACTATGTCACGCATACACTCGCTTTTGATCTCCTCGAAGAATAACATCTCCAACAACTCACGGCGTTCATATGAAACAAGACTCACCCCTCTCTCCCAAAACTAAAATATGTACACGACCAATCCTCAGTTAGCAAAGGAATTATACCACACGAAAAACCCAAAAACAAAAAGTAATAATGTTTATGCAGACCCCACCATCAATGTCCCTTTACTTTCTAATTAAGTAGGACCCCCAGACATACCATACGTCTCCTAATAACATACAATACTTCACAAGCTTCACTTGAAAAGTACTTAAAAACCCTTAGAGAAAAAACCGCCAAAAAAATCAACACTCATACTGACTACGTAAAACAACCCTATATGAATTTGCAGTATGGGAAAATTGCTAGATTATTATTAATACCATCAATTAAGTAAATTATGTATTATAAGTTAAATATGTGCTTATTTATTACAAGAATACTTAATATTAGGAATTAGCATAGAGAAGTTTTGGATGTATTAAAAATATTACATCTCGCATGATTTTGCCCCATCCAAATTCAACCTTACGTGATATCTATCTTTCCCAAGTCTTGAAATTTGAGTGCACCTTACTCTTTATCCATTGCCRTGCAAAAAACCCTCCTTTGCCCTCTTTGCTTCCTCGTCAATGAAGGCTTTTTGCTTAAATCCCTCCTTGAAGATAAACCAAATTATCCCTCCAAGSCCTGAAATTGCTTCTCCTATACTCAACTGCTTTGCTTCCGGAATGTCTTTCCTTTTCTTTTTTCCTTTTTTATTTCCATATTTTTTCATGATGGATCGAAGATGAAAATACGAATCAAATTCAAAATTTATGAATTGATAAGGAATATTTTTAATTAAATAAATTATCATCTCATCAAATAATATATCAAATTATTTTTCTTTTATTATGTGTTTTTCATTCATAAAATCAGGTGAATTTATTAAATATGGTTCCTATCTTGAAAATACTTAGAATGTTTGAAGTTTAAAAGCTATCATCCGCCAGATGCAGATATCTACTTTGACTTCCAGATAATTCAAATATCATTATGCAAAGTAGAATATATATAAAAACGTGGGTTGGCTGTCGATATGTCTTCGAGCTGAGAGTTCTTATTCGGTGGAGGGCATATTTGGTATTGTAATTATCGGAACTAAACTCCAAGCTCCTCTTTTAAGCAACTCTACATATTTTTATTGTCTTTTTAGTCTCACATTTATATTACTTGAAATAAATAATTTTTAATGTGCATTCTATGGTTGGCTTCCATAAAGCATATTATAAAAATATTTCTTAATTTAGACCTGCTACTTATAGGGAAGAGTTCCCAAAAAAAAAAAAAAAAAAAAGGAAGTTTCGACACGCTACTCAAAAAAATTAAAATAATAATATTAATATCGTTGACTAAAAAGATAATTTGGTTCTTATATTAGGTAGTAGTTATTTATATTTTATCTTGGATTTTGAGTTTTGTTGACTTAGGATTTAGGATATGATCAATTCATTAGTTATAAATTAATAGAACTTATGGATTGATAAGGAATATTTTCAATTAAATAAGTTATAAATTTATTTATTTATCATACTTCATCATTCAATTTCCAACTTCAATATTTATACCTAACCTTTATCAAATGGGTCGATGACAAAGAACTTAAAAACAATTAATAATAAAAAGATAAATATATTATTTTCAAAAACTATAAAAAAAACTTATAAAATGACATCTAGTCTTATAATAATAAAATTATAAATTAGGCAATAAATATTTGAATGTATGATAAAAAAAGTAATAATACATGTAAATACATGTTCTTTAATAAATATAAATTAATTTAAACACCGTTATTATATATGATATATTTAATTACTCCTTGATAAGAATTAATAAAAAAAGAAACTAAAATAACACTTCATATTTATATTTTAAAAGTAAAATGTAGCACCCATAAATTCGAATCAATTAGCAAATTGCAATTATTTATGGATTTATTTTGTGTAAGAACGTGGTTTGGCTGTCTGGATGTCTTATTTGGCGGGGGGCATGTTGGGTATGTAATTATGGGAGCTCAAATCAAGTCTCAAGCTCTTCTTTTAAGCAACTCTAGATATTTTTATTCTCACATTTATATTGCCACTTAAAATAAATATTTTTTATTTTACATGGTAKGGTTGGTGAGGCATCGGTTTCCATAAAAGCATATTAGAAAAATATTTCTTAATTTGGACYTACTATGCATAGGSATGAAGTTTGAATCTTCGTAACAAAATATAAAAATAAAATTAATCAAAATGATATTTTAAATTTTGTGCTTGGACGTGTATATTTAAGTATATACTTTTAAGAAAATTATATATTAAAAGTATAATTAATTTGATAGATAAAATAAATAATAATTCTTGGATTCTCGACTTGTTACGAATAGTGGGAAAACTTATACGGTAATTATTTTTATTAGCCATTCGAAAAGAAAAAAAAAAAGAAACTTCAATCGAGAATTATTTGAGTTCTTGCACAAAGAAAAAATAAAAGAAAATACTGATCATCACATGAAAAGTTCTCCCCTCCATTTGAGGCCCAAGTTAAAAAGTACAAATTAGCAACCCATGATGGGCCAGCTAATTGGACCTCAGGGAAAGCGACCCTTCAATGGGTCTGTTCAAATGTTTTAGAGCCTTAATTCCTCACATGAGCTATGATCTCTAACCAATATGGGTATCATGTAGGCCCAAATTATTTTTGTACAATTGTACAAATAGTTCTTTTTAAATCTCCATAAAGATCGTGACATATGTCTATTTGATTGATTTATTTATATTAAGATAAAGGATATCTTTGATCTTTGAGATTGTAACAATTTTAAATTTTGATAATTAATTTAAAACGTAAAATTGACATCCTGAAGTCTTCGTACCTATAATAGAGGCATTTAGATCAATTAATTTACTTATATTAAAAATACAAAATTTACTTATCATGTAGGGTTTTTTAATTATGAAAATATCGAGGTAATTATTTATTAAAAATCATAAGATATTTTCCTTTTTTTTTTGAGAGAAAAAATCATAAAATCGTTAACAACTTTTCTGAATTGTTGCTTAGCGATAAAGACGATCTTTCTGGAGATGATCCAAACCGGGTGCCATTGTTGACAACAATGTCCAACGGTCATTTTTTTCGAACCCCTCAAAACCCTCCCACCTTCTCCAGTGGGACTAACAACATCCCTCTCCCCCSTCTCTCTCGCTCTCTCTCTCGCCCATCGAAGAAGGCCTATGATGATGACTATCTAAAGACCAGCCGCCACCTTTTAAGCCATCAACTTTGCTATCCGGGACGCAGTCATTATGGGTTGCTTTTCTGCATGCTTTGGGCGCTCTTCTACTAGAAACGGCAACACCGAAARGCCTAATTGGTGTAAAGTTCTTCGTCAGGTRATTAARTCAAGCCCTAGTTGCATTGATTCTTTGATTTTAGTTGACATAATTGTCGATTGAGCGTTTTTCATGCAGGGAATTGAGCGTGGAAACGAAGCTGAGATTGCAGATCCTCTGGAAACTGATACAGACMTTGAGTAAGCTTCTACTTGGTGAAATGTCCGTGTTGTTTTTCTGTAGTTTTTGTTAATTTTTATTGAACTCTGTGACTTTTGAGGGAGAGGAAGTGTCGTTAGTTATCACGGGAAGATTCTTGACTATCTGATGAAGTTTCTTAGCCAGTGCTTTCCTTATCATTGCAGA
Source organism: Rhazya stricta (assembly GCA_001752375.1). Classification (NCBI taxonomy): domain Eukaryota; kingdom Viridiplantae; phylum Streptophyta; class Magnoliopsida; order Gentianales; family Apocynaceae; genus Rhazya; species Rhazya stricta. Next base: position 247,685 of record MEJB01000024.1, read on the forward strand.
GATGAGATTGAAGAGCAGTTGAAGAGCAGCGCCAGAAAGAAAGTTAGATTTGATTCGATTACGAAGATGCATGAGGAGGACTKTGAAACAGAAAGTCGAGAATGTGAAAACCCATTAGYGGAAGGTGAGAAGGGAAACGACAGTGGAACGACGAAACAGAGCACCAATGAGCTCCRGGTACTTTTATATTCAAGTGAAGAAGAGGAGGAGAAAGCAGAGGGAGCGCAAGGCAAGAATCAGCCGAAAATGCTTCTGGATTCAAGYGAGAAAGAGAAGCCTGAGGAGGAGAAAACAAACGGAAAACAAGGCAGAGATCAGGCAAAATTTCTTTCAGATTCAAGTGAGAAGGAGAAAACAAATGGAAAACAAGGCAAAGATGATGCCTCCGACATTCTCTCAGATTCAAGTCAATCAAGTCTTTTCACATATTTTCCAAACAACAGATACAAGAATTCTGCAACCAGCGACGATGAATGTGAAGCCACAGCCAAAAATGGGAGCAATCTAGCTGACGAAGTTGTTAGCAACTACAACAAACATGGTCATGCAGGTCCAGTGGTTCAAGAAGAGTCTTCTGAATCATTGTTTTCTCTGTCGATAGATTCTAGGAAACAATATTCTACACCTGAAATTGGGGAGAAAGAAGTCAGCAGTCCATTTAAACCCAGTGACAGAGCTATGAATAGTCGAAGTGCCAAAGCTAGGACCCCATATTTTGATTCTGTCTTGAAGCCGATAGAAAACCTCAATCAATGGAAGGGTATAAGAACAAAAACAACATCGTCATTGAAGAATGAGGAAATAGCAAGTGTTAATTCAGAGGAAGACGCAATGGCTTTTGTTGAAAAAGAAAATCTAAACTCGGAGAACGAGTTTATCATACCTTCTAGTGAGGATCCTACTTTGAAGCAAACAAAGCGAATTTCTCATAGCCCGAAAGACGATGTGATTGCAGTTGATACTAGCCTTTCAAGCTGGTTAATTGAATCTGAAAGGACTCCCATTAAGGATAAGAGTCCAGGTTCTGTTGGCAATTCATCCTCAAAGAGAACTAAGTCTCCTAAAAGCCTAGAGGGTASGCCAATTTTAGGAGCACTGACACTAGATGAACTCAAACAGATGTCAAGAGATTCATCGCCCAGACGATCACCGAGCTTTAGTCCAGATGAGACACCTATGATGGGAACAGTGGGAAGTTACTTTAAGCACACAGGGCAGGCTGCGGATGCAGATTCAGGCTCCTTCTGCAAACAAACATCATCCAGCACATCAGAGCAGAAGGGTATCTTCTGTAGTTTAGTTCTGAACAAGTAGCAAACTAGGATCTTGAAGTGCCAATAACTTGTTCTGAAGTTTATATACATTCTGTTTATGAATCAATCGTGTCCAATATGGGCTGGTTTTTCTCAACACAAATACGCAGTACAGAAAAAATTCAACTTCCTGTCTATGATGGCAAGGAATTGTAATGAAGTGTCAAGAACTTCAGAATGCGAATCTCTTTTGGCAGYARCATGCATTTTGGGATCTGCCAACGCATATCTTCTCAAATTGGCAAGACACATTTTCGGGATCTTGATCCCGGAAGACTTGTAATCAATTAAAGTTGGATCGAGCGATGCGGCATTGCTGAAGGACCAGCTTCATAAACAAGGAGTATCAAACTGATACATTKTTTGTAGACGAAACACTAAATGTGCAAAATTTTGCTTTTCTTTATCTGTGTAGTGAAGGGCGAAGCCCTTATTTGGTCATTTATCTAATTCTAGAGTATAGTAGCATCTTACAAAGATCAAAACAATAACACGGCGAATTTCTTATTCGGGATTAGTCTCCAATTTGAAGGATCGAACACGTCCAACTTTCTTCCCTGCGATATGAGCACCTCCAATTGCAATTTATGTTTCACATAAAAAATCAAGGGGACATTCTACATATCATGAAAAAGCCTTCTAATTTGCTCCACCGTAGCAGGCATCAGTGTAACTGGGCAGCGCTTATACTGTATTCACATAAGGCAGCAAATGCAGTTATTAATGTAGAAAAATATTCAACAGACTGGGCTATGCCATCTTATCATCAAGAAGTCTGGAGAACACACCTGAGAGACATATTTGAATATGCAAGAATAGCAGAAGACAAACCCCGAGACTGCCACTACTGATGGATTCGCTCGCTTTTGCGAACACAAAGGGCACAACGTTTTATCTGGTGGCAGTGGAATCCCCTCCTTCGCAACCTGATGATGATCCCAAACTATATAAAGATATTAAGTTTGCTAAAAGCTGAAAGTTCTTGTACTGCTTTCACCGCTGGCATTCTAGCATGTTGCTCCAGAAGAAATTTCACCAACATCTAATCAATATACTTATGAAGAAATTTCTTTGTTGTTTTTCCCCAATTTGTGGAAAACAGGATTCTAGACCCTAAAATGGCATCCAACCCGACACTCSAAGAAATTTGGTAATTATCACGTGTAAACATGATTAGAAATTGAATCTCCCAGCCCTATAATTGTTCTCAGGACTTTCTTTCCAGAGCATCCTTTCACAAACAATGTAATTTTCTTATGCGAAAAAGATGGGGTTCAGAATGTCCAAGCATATGCCAATGGCAGCAGAAAAATTAAGCTTCATTAACATCACAAAAAATGAAATCACACCTTTGGTGCTGGAGGGGGTGGCGGCGGGGGATATACAGTTGGAGCTGACATTCTCTCCTCGGCAGATTGGTACCACCACTCCATCATCTGGTATCCATGTCAACATTCACAAGTTGAAGATTTGCAACATCATCAGGATATTCTATAAGAATTTAGCATATTTGATTCTTAAAATAATGAAAAGTAAAGAGTTCCCTAGATACACAGCACAGGAATATTGATAACAAAACACAWGAGGAAAAGATCAGAGAAATAGAAAGAAACAGGATTATAGAATATTTGATGAAAGATGGAGCATATCATAGGTGAAGCATACTAACTTTGAAGAAAAATACTGCAGCAATTAAACCATTTTGTGCATAATCCAGAATTGCATATGCGCAGCGGAGAAGCGCACCTTGAACTGCCTGAAATAAAACAATGTGAAATTATTCAAATTCGAAAATTTCAATATAATCCTTACAAACTAGAATTTCTTTTAAAGAATACGCTAAATTCAATAAATAACCAAGAGGGCAATTTGCAGATCATGATTGCAATTTCTCCTGTTCATAAGGGTAGACTTGACATAGACGCATCACTTGCATCTATCCTAACAAATTCGATCAGGCTATATGYATATACAACTTGAGATTATCCAAAACGCAAAAGACATGATTTAGAAAACAATGAATAAGGGACAAAATACCTTTAGCCAAGGAGGGCCACGAAGTCTTTCACGTTCACGGCTACGAATTTTAGAAATTCTAGAAGATGCATCCATCTACCTTGACATCAGAACGAAAGAATGTTAAAGGAGTGAGATAGTAAAAACACAAAGGTGAATGCTCTAACATCTTATCTAGGAAAATAAGCAAGGATATGAAAGTAGCAATAGTTAAAAGCATACTGAGATATACATTACATTAATCACTACACTAATATTCAGTGGCCTATGTGGTCCAGACAAAAGAAAGTACAAGTACATCTAGACAGCTCATTTGAAGTGCACATCTAGATAGCTCACCAACTCTTGTCCTGTAGCTCGACAAACATGAATTCCTAAAGCATGTAATCCCAGAGAATAAAACCCTGTAGCATCTAGTAGATACAAAAGCTGATAGGCAAATGAGAATCCTGCATGATAGAAAACAAGTCATATTAAAGGAGATCTACATCATGTACATATAAAAATTGATGGAAGAAGTGTCATTGTTCGTATGTCATTTTCTTCTTCCAAGCCAAGCCCTCCTKAGAAAGCAGAGTCCTCTGGCCCTTAGTCATACTATTTAAAAGCATTAAGAAAAATTTCCCAAGGGTCACGATAACCTCCCACAAAAATATGCTACCTTGCACTACCTTCGTGTTGGCCTTGTCAGATGTTTTAAAAAGAATAATTTCCAGGCAAAAACTTGCTGGACCTGCCACCTAAACAGCACCTCACTTCCACCTCAGCCCCCCAGAAAATAAAAAAGAAAAAATAAAAAAAGTGTGCACATGCACATGTATGTATCTATATTTGTCCCATTGAATGGACATCCATTACTTCCATCTAAAACACACAAGCTTGCTAAATTACTCGGAAGAGTTGCAGCCAAGACCAGGATGCAATTTGAGAGAATAAATATTACAGCTTGGAGAAATCATACAGTCAGGACTTGTTCATCATTCTCGCAAAAAAATCTGGATATGCAAAAGATACAGCTTAAGGATTAGGTGATGTTATTGGATCCAATGGATGGTGAATGCCCCAAAAGAATGATCAAGAAAATATCTGACTTCAATCCAGGAGAATTATCAAAAGGCCCAAACTCGATTATCTTTATATAATGTAGAATACATTATGATGCTCATAAGAATTTTAAGATTCACCTCCATTCTAAAGCATTATACCTAATCTCCTATTCCATAGTTTACAGGATTCCAACATCCAATTCTGTTTCATTCACATCATTGTGAGATATTTTCTGTGTTCCTAAGAAAAGTAAGGCCAAAGTCCACAACTGACCCGCTTTCATTCTTGTCAAATTTAACCCAGAGATTAGCAAAATTAGATTCCTGCCTCAACATTTCCTCTCTGGAAAAGCTTACRAYAACAGAAAATGCATCCTGACTCCTCTTTGCTACAAAATCAACTAACTTCAGGTCTCCAAAACGTATCTCAATTTTTTGTTAGCTTCAGTAGTGCACCTCCCCTGAAGCATTTTGAGTTTTCATATATAACCCATTTGGTAACTTTTTTCTCCATCACCTCAGGGTGCGCTTAATTATGTCCAAAGTTATGGGAGAGAGCTAGCACCCAAAAGTTTTAATGCCTGAACTAAAGAAACTGCAGATGCTAAGAAGATGAATATTAGAAGAATCATTTTGCATGACAGAACCAAAATCCATTCTCAGTTAGAAGAATAGGGAGTATTAAAGAAACTAAGGCTGTATGAACCTTCATTTCCAGCATGGATCCATGGGTAGCAAGCAGCTATAACCTTCTTTATTCTCTTTATTGTGCGTCCTCGGACAGATGTTTCTTCATTAGAACCACTTCTGGAATCAAAAGATTCACCACCACCATCAAAGTTGTCAATATTCTCAAATMTTTCAGGACTGTCACCCCATAAACTTGCTTGAAGGGTAGCTTCTCTTTCTGTATTATATACAGACTGCAGTTTTGACTTAAAATAGGGCAATACAACCTACAAAACCATCCAACTGCGAAGTCATAAGGTGCACTAAAAACATTCCGGACAAGGCATATTTACGGTAAAACCAAGTCAAAGAAGAAACCTCCGAATATAGAGAATAACTTAAAGAAAGATAAGAAACTTTTCAGCATAAAAAATGCCATGTAGAAAGATTAACTGAACATGTTCTTCAACCAAAATTATTTACGACAATACCTTATAGAAGTCATAATAAAGTATTARAAGGAAAACCCAGCAGCACCAAATTTAACTAAATGAATCATTTAGCTAAACAAGTTTCTAAGTCATTCAAAATTCAGAATACTGAACTGAATTTTAGAGGGATAGAGAAAAAAACAATTTATACCAGAAAGACAACTGAGAGAACTTTCTGGCGCTTTTCTAATGAGCCATGACTAATTGCATCTGCAGAGTCTGTATGCTTTTTAATAATATCCTTTGTGCTCACTTTAATCTTCACCGCTCTTCTCCTCAACCCATACAAAGACTCCGCAAAGGAAGCCTCAGTATTGCGCAAGCTATGCATTTCGAGGGCGAGCATTAGCAAAGCAAAGAACTCATCTTCATAGTCCAAAATTTTGTGGATGAAGGGCCTTCTTAGAGCCAATACCTACAGAAAAACTCAAATTTAGAACTTCAAAAAGCAAAAAACTTGAATGCAAACTAGAAATCCACGAACATTTAAAGGGCTAAAGCAATTACGCCGAGAGAATATGTGAGTGCCGCGCGAAGACTGGAAGGGAGCTGTTGGGCAGCAGCCATCTCGAAGAAGGTGGGACGAGTCCCTTGTCCTCCTACCTGAAACAACATCTTTCTCCCACCTTCCTCTACTCTTCTTCTTCCTTCTTGATTCTGTTCCCTTTTTTCAAGCGACCTTTTGTTTCTGCTACTTCTTCGTGCCGGAGTTTCGAGTCCTTTCTATTGAAGAAGATGAAGGTTCGACCCGAATAGGGCAACGCCCAATCATTTCTTTCTTCCAGTCCCTTAACARCTTTTTCTTTTTCCTTTTCCCCTCTTCCCCTAAAGKTGAAAAATCCCTTTGGAAAATATTTTTAAAATTAGAAAAMAAAGTGTGATAATTTTCTACCATACTATAAAATGATTTCAAAGAAATTAATTTAAAATTCAAATAGAAYTAAATYATACTCATASTCTAATTCTAAACTTGAGAGAAGTTGCTTAATCYAACATTATTTACAATATRTCAAAAAATCAAGATCTCATTGGATAATAAGCTAAGTATACGAAATGTTCTCTTTATGAAATATTTAAATTAATTCATAATTAGTAATATTTTGATTGGTTGCTCATTAATAAATAATTGTTTAGACCTTAACCCTGTTGGCAGGAAAGAAAAAAAGGGCTTTTTCTTGCGTTTCGGAATGCAACATTTTTATACGAAGTAAMTGGACCTCTGTCGATTTGTGCATCATTACAGAGCGCAAGCAGTAACCATCAGGAACCCAAAATCAATCAGGGCAGTCCATCTGCAGCTGAGCCGCTTAATCCTCCCTCTCCGAGTGGTTGCCAGCGAGTCACCAGCCATGACCAACACAGTCCGAGTTGCAGCCGCTCAGATGACTTCCGTCAATGACCTCGCCACCAACTTTGCTACCTGCTCTCGCCTTGTTAAGGTATTTCTTCTCCTTATAGTTCGTTCTGCTTATTTGAGCAATTAAGAATGAYATAATCTCGTCACTGATGGWTGATTGGAGGTTGTGACRTTTGATGTTTCTTGGACTACTGTATTTCATTCGGTTCAATCCYCAYGCATATGAGGAGTTACCTTGGAAGCTGAGTTCCAATTTGTTTGGAACACTACTGGTTGTGTTAGATTCTCTTCTGAAAAATCAAATGCTAATGTCTGGAAAGAAAGAATAAGCTAGTCATGTTTCAGACAAGTAATCGAAACGCTAACTTTTGACCACTGGAGGCCAGCGAGCGGTGAGTACCTAAAATTGACCATTCAGTTTTCAGTGCTCCCAAAGAGAAGAGATGCGCAAGAATTGCTATTGCATAATTTAGAATCTTCTCTATCAAACCACAAACACAAAAGGCAGCATGATGGACAAGGTGTCTGGTGACTGGTGCGTTGCTTCCTTTTATGATTCTTTGAATATGGAATTCAAAGGGATCAGATAAGAAGAATGCTGAGAGTGATAACATTAGGATTCTGTTGAAAGAACCAGACTTTAGCATTTTAGCRAGAAAGAAAGAACCAAGCTTTTGTACTTTGCAGGTCTCTGTCCCTTGGATGTCCATATTCCATTGAAGGCATATTCGTTTATTGACATTTAAACATTCTTAAACCACTGTTTTAAAGACTGGCTAAAACAAAGAAAGGAGGATTGGCTTCAAAATCAATTGCAAACATTTCTCTCCTCCTCCTTCAAAAAAAAGTTTATCATTCGTTGAAGATTCTCACTTGAAGCATGTTGATAAGGATTACTGGTCAAAGCTTACAGTTAGTGGCATAATGGAAAATGAAGAGAACAAAAATAGATGATCTTTAGACACACTCGTTATCTTTTATCCTTTTCTGTCGTTTGTTTTGTTTTCCTTAGTCCCAGTTATGTGAGGAAAATCATGTTTCTAAAATCATCCATAAAATTCTTGGTTCTCTTTTTTGGCATCCTTCTTTTCCTTTTATATTTTTTTTCCTGTCCTTGCAATTGAATTAGAGGAAATGGTATAGTTCATTTATTTTCTATTTCTTTTAGATTTGCCCTCTTTTTATATTTTACTTTTTTCTTCTCCTTCTGCTCTTTTAAGATCTAAGAGGGTATTAAAATTGGTCCAAGGTTTGAGGGACCAAAAGCTATACTTTCTGTGTTATCATAGCATCTTACATCTCAAACTAATAATCTAATATAATTTTCTTAAGGAAGCAGCTTCAGCTGGGGCAAAATTGCTTTGTTTTCCTGAAAATTTTTCTTACGTTGGTGATGTATCTGGAGAGAGTTTAAAGGTCGCTGAACCATTAGATGGACCAATTATGAAGGGTTATTGTTCTCTTGCAAGGTAAGACCGTGTTGTACTGGCTTCGTTTTCTTGCCTTTGCATTATCTATCATATATGCTTGTTGGTATAGACAAAGCACTTGAATGAAACACAGAATGATCTACCTCTTCAGTCATCTAATTGATAGTTTAGTCTATGTTAAGTCAAATGCATCAATTTCCTGCATTTTCTGTTATTCATCGTTCTTTATTTGGTTATCTAACTAATGGTTACTGTTCATGATTTTTCTTGTTAAAGGGATTCTGGTATGTGGTTGTCACTTGGAGGATTTCAAGAAAAAGGGTCTGATGATGCACACCTTCGTAATGCTCATGTTTTAATTGATGATGATGGAAATATTAGAAGTGTATATCGGAAGATGCACATGTAAGATCTTTGACATTTTTAAATATCCTCTCTTGTCTATGAATTTACATCCTAATATTTTGCAGTAATGTTGACCAAAGCTTCAATCCTGGGCTTGGGTCAAGAGTCCCAATATATGGTTGCATGTATTTTTAGTGGGTGCTCAAAGAGCCCAACCTAAGGAGGATGTATTCCACATAAAGTTAAGAGATCTGGTATCTGATTGTGAATTTCTTGACGCTCAAAGGTTTGATGTAGATGTTCCTGGAAGTGCAGTTTACAAGGAGAGCAGCTTCACAGAAGCTGGTAAACTTCTATTTGTTTATTAGGRTCCTTCAATTATAGTTTGGGASCAGTTCTAGAAGTCTTATTTTCATTGTCCTGCCTGTAGATGCACATTAAAGAGATTATGWAATTGTTAGTGTTGTCTACAAGTGTTTCTTTTTTCTCTCCCCCTACCAAAACGATAAATAGATTGTAAAATATTGTACTGTATTCTTTGACTGCATAGTTAGTTCAGTTATAACCTTATGCTTGGATGTAAGTTTGTGCTTAAACATGTTGGAATATTTTCAATGTTGAGATTTGTGCTTAAACTAGCTGTAAATTCTGGGTTGATTTACATTTTTTAATGTAGTAAGGTGTTTCTGCAATAAGAAAGCAGGGGTTTGTCGCTTCTGATGCTTGGATAGTAGTATTTTTTAAAACTTTATTCGGTTCAATTGGTTCTCCTTGAAGATTCATTTTCACTTCTGTTCTAGTGTTTGATAGGATCTCTCTTCCTAGCTGTTTAAACTGATTATATTTTATAGGAAACGAAATTGTTGCAGTCGATAGCCCTTTTGGACGTATAGGTCTAACAGTTTGTTATGATTTGAGATTTCCTGAGCTTTATCAGCAGTTGAGGTTCCACCATAATGCACAGGTAGATTTTTTCTTTTTTCTTTTTTTTTTTTTTCTCCTACATGTATTCCTACAAGAGAGAGATATCTTTGGTACCTGATATTGGGCTTCCTATGTCTCTACAGGTGTTGTTGGCTCCTGCCTGCTTTCACAAGCCAAGCAACCAGGTCAAGCGCATTGGGAGATTCTTTTGCGGGCTCCGTGCAATTGAAACTCAATGTTATGTATGAAAGTTCTAATTACTTTGCTACTTTTGTCCCTTAACCCAAAGCCCAGTTTGCTAAAGTGCATCAAAATTTTGGTCGATTAAAATATAACAAACAACGGCAAGCTCATCTGATTTGGATTATCACATCATCTTTACAAAGGAAATATATGATGATCACTTAATGCCTTTAAAGTAACACATTTTCATTTATTACTCAAAATTTCTTTAAGATACCAACTATGCTCAAATCCCCCTTTATTCTCATCATCGACCTTTCAATATAATATTCCTTGAAGAAGAGTTACTTTTCATCTGCTTGATATTTCCACTTAACTCAACTGATATTCATACATGATCCTGTTCCTATTTCTATTGTTTTAGTTCATAATATATTATCAGGTCATTGCTGCTGCACAAGCTGGAAAGCATAATGACAAAAGAGAAAGCTACGGTGATTCCTTGATAATTGATCCATGGGGATCGGTAGTCGGCCGATTATCAGGTCAGATATTTAGTGCTTTGTTGATTGTGACWTGCGTGTTATGTAAAATACCTTATGTGACATGTTACGGAAGGCTCCCTAATCTCATGCACCACCATGTAGGTTTTTGCTGCATCACATTGTGTTGTTGAGTGGTGCAGGGGTACACATTCAAAAGTCAATTGCTGATGTTCAAATGCAATCATTGTTTTGCAATGGCTAGTTTCTTTTGTTGTTTGATGTTACTGATATATTACTTTCCATACACATTCATCTAAGTTTAACTAGAAAGTAAACRGGGAGCATCTATTGATGCTTAATTTGTATCACAGTCCTAAAATGAAGTGGTGGAGAAGAAAATTAGATGCCATCTTAGATATTTGTTATTGCTCATTCCATTTTTATCATGGACAAATGGAATCTAGTGGTCCTCACTGATCTCCAAGAAATAGTTTGTTGTCCTATWCTGTCAAACATCAATCCCCAAGGGAACTTCAGTCCCCATTACTTTTTCTTTTTCCTTTTTCACTTTTCCTTTTTTGGCTGCTTCAGATCGTCTGTCAACTGGTATTGCTGTGGCAGATATTGACTTCTCAGCGATTGATGCAGTTAGAGCTAAAATGCCAATATCCCAGGTAAGGAGAAATATCTGCTTATTTCTGTTTGGAAATGGAGTAAGTATTAGCATCATTAAACTCCCAAAGAGGAGGCAAATCGAGAATAAAGTTAAATTTCCAATATCTTACTCCCATGGATTCTTCATTTTCTGAAATAGCTTGGACAATATTCCATTTCAGCACCGGAAGCCTATTGATTTCTGGAAGTCTGCATCTGTTTGAGTGAGAAGATACTCCTTTTCAACTGCCGTAGGCTTGGTTTTACTAGGACTTCTCATGTATAGGCAACCAGATGGTTCCCCACAACCCTTCCTGAGATCTCTTCATTACTCAGACCAATGCACTATTAGGAAGAATCATTTCGGACGTTTTGTTCTGGTTGTCTTTCTCATAGTGTTGTTTACCTTGATATGTTCTTGAGATATGCTGCACCATCATTTCGGACGTTGTCAGTAATACATTAGATGGTTAATGATCCTCTCCGGCACTTGCTTCCTCGATTGCTTAATGATCTCGTCTGGGAGGGTTAAAACGAAGACAACAAGGCAACAAGTGGACGGCTATCTCAACAAAGYTTTGAGCATCTTTTTCCCTTGCATGATGGTGTCCCCAAAATGCTCGATACTTTGAYACTGTCCCCGAGCAGGAAATTCTCACATTTTATTCAACAGTCAGGCCTATAATGGTTCAATTCATTAAGATACATTTCTTTWAGTCCAAATGTTTTGAATTTAATTTACATCTCTTCCTTATTACTACTGTATAAAAATAAAAATAAAAATCTTTAGTCATTGTAAACCTTTCAAATCATATATTGAAAGAYGGCAAACAAAAAGTACATGRTTTGAGTTCCATAAGACTAATGAGGATGCTGGAAATAGAAATTTGAAATTTCTAGATTATATGTCTCTTAAGTCATGTCTTTGTTTTAGTAGATTAATATGCCTTTTAGATATTTTAAGATGAYAAGTTCATCACGAGAAGTAATTTATGTACTATTTAGATTCATATGGATAGAATTTTTAAATCTGTAAAAATGTATTGTACTAGGTGTGGAAAATAGATGCGGTATAGATATGGGGATTACGTAAAAGAAATGCTGAAGAAAATGATATCGAAATTTAACGTGGTATTTAGCAATATGTTGACTAATTAACAAATGCTGCAGAAAATGATATCGAAATTTAACGTAATGTGTTGACTAATTAACAAATGCTGTTGACTAATCAACGGGAAAAGCCACAGAAAAGATTTCACTATAGTGTGGGAGAATTAGAAGAAAGATTCAACACAGATGAGCATTGAACACTCACCCAGATGTGTTGTAGATTAGTTTTCTACACTACAGATAGTTCTTAGGCAAGACACACACTCTCACAGGTTTAGGCTCAGACTACCGCTACGTACCTGGAGTCTAGCCGCCCCCATTTTCCCCGGTCTGAGGCTGCCCTCTTTTCCCGGGTCTCTTTTTTTTTTTTTTTTTTTTTTTTTGAACTTGCACCAGTTAACTTGGTCTCAGGCTTTAGTACTTGCCTGAACAGGTGCTCTTCACTGGCCTGATCCCAAGCTCCGTATGGGCTTCCACAAGCCTGCTCTCTGACTCTCACATGGGCAGCGACTAGGACTTCCCCACTGGCCCAGTCTTGACCTCCTGCCACTGGCCCAGTCTCGAGCTCCCACACAGGCCTGAATTCGGACTCAAGGAGTAGCAACTTCATGCACCTTTTGCCAGTCTTGTACCTAAGATTCAAGGCATATTCTAACACGAGGAATTTGGAAGTAAGCAAAATGAAAGAATTCTGTTCCTAGATCCGGAACCACTAGCTAGAATTACTACCATGTGTAACAGACCTAGGAGGCAAGATTTACTTCAAGCAACTAGGCATGGAADTGCAGCAAGTTTTTCACATCAAGGCAGGAGAAGGCCGAGAAAGCTACGCCAAGAATTCCACAATTCAGGTCCCTCTCGCAATGTCCTGTCTCCTCTTCCTAGTTTTACGTTATATGGCCACCCTTGGTACGTATCGGTGATTTTCCCCCTTTTTTTTTTTTTTTTTAACTCTTTGAGACAGTGAATAATGTGATATATTCACGAAACTAAGAGTGAAGATAAATAGGTAATAAAAAACAGTGATAATTTCCATGTTTTCTTTCGGAGATTGGCAATGATAAAGGTGAAACATATTCTTGAGGAGGCCATAAAAGAACTATGCAGTTTCAATGTGCCAGAGTGCATGAAGATAGCAGACTTGGTATGTTCTTCAGGACCTAACGCATTCAAACAAGTGGAGSACATCATAGATTGCATCGACAAAGCTTGTTCTCCTATCAAATCATAAGCCGCCATCTATTCAAGCTTTCTTAACACCGTTTTCAAGTCCCTGCCTGCCTCCTATGACAAACTTGCATAAGTGCAAAGAACGGAAATCGGGTTCATGCTTCGCTGTGCAGACTCTTTCCGAAAAATTCCATGCATTTTGTGAACTCTTCTTATAGTTTCCATTGGTTATCTCAGGCTCACCATCTTCAATTTCGCATCCACTATAGAATTTATGATATTTGATCACAGCTATTTGGTTTCAGGTTCCCGAGGATTGGGGACAGAGTCGGGAATGCCTTGGAACAGGGGGAAATATACATAGCAAGGACGAGTTCTCCCAGAGTGCGAAAGGCATACKTAGATCAATTTGAGAAAGATTTTACAGCATTTTTAAAGATGCCCTCTGGAGAAATGGTGCCTCAAGGACATCTAGTCCTGACCTTGGTTTCCAAGATTGATGCAGACGATCGTTATGATCCTAAAGAGATGACCGGAATGGCACTGAATGAYATGGTTAAGGAGGTCACAAATCTTGAAAAACACATTTTTGAACAAAAAAAGTTGAACCAGCGTTCTAAGACCAAACCTTACTAAGTCTGTTTGTCCTGCTCCTTAGTTTCTTGTACTGATGATCATACTGCAGGGACAGATTGAGGAAGCAAAATTAGATGGTTCTAACCTTTCAGTATATAACCCTGCTGCAGAAGAAGGCAGATCATCGAGAACGAAGGCTTCTTCAAAATCTTTCATCTTGAAACACTTAAACACTGGTGGAACGATGTTTACAAGGCTGCCAACAGCTGGGACTCCGTTTCTGCAACATGTAGCGGTAGAGAAAGTGTCTCTAAGTTAATGAGAGCAGTTTTTTAACCGATTCTTGCTAGGCATTTTGGAGAAGCCATRATGGATGAATTATTTCATAGGTACTCTGGCCTCATAGGCTACATGCAGATTGGGAAAGGCTCGGTTAACCGTGCGGTTGTTTCCCTTGCTAGAATATTGAAGTCCGATAGATATTACGGAGGGATTAGTAAAGTAAGATAACAAGAAAGGGAAGGACTATTTCTACATCCTTGAATCTTACATCCACATCTCCATTAGTTTTTTATATGATTATTAATATTTTCAAAGATAAATTCATTGACTAATAAGTCTAATCATGATAAACTTTTAAATAACCATCATCTTTTTCATATTTCTCACCTAATAGTAAATGGGTTATTTTCATTCAAAATAAAAGAGTTAAAAGATACTCAAAATCGTCAAATCAAAAATTTATTTTTTCCTTTTTTCATTTATTTATGAACATTATTTTAGTTATAGAAATTACATATTTTTATGTAGTTGTTAAAGAAAAGACGCAAATTAGAAGTATTCAAACTTAC
>MEJB01000024.1:268560-278562 GCA_001752375.1 Rhazya stricta
ACTCACAAATCATTCACATATCTATGATCTAATATGTTCTTCTTTCTTTTAATACTGGTTTTGTAATTGAAGGAGCTATAGAAGACATATAATCACCGCGATCAAGTAATTAGCCCAGTAAACCCAASCTCCATACGGATACCAAGGGTGCCATGTCTTACCTGTGTGGTTAGCCCGCATTCTCCCGGTATCATCAGACTTAAACCTTCCAGGTAGATAAGGGCTTCCTTTGCATTAGCATACCAATTCCCTAGGTCGAGTTCACTCAACCAGTGTAAGCTTGTCGTCTTTTACCCTCGGAAACAAGCTCCAACGGACCTGCAGGACTCCGTTCCAATTGGAATCAACACCACTTTGTTATCATGGAGAAAAATAGCAAGTACTAGTTCTCTCCTGCAGAAAAGATACAGGTGTTAATGACTAAATTTGGTTTATAAAGTTTGATTGGGGTTAGATTTTGTTGGTTTTGATAACCTATAAATAGGTTTGTTATGTCACTMTTTTGTATCATGTTATTWTTATCCTTCCCTTCTCTACCATCTGCCCGGTGTTCGATTAGCGATCTACCCGAAGGATTTGGCGCTGCATGCTGTACGCGACTGCCTTTGGGGGAAAGAACTATGGCTTCTACGGCTGCCGCCTAGAGAAGCCCCTGAGTTCTTCAACACCTCTGCAAGAAAGTTGAGGCTTCTTGAATGCTTATCTGTCAGCAATGCTTTGTACAGCCATCGACACGTTTTACCTGACGAATGAGCAGCTTGAAAATTCACCATCTAGGATAGATGGCATTGGCAAAGCTACAGAATCCAGCCTCAGAATCTATGATTGTGATCTTRTCCTAGAGAGTGGCATGGGCATTATTTTCATCGCATGGAGTGTAAGAGGGAGAACTTGCCATTGGAGTATTTGGATACATCATCTAAGAAATACGTGGATTTGAACTTGAAAAGTCATCTTTTNGAATGAGCAGCTTGAAAATTCACCATCTAGGATAGATGGCATTGGCAAAGCTACAGAATCCAGCCTCAGAATCTATGATTGTGATCTTATCCAAGAGAGTGGCATGGGCATTATTTTCATAGCATGGAGTGTAAGAGGGAGAACCTGCCAATGGAGTATTTGGATACATCATCTAAGAAATACGTGGATTTGAACTTGAAAAGTCATCTTTTAAAAAGAGATGGGTTTCATTTGCCATGTGGAGCATCCGCACAAGTTCATTATAAATTATCATTCCCTCCTGAACTGAGACAGGAAGCATGGAATCATGCCAACGATAGCTTGCGCACTTCTTTGTGCGTGAGATGCAAGAGTGAGATTATGGCTTGTGGAGTCGTCTAAGCGCAGCAGCTCGCAGATTTCACCTACCTCTCCCAGAGAATCCCCCTTGGTGGAAAGCTTTTGATGCTGATAAATCTGGTATAGATGAAGTTTGCGGAGTTCTTGCCCATCTATATATTCCCTTCAAGGCACAGTGTATACCTTTATGCAAAGAAGGCGGAACATTTGCAACGTCAAATAAGTAGTGGGACTCATCATCCCAATCTATTCTTTGAATCACTCAACGGCGAAAGAAGATACTAGTTCTCCCAAGGGAACATCCACTGCAGCAAATCAAGAATCTGCGAAAGACACAAGAGAAGCATGGCTACTCAGGTAGAGTCGAGATGATTTTCTTTCAAAATCAACCCCTGAGCACAGAACAGAGGCATGTGGCGAAAGGAACAACGACAGGGATCGGGATAGGGAGAGAGAAGAAGAGAGTAAAGACCCGTGACCATGATAGGGGAAGGGAATCTGACAGGTAACGGGAAGAGACGATATTGAAAGAGACAGGATAAAATAAAGGACAGGACTCATCGTTCAAGAGACAAATGAAACCATTCAGGATATGGGGAGAAATCGTAACATCATTTGTCTCGAGATCGTGATTGCCACTACTCATCGAAAGAGAAACGCCCCAGACATCATTGATATGCGTCTAGTGTCCAGTTGGTTGGCATAAGCTTTATTTCGATRGTAATAGATTCAGTTTACAAATAAGAGAAAAGGCATTAACTAAAACCATGACTATATATAGAAATAGTATATGATTGTTCTTGCCAACCAGTAAACAAAACATATTATCAACTGTAAGGTTGATGACAACCCATCATGATTTCTATTATGCTTGTTCTGAAGAGAAAAATTATAATCAAAGAACAAAGAAAAAAATTTCTAGAAAATGAACCCAAAAACACAGCTTCTTTTAAGTATTAACAGCACCACATAAACTAACTTTGTCTAGATGATGAGCTATCCATCACTTCACTAGAAATTGATCAGCTGAATCTGGACTTGCAAGCAGGTCAAAGGGTTTGCCAAGAGCATCTTTCAAGATTGTGATTTGACCTTCTTTCAGGAGTATGTCTTCATCAAGTGCTTCTATCTTCTTCTTCAAAGCGTTGAGCTCACAATTTAGCAGCATGTTCTTCTCGCTATATTGCTTGACTTCCCCCCACATCAAGTCTCTCTCTTCAGAAACTTTTGGTAGTATGCCCCTGACTATAGTTAGTTCCCTTCTACAATCTTGCAGTTCATTTTCGAGTTGATTGATATTCTCTTCTTTCTTGATCATCTATCAGACAGGAGCGTAAATAGGAGAAAATATTAACACACTTTTAAATGAGATATGACGTTATTAAACACAATATTAACAAGTAGATTAGTAACAGAGAACCCAAGAAAATTTCCCAGCTAAAAATAAAGGGAACATTAATATTGAAACCCGTAATTAGGTTGATTCTAATAATGCATTTAAAAAAAAAAAAAAAGAGAGATACTCTAGGCCAGTGAAGGAATTCATATGGTAACAAAGGAACTATTGGGAATTGTACTTCGCTTGAGAAAGTGCAGAAAACTGCAAGTTATTAAACATGTTATACCATTTTCATGTTCTTATTACAAGTTCATTCAGGAACTGATAATAATAATTGCTACATTTGCCTACAAACAGCAAACGCCATGGGAAGTAAACTTCAATAAATTGATGGTAATGTACTGTAACATGCACTGTTTGGTTCAGCAATACACCAAAGAAGCTTTTCTTTTGCTGTGCGATACAGAAAATGCTTGCTTCTCTTGTTCATTAATTACTCATCAGGAAATATTGCTAGATCAATGTCATGCGTACTCATGCAAGATGCCTGTTCATTTGCTTTGAAGATAAAGAAGTACTGATCAGTGAGTTCATTTACCTACTAGGTGAATCATATCTATTACAGCCCTTCTAAATTCCTCCTCTTTTACAGAATATGTAAAAACTACGAACTAAATGAGAAGATTTTGAAAGAGCAATAAGTTAGGTTGCTTCTTTAGCAGCCTATGTGAACTAGGTAAATCCAAAAATAACGATATCCAAGAGAATAGAGGAATCTGACAAATTGCTGGCTTGCAACCTATTAGAACCTATGGAACAAGGAACTATCAAAAATCCTGCCCAGTGATCAAAATTATTCCATATTGAATTACTGTTTCTGAGTCTCAAGGTATGCCATACTAGAGAAGGGAGGTACCAGAAGCTGACCTAGACTGCATTTTAATCTAGTATATACCAATACTAAAAAATGTTAAACCATACAGTTTACCAGAGACATAACAAGTAAAAGAGAGAAACCAAATGCAAAAGTACTGTAAAAACCTTCTGCATTAGATTTCAATCGATTTATATTAAATCCTGAAAAATCCACCTTACATTGCAAGCTAAAAACGCACATGATTGTTAAAAAGTAAGTAAATGCTCATGAAACACAGCACCAGAAATACTTGAGATACAAAATTCWAGAAAAGGTCACTGAACAATACAGCCTGAATCATCATAGTTAATTCAGAACTCCCTAACCAGAAAAGAATCACATTTAACCATTAAAAGAGAGAGAGAGAGAGAGAGAGAGAGAGAGAGAGAGAGAAGTGATCAGTATTCGACCAATCACCAAAAACACCCAAAAATACCAGCATTATCATCACAGAAGAATGAGTAGATTGTACAAATTACCTGAATTTCAAGATCTTTCATCTTATGGGTTAAACAAGAAATGGTATCCAAAGCATTTTGCACTTCTGATTTGAGAATATCGTTTCCTCTAATAGCAGCTGCAAGTTCAGCTTGAAGTTGCTCAAGATCTAACTCCTTGGAATAAAGTTTCTCCCGTAATAAAGCTGTCAATAAAGTTTCTGTTCTGAGTTCTGATTCCAACATAACCTATAGTAATAAAGTGGAATATCAGCAAAGAAAGAGTGCTTGAAAATTTATAGACTGTATGAGAATTTTAATTTGAAAGAGATATCAAATTGAAATTACCTCTGTTTTCTGACTGCTCAAGTTGCGAGGTTCAATGACCAGAATGGGGCGATCAGAATCCATGATGACTGGGTGTGACTTTTCATACCCTGCTGGGGACTTTTCATGCAAAACAGTTGACAGGACCGACAAACTCTTTGTTAAGTTTTCTATTCCTCGGTTGAAACCTTGAAGCCTCACTTCACACTCAACAACAAATTGGCTGGCCAAACCCTTTGAACCGTGGCTAGCATTTGTTTTGATGTATTCCAGTAACTTACTACAAAGCTGAGCACTTCCTGAGAGCAAAGAAAGTCCTTGGTTCTGCAAGCAGCAAATACGATTCCACAATTCCTGATCCAGCTTGAATGTTGAAAATCCCCCTTCTTTTCCAGTGTCCTTCAGACGATGAAGTAGGTTTATATTTTCATGACGAAGAGAGTCAACTTCAAGCCTATAAGAGTCCACCTCCTTCCTTAATGCATGCTCCAGTCCGGTCAGACGTAGTTGTTCCATTCGCAATTTCCCTACCTGGTTATCAACATTTTCCATGGAAGAGTTATTCTGAATTTCCTCACAYAGTCCTCGCAACCCCTCAATTGTTTTCTCCTGCTCGCCACAAGTCCGTTGCAATCTAGTAACCGATCTATGCAAGTCCTTGCACTCTTTCACCTTGTCCTCATAGTTTCTCCTCAAGCATTCCCTGTCTTCTTCCGACCCTCTATACTTCTCCGTGATCTCAGATAAATTTTTCTGYAGGTTTTGATTTTCTTCCCTAGCTTCCTCCATTCTCTTAGCCATGCCCTCAAGTTGTTGCTCTGAACGAGTGACCCTGCTTTCAGTATCTGCTTCTCTTTCTCCAAAAGAAGAGACCTCCCTCTGCAGCGAAACATTCTGCTCTGCTAGTTCCCTCACCCTCTCACGAAGCCTATGTTCTTCAGCTTGGTATCTCTCAAGCTTAAGAGACCACTCACCTGATCTTCTGTCCAATTCCTTTTCCAATGCAGACTGCAACTCATTCTTTTCCTTCTCCAGTCTTCGAGTTCTCGAGTCTAGTTCTGCCCCAGCTCCTTTGAGCTCTTCCCTCATTGAAGCTCTATCAGCAATCCAATCCTTCAAGATAGATGTAACCTCATAAGCCATATCTACCCTCTCCTCGTTCAAGCCTCTAACTGTCTGCATGAGTGCTGGCAGACTCAGTCCACTGTCCTGCAGAAAATTTTCTTGTTCAAGCTCTTCTGAAAAAAGCATGGCCCTCCTCTCTGCTTCCTTAAACTTACGAAATAATTCGAAATCCATACCCTCTTCATGATGAGTATCATTCATGAATGTGGAACTACCAGAAATAGAACAGTTTCTTCTTGAAAATTCTGAAGTTCGTTCAAAGTGATATCTACCAGATGCTTCATCAAGTTCATCAAGTGCACAGTCCTTTTGAGGAGCTCCATCAGAACTTCCACTAGGACTACTACTTAAGGTTCCACCGTAAATATCTTCAACTGTAATTGGAATATCGGGGTCTAATTCTCTGGGACTTTTCTTGTGCAAATTTCTTGATTGGGAGAGTCTCTCAACCACATGTCTAGCAAGTTTTCGAGGAGATTCATTCCCGAAACCATTCTCCACCCAATCTCTAGATGAAAAATGAAGCTGTTTGTCATTAGTTTCCCGGAAGGACTGAGACTTCGGTTTTTGCTTCCTACCATTGGTTGGAGAAGTAGGATGGCTACATTGAAACACCGGAGGTGGCTTTCTGATGCCATTTCCATTACCAATCTGATTTCTCGCAGAAAATTTACTCTTTGGTGGACTCCTCTTCTGTTGCTCACCATCTATATAGCGGTCCACAACTCCATTTGATACATTGCTGGAGCAGAAAGAAGAGCACTCTGATGAATCATRCTGTATGCAAGAAGGAACAGCAAGCTGCTCAAGTCTATGCCCATCTTCAGAAGTAGCTGTTTCAAATAATTTCGGCCGATGTTGCCTCTCAGGAGTAACAGTTCGGCTTCTGGTAAAGAGCACACTCCAGTAAATATATGAATTTCATAAGGGATAGATCTTGCCATAAACACAAGTGAACATAATTCTTGAACATAACAAAAGACCTACCAAATTATAGTKAAAAAAAATTAACAAATTGAGTGCCTACCGAGATGAGTGGCAGCCCAATTGCCTGAGTGAACCATTACTTGTACTACATGGAGATCCACTTGGATCGATCAGGTTCCTTCGACCAACTCCACCATCAAAGATGGCTGCAGAAGAGGATGAAAGGCTCCTTCTAAGAGATGGAGTTTTTTCAGGAACTCGTTTCTTAATTCTCGACTTGTCATTGCTTTCAGATGGTTTCTCCCAATAGACTTGCTTGTCACTTGATGGTGGTGAAASTTGATTGTTTCCGCTGTTAGATGAAGATGATCTGAAAAAGAAGAACTTCTTCATCTCTCTACGCCTTCAACTCCTATGCTCTATGTCCAATATCTGTCATGGAAAGTTTCTTAAATCCTACTGAAAGAAGAAGAGAGAGTGTCACTTGGAGAAGAGTACCAAAACAACTCAAGATAATACACGACAAGCATAAAGAATTTTAAGAATGAAAGCAAAATTATTCGAGCTGGTATTTTATATTGACATTGTACTAAGTATAGTGTATTAAACATCTCATCAAGTGAGATCAAACTTGATTTTAATTCAATAAACATTTTGCCGTTAGCAGAAATCATGAGACCATGCATAAAAGAATCAATCAATGTGTTTTCTGACTCATGATTAGAAAAGCATTAGTGTCAGAAGCTCTGATTAYCATGAAGCTAATCTCGAGTAAAAGACTACACTACCCTGATCCTCCTGCCGCTCGAAACCCTAGACACTTCACCTTCACTTTAATCTACCTAAACATGAAATTTCTCATCAACAAACAAAGAACCAAGAAACGGAAAATATCGTAGGCAAATTTCTCATCAACAAACAAAGAACCAAGAAACGGAAAATATCGTAGGCCCTTAAAAGGAAGAACAAAATCCAGACACCAAAAACAATTGGAATAAGAGAAAACCGAGAATTTCGTCAAACCCCCCACCCACTCCAGAATTCAGGAAAATTCTGTAACTACAAACTTACAATTCTCAAGAAGTACAAAATTAAAAATCTTCAATTCAGTCTTTCTCTCTCTCGCCCTCTATTGCTGAAACACTCTCGTCTTAATGATTCTAGTAGATGCAAGAAGTAAAAGAAACAAATTGAATATTCACAACTGCTTCTACTCCATCAGAAAAAGAAGGAAAAAAACATGGTTCTATACCTTCAACCTATGAAAATGACCGTTAGAGAGACCAACATCCTATTCTACGTACACAACACCCCTAACATGGAAACCCAGAAGGGCCAGCGCAAGAAGACTGCGAAGAATTCAAAATTCAACCAAAATGCATCAGTACCGACTAAAATCTTCTTTTAAAACAAAAAATCTTCAAAAAATCCCAAGTCAGTAATTACCAAACTAATCCAATCAATTTCAAAGTTCAAATAAGAAAAAATCTTAGAACTATTTTTTTCCCAATACTTCAGCCAAAAACCCGGGAGATATACGCTCCACCCAAAAAATTAAAAGCAAACCAAACACATATACAAGTATTTATCGGGGATGAGAGCAAGAGAGAATTTACATGATCAAGGAATTGACAGAGTAATAGCCGGCTAATGAAAACTGGAAAGAATTTCGAATTTCTGGATTTAATTTGGAGAACTGAAATTAAGGTTGTGTAGAAGTAATCATGCGGCAGGCAGAGAAGAACAAAGAGAAAGCCAAGGCGTTTCTTTTTTGATGTGTTCTTGAATGTGTGCCGACTTCAGTCTATAAAGAAAGWTGAGTGTAGGGGAGAATCAAGGGAAATGTTAAGGGTAGTTTTGGCCAGATGAAAAAATTTAAACTTTAGATGCCGCGTTGTGGGGCGGAGGCGAAGGAGGAGCGTTTTCCTTTCGGGTGGGGTAGGAAAAATATGGGGAAGAATTAAAAGTTATCCTTAAATTATTTTTATGCCAAAATACATGTCCTAAAATTATCTTGTTAGCCTTTTCAATCCTCAACTACTTTTTATCTATAAATTTATAATCTATAATTTATTAAAATATCACAATTTATTTAATAATTTTTTAAACAATTCTGTCCCTTTATCATATTAAAAATTTATCAATAATAACTTATTTAATTTATTCAATTTATTTGATTTAATTTTAAATTATAAAAGATCACTTTATAATGCTTGCTTAAAACATTAGTAATGCTTTTAAATAGATATAATATTTTATATGCATTCAATATGACGGTTTATCCATTATTTATCTTAAATAGGCTTTTAGAATGGAAATCAGCAAAAATAACTTTACAAATAATTATGAAAAATAACACAATAACACAACAGATTTTAATTTGTATCAAATATGATTCCATCGTGTCGCTCCAATGACGAGGGTATATCTTTTCGTTTTCCTTCGTTCTCTAATTACATATTCAAAATATTAGTTAAAGCACTTTATAAAGTAATACAATAAAGTGTAATACAAAATAACGTGTAACGAACGTTATTCCAAATAATTATTAGTTTACAAAATTCCAAGAATCAAACTTTAAAATTCCAAAAGGGAAAAAGGATTAATATTCATATGGAAGAGCATTTGTATAATGATAATTCTTGAGATGTTTGATAACTAAAATAGCTTGAATATTTAGTTTTTTGAAATGTTGAATAAGATAATAAATCAAAATTTTTATTTTATATTTTTTTTGAGTGATTGTGTAATAAGGTTTTCTTCTCATTCAGTCAAGATGTTATGCAAATGACTCTATGAATCTATTGTTGACTCTAATAAGTTAAATTGAAAGTAAAGTAAAAAATTTTCTAAGATTATTCTTCGCTCTAAAATCAACAATAGATATTTCATGATTGGAAAAGAAGTACTCAAATTTTTAAAAATACTTAATTCAGTCTTGGTTTTTAATTTTTTATTTTATAATAAACATGAATATTGATTAAATTTATAGTTCTAGTTATTTTCTAAAATTTTTTTTGCTTTGTATTTTGCTCTGTTCTTAGTTTTTGACTTTTAATGCGTTTTGGTGAAAACTCGTGCATTATCGTATTTCACCCCATATAAATTTAAATTTTTATGTCTTAAACCAGATAATTTTTCTGACGTTTCTGAAAAAAACCAAAGTTTATAAATCCAAGGTTAAAACTAACCTGATCTTGTATTGTGAATGATTACCTGTAGTACTAGGAGCTGTTGAGTTTGTATATTTCCTTATTTTATGAATTTCTAGTAAATAAAATAAATCGTTCCCGTTAACTTATATTGATACTTCCTTAAATATAAATTGATTGAGCGTCAAGAGTTCTTGTCTCATAGAGAAACTCTTTCACAAGATCTTCAGAAACGAAGCTTTTATAATCTCCATCAGAAGTCTCTTTTCAAAGTTGCAATAGCTTAGTGTGGTCATGCTTCTTTGCTTTGCCGTTGCCTTTTTTTCAAAATAATTTCACAGCTGTCCTTGAAGTAATAACGGTGTAACAATTCCAATATTCCTCAATATTAACGATGCTTGCTCTGTTCAGAGCTCTCTCAGTATGGGGTATGAGAGTGAATGTATAGCTTAGTACAAAACGTTTCAGATAATGATTTTT
>MEJB01000024.1:281880-348321 GCA_001752375.1 Rhazya stricta
AAAAAAATAGAAAAAACTTTGTAAGTAAAAACGTTATACAGAGAGTTTAAAGATATAGGATTTAAATGCATACTTTAATTTAAAATAGACTAATGATGTCCAAGCAGGTCCACAATACAAGTCATGATCTGATTCCTAACAATTGACAGATTATAAAGGTCAAGTGAATATTCTTTACAACATAAAAATGGGTATATTTAATTTGAGGTGAAGGAAATAGAAAATTATTAATTTAATAAATTATTAATCGAATTTAATTTGAATAAAATCGAGTTATTTGTACTAGTATAGTGTATATATCACATTTGATCATAAGAGGCTAACGGAGCAAAATATTAAAGGAAATGTGTGCCCCAYTTAAAAATAAGAAATGCAACGCATTATTGTTGGAGCGGGACTTGCTTTTTTCCAAATATGATAATACAAGTTCTCTTTATCCTAGATTCCTTTATTATTTATCAAGAAAATCCAAAAGTCCACTTTTTGGTGGTGAAGCCTTGTTTTAAGGTTTGATTTTGATTTTTCTTTTTAAGAATCATCTAAATAACTTAGCTGTGGAGGAGAACAATTTATCACAAAACTCAATTAAATGTATTGTCCTAGCCCAAGGTACAAAATCTTTAAGGACTTTGTCAACTTTAAAACCTTTAGTCTTGTCTTTTTTCCTTTATTTTTCTTTTTTTTTTTAACACTCGATATTCGAAATGTTTGGCTTCGATTATTTTGCCTTTGAATCGAAAACTCATAAAGGAGACAAAGCTCTCCCTATATCATTTGCTCTATTCACAATCTTTGAATTAGAGACATTCCTTGAATGGCTGGAGATCCTCTCATATACTTCCTGTCATACTATTTGCTAAAAACATCCTATGCATCAATTGAAGAAYGATGTGTGTTACAAGCCTTCCCCCAGACTGTCCATGACCAAGCCAAGAGCATATGCGCATGCCCATGCCGATTAGGGAGCCTGTCCGTGCATGCCCTTGCAGACTAGAAAGCGCCCATGCCAATAGGAAGCTCATCCGCAGAGTGTCCAAACGACCATCCACAGAGTGCCCAAGCAGTGTCCGTGCCAGCATGTCATCTATAACTTTTGTTTTTTATTTTCTATTGTAAATACATTTTCTAATATTTTACTATTGTAGTTTATGTTTAAGAGGGACGCTCATGTTAAGTCACAAGTGTTTTCATTCTATAGAAAAATAGATAGAAAATAGACAAAGTTTGCCTACCTATTTGAAAAAACGATGTCTACTGCTGTTGTCATTTGTCCAAATATTTCCAAGATTCTTATAGTGGATAAGAGAAAAATAGTAAAAAAAACAAAGTTGGAATTGAGCTTAGTCTATGGTGCATCCCCTCATCGAGATATTACAAATCGTTGTAAAGTATTCAATCAATGAAAATCTCTTTTTTTTTTTTTTTTGCATATCGTTGTGCCTTTAAAACTTTTATTTGTATGTTGTGCATTTATTTTTGATAGTGATGTACGGACGTTTGTGGACTCGAAATATCACGGTCGATTTTAAGGTTAAAAACCCATCCCATGACAGTATATATTGTTAACTCTCCAACACCTCTTTTCATTTATCTTATTAGTTAAGATATATACATTTCCTCAATTGGTTTCACTGGGAGTGTACTAACTAATTTGGAGCTTATTTAAAAGGTGCCTSTTGGATTCAAATTACATGATATTTAATACATGATRCAACTYGGAATTAAAATGAGGTGAATGTATTTAAAAAGTAGAGGGGTAAGGTGATAGTGTTGGCTTATTTTACTAATAATAATTATATTTGATTTTCTATTCTAATTGAATTGATTTAACTGATTCAATATAAAGTATAATACGATAAAATATCTTATATATAATTTTGTAATGTGTAGGGTAATATTCAATAAGAAACCTAAAATGATTTGGATTTTAGTTCCATCCCTAATTAAAAAGTTTCTTTCTTCTCCTCTTTTTTCATCACGAAAAAGAGCCTTCGCGATTAACTGTCAGGAGATCTAACCATCTTCGAACCACTTTTATGAACTACAACTATAAATATTTTATAGTCTACTCTAATAGAAATTTAATCGATAGTATAATTAATTAAATAGAAATATTTATTATTAAATAATACGTTAAGAAATTCATTCRCACTCTCATTCTAGCCTACGATCCCAYGACAAAGGTAAACAAAYCTACACTTAGAGAGCGTATGCGTTGTCGATATCAGAAAAGCCGCAGTAAAGCATAATCTTTTACTTCGTGTTTTCGGCTCGGGTGTTCATCTTTTATAACACATCAATGATGGTTGGCATCATTAAGATTGAATTTGATGAGTTCGATCCCTTTACCAGTAGGGGACAGGACACTATTTGGATCCCTTCATTCCTGGCGTGAAGGCGGGTCTTATTATGAATTATGATTGGCAAGCCATATTGAACTCAGAAAACCTGCATCGCAATTGAACAGGAATCTGTGTTTTAAATGCAAATGCTTCTTTCTAAACTTCGACCAACTTATATTTCGTAACAACCGATACCTTTTACTGATTGGGTTGGGCCAAAGTGTAGCTGTGGACCGAGATGGGCCAAAGCCCAACTTCTCTAGGAGTGTAAACCAAGAAGCGGATCTCCACATTACTTGTAATACATCGTGACACTACGACGCCGTCAGTAATCAACTCTTTCAATAGAGACATCTCATTCATTCTCTCTCTCTATTTCCACATTCTCCCATCCAATCCGCCTCGAAGAAATGGAAATGGAAACGGACACGCTTCCAAACGGTAACTCACAAGCATCCACTAACACTGCATCTTCTACCGCAACCTCTACGGCGGCTTCAGCCACCGCAGCCGCAGCTGTTACCGCCCCTACTCCGGCATCCAAGCTGAGCCAACTGGCGGAATCTCTAAAGCTGGAGCATCAGTTCCTCAGAGTTCCATTCGAGCATTACAAGAAGACGATTCGGGCCAACCACCGCATCGTCGAGAAGGAAGTCTCTGCTGTCATTTCAGGAGTTGCCGAAGCCGCCGATTCAGCTGACCTCTCGCGCGACGACGCCGTTCAGCAACTTAGTTCGCTTGTTTCTCGATTGCAAGGACTCAAGAGGAAGGTAATTCGATCGCTTTTCTTTCTTTAGAGAACGTAGGGAAGGTAAAAACAAATAGTTTCTAGAAAATCTGCATCTAACCCAAAAGAAAAAAAAAAAAGAAAGAAAAAAGAACGAAGACATGAAATTTGTCAAGTTCAATGAAATGATGTGAACTACGGTTTCAAGTTTGCATTTTCTTTAAATTTTTATTTGTGACCGTTCCTTGGATAGAAAAAGACTAGTAGTTCCCATTTCGACTCTGAGTTTCTTTCATAATCCATTCAGTAGGGTTTTAGCCAAAAAAAAAAAAGAAAGAAAAAAGAACGAAGGCATGAAATTTATCAAGTTCAATGAAATGATGTGAAATACGGTTTGAAGTTTGCATTTTCTTTAAATTTTTATTTGTGACCGTTCCTTGGTTAGAAAAAAGACTAGTAGTTCCCATTTCGACTCTGAGTTTCTTTCATAATCCATTCAGTACTTTTGGTGCTGTCAAATTGAATGGATAAGCTTCCTTCCTTTACAGAAACAAGTAATTTTGTCTATAAATTAATTTGACAAAGCTGGATTGACACTTGTAACTAGATATTGGGCAACGAAATGAATATCTTGGTTGTCGGTAATGAAGTAAGGGAATTAGAATAGCTGGATATGAATATGTATGGAATAACTCTTTGTGGTTTTAATAATCAGTTGGAAGAGGGGACTAGAACTGAGCACTTGCAAGTGCATAGATGTCGAGCAAGGTTGGATCATCTCGAATCTGCAGATGCAGAAAACATATCAGAGTGGAACAGTACACGCTTGAAGCGGATACTGGTAGACTACATGTTAAGGATGTCTTACTATGACACTGCTATTAAGCTTGCACAGGAGAGCAATATTCAGGTAATCTTTTGGCGCATTTCATGTACGCATAATAGCTTGCTTTAGTTCTTTCTTGTTATATCTTGTTCTTCCTCTATTTTTTCATGTGAAATGGGAAGTGGCATTTTTATAATCACCATTAAATGGATAAAAATAATGAACCATTGGTTTTTCACTCATTGGATCTTGACAATTAGTCGAGGTTTGGTTGCACCATCATACGACATCCTTTTCATTTTCTTTAATTAAGTTTGAATGACAAAACTTAGCCTGACTGATTTATGCTTCAATTCCAGGTTCGGGGTGATATGTGAATAAACACTTTGAATTTTGTAGTTAAATTTGGTTATCAATTGCTTTTCTCTTCTCACTAACAGGCATGATCTTATTTACTACAGTAGTTATTGTTGAAATGGACACTCTCTTTATGTGGCTCACTTCTGTTGTTAACAATTGTGACATCGTGAAACTGTTTTGTGTTGTGCTGAATGGCTGAGCTAAAATTCTTTCAGCCAGTTTATGTAAATTAATTACTGACTTGCTTGTTTGGGTATCAGGATCTTGTTGAACTCTTTGAAGGTGTATTTTCTTTGAAGCAAAAAAAAGTGTTATTTGGAAAAGCTTCTCTTCAAAACAAGGAAGGGTTTTACCGCTTGCTCTTGGCTGGTGGGCTGATACAAGTCCGCTAAAGAAAAAGTCAAAAGGTAAGAATTCTTTTTTCTTTTTTTCTTTTTTTTTTAAAAAAAAAAAATTGCTGTTTCTAGTTGAAGTCAAGGCTTCACTGCTTAATAGTATTGGCACAGGCTTCCTTATCCTATAGTTTTACTTATCTTTCTGAAGAGATTCTCTTTACTATACAGCTTTGTTATTTTGGTATTTCATTACTGCATTGTAGTTTGGAAAATTTCTAGAATGTATTTTGTCTTGTTTTTCTTGCTATGAAATTTGAACTTGCTTAACTATAGTTTGTAGAATAACAACAACCCTAAGCATTCCTAATATTGTTTCAAATTTTGATTACTCTGAAATATTTGGATCTGGCCCAACATTGCAATTTGTAGTAACTTGATGATCCAAACGTATTGTTGAAGAGATCTTTTAGATTTTCATTTCCTAGGATGGATGAATGGTCCCATTTACTCCCCGAAGATTTTAGAATCAAGCAGTATGTATGATACTTCTTCTTCACCCCACATAATGGTCAAGACGAATACTACTGTAGCTTTGGCGATATAATAGGCCTTGATATCTGATTTTTACCTTCTTGGAATTGCAAAGTTTGGTTGCATAGCAGAATGCATCTTTGGATATTCAAGTTAGGTTTTGAATTATTATTTACCAAAATCTGAAAGGTGGCAAATCATGGAAATGGGTACAATTCTCTTCAGTTACCTAAACTGAGTCAACAAGTCCAGCCTGCTAAGGGGATACTTTTCACTCTCTAACCTTTATTTTGAAGATTATGAACACATCTTCTGTAGTAATACAGAGAACTTGAAATCCCTAACGTTTCGGGAATAGAATTGGTGCCACTGAAGGCATTTTCATCCAAGCCTGTATATTTTTAGCTCCAAAAGATTCGTTAAGCTTAGATTTTGGTAAAGAATGATTCTGCCGAGGTTTCATCTTCATGCAGGTGGATAAGTTAGAGCTGGTTTCGTCTTTACCCAAGGATAGATATAACTGATGAAAAGTTAAAGGGTGTTTGAAGCATTTGAGACAAATACTGGCAATGTGATTTCAATGATTTTTGGAGAAATTCTGCTGGCATGGTTCGCTACCTTGAGTGATGTGCAGTATTGATGATGCAGCATGACCTTTCTATGCTCTATAGAACTTAGTGGTGTGGCACTCTAAGAACTGATAAGTGCAGCAGCCTCAAGTTTTTTGCTCCAGGAAAGAAATATTAGTTGGTCTTTGCATTGCAGCTTTTACTAGTGCCAGATTTGAGTTGAATTGACCTCCTTGTCCCTACTTAAGAATGCAAAGGTGGATAAAGACTATAGGCAAAAGTCTAAGCGTAAAGGCAATCCATATACCTTGGATATTCCCTGTTTGCTTATCACTTAGCCCCCTCTGGTTGGTCCGAAGCCATTTTAAATAGAAAGAGTGGTTTGATGAAGAAGTATTAGAAGCATTATTCCAATTTTTTTTCCTACTGTCCTACAGAGAGAGTGATTTTACAAGCATTAGTGATGTATGTTCTATTCTCCATCTCAACTATTTGAAGGAGAAAATCCCAAGCAATTGTTTCCATTGCAAGAAAAAATTCATAAGGTGAAGCTTGCTTTGATAATGCTGCTCTGCCTTTATTTATTTCTGTGTTGGTCACCGGTGAAAGAGATATGTAGGGTATAAACATCGCAATCGGAAGAGATTGAAGTGATAAACTACATTCATATCTTTTATGTTTTCAACTGTGAAAAGACTCGAATTATCCAGCCTGTAGTTATGGTTTAAGGTTATCATGAGGGAGTTAGAACCTTACCAACGTGATGATCTTGTCTTACATCTCTGGAGGGGAATATGACCAWTTAACAGACCTCCCTTGCCTTCCRACTACTATGGTTATGATGGAATAATTACACGAAGAAAGATTCCGTTATTTAGGATAGTTAAGCAGTACCATGTATTTGAAKTATTACCGTGTATTTTTRATTTCTCTGAAGGTTWGTWTCTTTGCATCTTAACACATTRCAGGTTGTACACATAATGATTAGATGGAGATATTTTCGCTTGTAATATGGAGACTCACCAACTTACTAGGGATCCAGCAAAACAACAAAATGAATTCAATTATGTTATATCATTGTATTTCTTTTTCATGATTATTTTGCTTGAAAAGGGTTTGATTTGGGATGAACTCTCCTTTTCCCACTAGGTCATCATGAGTTATGACATGGTGATTGATTCTTTCTCTTTGGAGGTATGGATGTAATGACATGCATATTTAGCACTTCTGAGAATTAGCTTTGTGCACTGGATTTGTTATCGTGTCTCTTACTGCTCATCCTTTTGGAGTTCTTGTGATGAGTATGTCTTCAACACAGTCCAGAATTTCATGTACTGAAAATGCTTTTGGAATTAGGGGCAATTTCAAAGTTCAGTATTGATGTGTATAATGTTATAAATCTCAAATTTGTTGCCCTCCAGCATCATATGCAATGAATGCTGCTGGTTTTTCGCTGCTTCTGCATTCTGCATCTAAATGCCGGCAACGATCCCTTTACCATGTGATTTACCCAAGCTAGATGAATGGATGGAGAATTCTAGGTGGCAATGCCAGGTTATTCACTTTTAATACCTTAAAACTGATATTGTGAAATTGTGGGTCATAGAATATACTAATACTTTCTATAAGTATCATTTCCCTGGGCTTACAACTGTAGAAATCCTGATCTCGCTTTTATGTAGATGTTGGTAAGTTCTTATGGAATTGGTTGCTGTAATGTAATTGAAGCWTATGGCTTATTGCTTCTCTTCATGGCAGAGCAAATTTGAATTTCAATTGAGACTGCAAGAATTCATAGAGTTGGTAAGATCTGAAGACAACATGCGAGCTATTACATATGCCCGGAAGTATCTTGCACCATGGGGAGCTACACATATGAAAGAATTGCAGCGAGTAATGGCCACACTTGCTTTTAAGAGTAATACTGAGTGTCCAACATACAAGGTGAATATCATTCCCTACATGCATCTTTCAGCACTTGCATTGTCTTTGGTCATCTTGTTCTTCTTCTTCTTTTCTGGKGTTGTTAGGGGGGTAAGTTTATAATTACTGTTTATGTAGCTGAGTAGTAAAATCTCAATTGTATCATAAGCATAGTAATCTCAATATATAATTAGCTTTATATGGACCCTTGCCATGAAAATTAAAGATTCTTTACTAATGTTGGAGCTTCTTAATTTATCTGTGCATAATTTTCTCTTGTTTGAATCAAGAGATTTGTTGAAATTTTAGCAGTATATTGATTTATGAGGATTTACTTGTAACAACTAGATCCTAGGTACAGATTGTGACAATGAATTTTTTTTTTTTTTTTTTTTTGCTTTTTTCCTCTCAAAGAAAGAAAAATGGGGGAAAAGGAATAAAAGTGAAGATGTGAATTGCTCAGATATCTTGTCTCTTCCCCCTCCCTCCCCCCCCCCCCCAAAAAAAAAACCAAAAAAAAAAAAAAAAACCAAAAGAATAATAATAATAAGAAAAGGAAAAAAGAAAAAGGGTGATCAATAGCAATGAAAAGTTTAAGCTAAATAGTTATTGGTAGATTGTGATACAAATTTGAATGTGGCAGGAAGCTATTCATCTTTGCCAGATACTCATGTTTACCTTTCAGGAGATATATATTTTGAATTCTTTGAGCCAAAAAGAATAGGATGGGGGTTGGAGGAGGGGGGATGTATGAAAGTAATGTGATTGATTCCCCATACACCAGTTGTTTAAATTTCTTCAAAGATTATCTAGCAACAACTATAACCTAGACTTTCTCTAAGAACCAAAAGTTCAATTACAGCAAGAGAGATGCTTGCTTATGTGAGGACGATTTGACTACTTTATGCTTGTGGGTATTTTCCTTTCTTGTGCTCATGCTTTCTGGTGATTTAGTAGGTAAAAGTTGTGAGGTGCTTGTATCTGTTTTGAAACTGATTTATCACTAGTTGACTGTAGGACTTTATATTGGTTATAATTTCTCTCGACAGGTTTTATTTGAACCAAAGCAATGGGACTACCTTGTTGACCAATTTAAGCAGGAGTTCTGCAGATTATATGGCATGACTCTTGAGCCTTTGCTGAACATATATTTGCAAGCAGGCTTGTCTGCACTGAAAACTCCGTATCCTTATCTTGACGTGTATACTCAATATTATAAAGTTAATCTGTTTTGCAGGATCAGAATATCATAGTATTAGCATTTTCTTTGACGCATTTCTGTTTTCTCTTTTTGATCATCTGTGCATCGGTAGGAGTTATGAAGTTCAAATTTTATATGGTGGAGTTATAGCACTTTCTAAAATGCTTGCCCTTCCCTTGACCTGATTTAGATTCTGTTATGAAGATGATTGCACGAAAGAAGATCCTCTTTCTCAAGAGAGCTTCCGTAAATTGGCTTTACCACTTCCATATTCAAAGCAGCATCATTCGAAACTTGTTTGCTATATTACCAAAGAACTGATGGATACTGAGAACCCACCACTAGTATTGCCAAATGGCTACGTCTACAGCACTAAGGTTTGCCTTGTTCTTGATGACAAAATTTCCTTTTAAGTGGTGAAATCTAATCTCTGCATCTATGGCAGGCTCTTGAAGAAATGGCGAAGAAGAACAACGGTAAAATCACATGTCCAAGAACAGGTTTAGTCTGCAACTACAGTGATGTGATCAAGGCATATATTTCCTGAGTCCGCCTCGAGATCCATGTGACAAGGCTTGTACAGTACATTATGGTGGACTCTTTCATCATTTTTGGCAGTTCGCTGGTTTGATGATTGGCATGCATCAAATCCTGTAAAAGTCTGGTCTGGTGCTTGGTTTCGTTGGTGGACCTTGTTTTAGGAACGGAATGCATATGTAAATGTACATATAGGTAAAACAGAACCTGGATCTGTAATTAATTTTTTTTCCTTTTAGATCTATATTTAATGTAGGGAATTTCAAATAAAGCTCTTCCTTCCAAATGTAGCATCGGCTAATTCTAATTCCCAAAGCAGCTTAACGTTTACCCTTCCCTCTTAGGCTAGCACGGCACTGACCGGGCCTCAGGGTGGTATCAGTGAACTGAAAGTGTATTTCGAAGACTAACTTTTTTATAGGTAAATCATGATTTRGCCCATTGTATTTCTTTTATTGGTGTTGATTACTATATCTTTTAATGAGTTAATTTATCAGATCAATAATCGCATATTGAATAGAAATATATCAAATCACAATGTAGATGGTAGAGGTATGATTAAACATTGTTCGGTGCAAATGTGTATATTCATGGGATCAAGGTTAGGCATCAATACAAAGTTTTGTAATTTATTTTTAAATTAGTAATTGAGGTTATATAAAATCAGAGCCAGAAAGATAAATTGTTTAATTTAAAAAAGTGTTCTAATTCTCTGAGGAGAATCTTGTGAAATTCATTTTTTATTGTGAATTCCTTTTGTGTATGTGTGCCCCTCTCAAAAAAAGCATATCGTATCCTATTTCATGGAACGTGAACAGTTGAAAAAACAGATCCATGATTTCTTGAAATGTTTACTATAATGCTGCCAATAATTGTACTAACCCGCCTAGTTTTATGAATCTCTTGTAAAATCTTTTCTTTGAAACTCTGATTCAATGTATAGGAGCTAAGTATTGATAATTACGATAATTCATCCATAAGATAATCATGAGTATTGATAATCTATACACATTATGAAAATAAAGAAATAAAAAAATAATAATCAGATAAGTATCATCAACTATGACAATGACAATTAACAGCTAATAATCTGCTAGTAACTTGCATATCCATCCAAATAGAGACTTAGTCAAGTATCTGCAGGATAATGAGCTATGTGTCAGATAATTAGCGACTAATACATGGAGATTCAGTCTCAACCGGCTCAGATGCCGGAGTCTTCCTTGAGATGATGTCAGAGACTCCTCTTAAACAAACCATTAGTAAACAACAACAAATAGAAAGGAGAGAAATTTTTTTTAAAAAAAAATTAAAAGAAACCACATATAAACTCTAGGGAAGGAAATTCAGAAACGAAGAAGAAAAATAAAGATAATTCCAAATATCCTAACCACACTTAAACCCCTAGATAAAAAAAATYCACAAAGAATATTCACTCAATAAGATCAAATTATATAGAAGAAATCAACGATAAAGAAAATCATGGATGATTAACAAGAACAAAAGAATGACCCAAAAGATACAATTTCAAAATATGGTTATCAACGAAGCAGTTACAAAGGCTGATTAGCATAAGAAACGTAATAGAATAATTCCAAAGGAATCTAAGATAGTCAATAATAGTTCTCAGAAATCAATTACCAACTGCAAGCAAGATAGATGCGTACAAGTGTCCTCAGTCCCCCAAAATATTAAATGAAGCACTAACTACAAAAGACATGTATGGTCTCATACATTCCAATAATATTTCTGTGATCATGAAATAGGCGTAACACGGCTACAAACCACTCATAACATACAAATTGTGACTTTCACTCACATATTAAGCTAGCCTTTTTCATGGCACAACAGTCATAGAATAAGGGTCGCTACACCAAAACTACTTACTCAAGGTGACTTTCTCATAAATAGATGGTAGCCATCCAGCTGAGGTCTTGGCAGAAAGTTTTATGGAGACTAACAAACAGAATAAAAAAATCTACAAGACATCCTAGACATAATACAAGTCTTATGTAAAAGAACACAAATCAAACTCAATTCAATGTGGCCACACATAACTGAAAGTACAATATAGTGGAATAATTTTGAATGAGAAACTCAAAAATGAAACACTTATTACATGATTATCGTCTATAAAAATATGACTCACTATAATAAACAAAGTCCACCAGACTTTCTTAAATAAAAAAAGTTTAAATGGAAAGTGCTTTTATATTTTCATCACCACAAATTGAATTTTTAGGAATCCATTTCATTTTAATCATTTCTTTCCCTCTAGATGAAGTAGATAAAATTTTTGATGCATTAAACATCCTATGCACATAGAAATGTAGCTTAAAATTTTTTGACATGATATGCCCCTTTTTACCAGAAAAATGACAAGTAAGAATAAAGTGGGGTATCTTGTAAGTTTCTTTTCCTTGCTGAATCTTTCTGTCCGTAGTTATTATAGCCACACTAGGTTTTATATGGTTACTCTTGAAGTCAATTCCAGATTTGTCACCCTATTGGTTTCCTCATGAGTAAGGCTTGCTTGTGGTGCTCATTTGGAATGTACTAAAGACACTATTAGCATTTTCCAGTCCTTGTAAGGTCTGAGGTAGTTTCTATTGTGAACAGTTGAGCTCCTCTTGTAATGTTTTGACTTTCTCTTCCAACTAATGATTCTCCTTTATTAGTTGGAGATTGTCCATTTCTGTGATTTTAATTTGCTTCACAACTTTCAGTCATGCGTGTACATGTCTTCATTTGCAGATTGAAGATCTTCCACATCAATATCATATTGCTCTTCCTCAGACTCTATTTCGAAATTATTTTGTACTTTCTTAGTCTTCGTCACCATAAAAGTTAGGTAATTTTGGTCATTCACACTATTGCTATTTCATGTGGTTCATCATCACTGTCACTTGAAGAAACCATCATTGCATGCCCCTTCTTTTTTTAGGGTGTTCGCATATTCTGTCTGAATATGATCAAATCCTTCACATTCACAACATTGAATGCCTTTATCCTTTTTGTTACCATCTCACAGACTATAATTTTTTTGATGTTCCTCCTTAGATATTTGTTGAAATTCATGGTTAGCAGTACACTTATATTCTCATCAATACTTTTTGAGTCCATGAAATATTTATCTTTATCCCACCTCTTCAGATTTTGTTCATTTGTTTCCAATGAGCCAATCAATTCATCTAAGTCTATTTCGTCGATATCTATACATTTTTTAATGRAAATAACCTTAGTTTTGAATCTCTTTGGAAGTGAACRTAGGACTTTCCTAACAAGTTTAGCATCAGAATATGATTCAACAAGAACAAGGCATTCATTTGATAAATTACACATTTTTTCATGAAAATCAGCAATAGATTCATTTTTAGACATTGGCATATTTTTAAACTCAGTTGTTAGATTCTTCAACCTTGACCATTTTACTTGATCAGTCCCTTCATTTTTTGTTTCTAATTTATCCCATACTTCATTAGCAATTTCACAGATAGTAATCACTTACATTTATTTTTTTTTCTAATTTATCCCAGTTCTTTAGAGTTCCAATTAGCTTTATCAAGTGCATCACTATCCTATTCGAGTACTAATTTAAAAGTGGTACTAACATCCTTAGTGATTAAAGGGGGACTATAACTTGTCACTACAGAATCCCAAACATGTCCATCTATAATTTTCAAGAAAGTCCTCATTCTGGCTTTCTACATAGGGAATTAATTCCATCTAACAAGGAGGTCTATGAGTGGAACCTGCTTCACTGAGATCACGAAAATCATCATATAACAAAAATAGTAGTGTCAATGTGTGCACACAGAAGCAGATGTGTTCACAATCGGAGAAAAGATTATCAAGATACAGTTAGAAGCCAAACATTCAACACTATTCAGATCTAATATTATGCAAAAGTAACATGCTCTGATACCACTTAGTGGTGTTGATTACTACTTCTTTTAGTGAGTCACTTTATAATATTAGTAATCATCTATTGGATATAAATATATCAAACCACAATATAGATGGCAGAGACACGATTTAACATGGTTTGACATAAATATCTATATCCATGGGACCACGCCCATCAATACAAAGTTTTCTGAATCCCTCATAAAATTTATTTTTTGTAAAGTCTGGTTCAATGAATAGCAAGGTAGGAGCTAAGCACACAATAATAATTAATCAATATTGAATAAACATTACTCAATATTAATCTGAACAAATATAATTAAATATGACCCTTGCAACTTTATGTTCTTCTCTCTTTATTTGTTAACCAGTCGAGATTAATAAATTTAGTTATATAATACATCTTGCAGGAATCAAAATAAGAAATAAATTTATAATCAAATCTCTAAAAGATTTGAAAATCTTTATTCATATAAGGTGACCATAAATATTGATAATGTATAATCAATAACCAAATATTTTTAGATAATAATATTCAGTGATAGTGTATGCATTAATTCAAAATTCAAATATTTTTATGAGAATCAAAATTTATGTACCTACACCTTTATTGCTCAATATACTTGYGGTGAGATTTCTCCTTTATCTAAAGTTCATCCATGCTCACGTCAACATCAAATCGGACCATATTRTTTTAGTGTATTTTTGCTCAGAACTACCTAGGGTTTTTGACCAAAATGGACATCCTTTCAAAGAGAACGCCCGTTAACTGTAGAAAGGGTGGCTTAAATAGACCAGTCACATTGTCTGAATGTGTTGGGCTCTTAATCTGGCGCATTAACGAAATGCGATGGGTCCTAGCTCTAAGTCCGAGGAAGGAATCCCATGCATTCTAGTAATGTGAAGGTTTTTTAATTTTGTTGCATTCTTGAAATGTGATCGAAGTGAAAAGTTAAAAAGAAAAAGAACCGTCTTCTTCCTCTTCCCGATTCTATAAAAAAAACCTAGTTTTCCCCTTCCGCACTATAATTCCACTGCTTCCCACTCCCTACTATAAAAGTTGACTTAATTGTTCTGCTTCCATTTGTTCTCTGTCGTTGGCCTTGCTTGAAAGGTGGAAAGCAAGTGTTTTGCCGCATGTTAGCCACCCAGAGGTAGACGCCGACATCACCGGTCATTCACTGTTGTCGCCGGCTCTAGTTCGCTGCAATTGCCGCCGTCGTTTCCAACGGCCTTTCCTTCGTCAACCTCGTCAACAAATCACAATTTTAGGTTTGCGCTCTTTCTGTTTTTCTTGATTTCGGCTTCCTTGAAATTATTTGATTATTTTTTTGTTTGAAAAAATTATGAGCGATTTTGGCTTCCTGAAATTTCCCATTTGTTTTTTATACCTTGATTTACCTGGATTTTGGCTTCCTATTCTGTGCTTGTAATTTTAGCTTCAGTTTGCATGGGTGAATTTTTGTATGTTATTTTAGCTCTGTATCTTAGTGTTCTATAAGATAATGATCAAGGAATCATTAACCAATGTTCTATAAGATAAGATAATGATCAAGGAATCACTGCTATAGTTGAGCGCTGGTGCTCGAAGACACACATATTTTATCTACCGATCGAGGAGGCCACTTTGATACTGCAGAACATTGCTATCATTATGAGTTTGAGGGTTGATAATGACCCTATCATTTAGGAGGAGATTTGTGTTTGTAGACTTGGATTTAGCTTTAGCGCCGTGATATTGAAGGTAACAATCTGACTGATTATGTTTTTCAGAAATGCATCTCTTGATTCTACTTTGCATTCCATACTTGATTTGTATCCAGAAATGCATTAATTTTCCTAAATGAATTATTACTCATAATACTTCAAAGAAACCGATTTGAACAAAAGTTATCTAATGTTTTCTTTACTCAATTTTTATGTATATTATTTTTCAGAAAGTTTTCCGCTGCCAAAATACACTCTTACACACGCGCGAGACTCACTAAGTCTAGCTTACTCTATTTTCACATGTTTTAGTGACAGGTGCAGTCATATAGAGAGGTCAGACACTCGGAGCTTAGAAGAGTTACATCGTATATAGATTTTGTGAGGCCAAGAGACTTGTAATAGTTATAGCGTCTCTAATAGCACCTAGCAGTTGTACCCTCACATTATGAGGATTGTTTTTGTAGAATTACTTCTATATATCTTGGAGTTTAATATTGTATGATTATGTACTTATTGAGACATTCATGTTCTATTTCAAGGAGTTTTAGTTGCTTTGAATGTTCAACTATATTGATTGCCAAGATGCAGGGACACCCGTACAGCCCCAGTGGAACCTAAGGAGGGCAAATTGTCATAGTTGGTATCAGAGCCTAGGATTTGAGTTTATCCATATAATCACTTGGAGGCATTAGGAAGCTYGATTGTATGTGGTAATTAAGTACAGAGATAAGGTTTATGTATGTATGACTTGGCCTTGTGATGTTGTTAACTTAGGCTTACAAGTGATTAGTGTATGTTTTGACTATGATAACTCGAATTCTGAGTGTAGGTTCTAAATTCTTGATATTCGAGTCTATGGGATGGTGGTACTTGTAGAGAATTAGAAGGAACCGATTTATGTGAATCGAAAGTGAATAGATAGTTAAGGTTGGTTAAGGATTTCTTGCTAAGAATCTGATGCTACCTAGCCATTATTATATTTATCTAATGGTAACTATATTTTTCTGCCTTCAGTTAGGAAAATACTGTATTTTGATTTGCTGATGTTGTTGATCAAAGATATTGCTCGAACCTGGTGCCTTAAGCTATGATTTATATATAGTCAAAGTATGGATTAAGTGCTTTTGTTCACGGAAGCATTTCGTGGATTCTAATATTACGAATCTACTTATGTGAGTTTACTGACTAGTGTACGAGATTTATACTATGTATGAATCAACAGGATACCTCCCAAAATGAGAGAAGGTGCTCGACCGTCGGCTTTAAGAGCCGTCCAAAATCAGGAAGTGAATTCTCRGTTCAAGAACAGGCTTTAACCCCATGCCATGAACTAAGAATAGCTCGAGCATTGGATCAATTGGCCATCGTAATCAAAATAGCCTTAGGAGGTGAAGGCCTGCAAAGGATGAGGAGTTGTGAGGAAGACAAGACCCTACGAGTAAGGTAGCAGCATTCAGGGCAGAGTAGTTCTTCTCGTAAATGCTCGGGTGGAGGTAAATGGCAAGATCAAACAAGGACTCCGAACAAAGGACCAAGTGAAGGATCCACAAAGTAATAAATTCTGCAATTATTCTAAAAAGTGGGACACTTGAAAAGGATTGCCGATGGAAGAACAACTTGTGCTTGCGGTGCGAAAGCTCGAAGTATAGGATCAAGGATTGCATTGTAAGGGCCAAAAAAGGCAGGGGAAGACCACTTTGAGGCCTTCAGGATCAAGAGAGGTAGCAGGGAATGGAACTGGACAACCCACAAATCAAGTTCCAAAAGTTTGCAAACGATAAGGCATATATAAATAAGGACTCCAATGTGGTGGAAGGTAATAGGGATCTAAAAGTTTTGCCTAACCTTCTTTAGATTTTGATATACCACAAATCTTTTGATACTTGTTTATAGTAAATTTCTATATAGGAAATTGATAACCACATTTCATGAAGAAATGAAAATATTCATGTAGACAAAGGATATGAATATGCAGTTAACAAGGATAATTGTAATACCAATTATGGMAGAAAATTTGTGTCTGTTATTGGTAGTAGCTATAGGAGAGTTATGRGAAATGTTTGAGTTGAATATGAATAAAGACTTRRAGTTGTTCAAATTTGAAGACTAACCTTGGTTTAATTAAATAAGACAACTAAACTATTTGCTTATTTGGTTACTTGCAWATATGGGAGTGCTATGGCGTCTACTACTAAGGAGATTATTTGGTTACGTTGGTTACTTGCAGATATCGGAGTGCATCTTTCTCGTCCAACTCCTATTTATTGTGACAATAAGAGTTCTATTCATATTGCTCATAACTTGATTTTTCATGAAAGAACCAAACACATTGAGATTGATTATC
Organism: Rhazya stricta; assembly: GCA_001752375.1. Taxonomy (NCBI): domain Eukaryota; kingdom Viridiplantae; phylum Streptophyta; class Magnoliopsida; order Gentianales; family Apocynaceae; genus Rhazya; species Rhazya stricta. The sequence continues at coordinate 299,192 of MEJB01000024.1, forward strand.
ATCTTACTCGTGATCATTTCAAGCATGGCACTATCACTTTGTCTTTTCTCCGATCTTCTTCTCAGATTGCAGATTTCTTAACTAAATTTCATTTCACTTCTCGTTTTTATTTTCTGACTGGCAAACTCTCGATGGTTGTCACTACAACATCGTGAGTTTGAAAGACATGTTAAAAATATTATTATATTAGATTTGATATACARATTTAAACTAGGATTATWTTTATTAGTTTTTTAAAAGTCTAGTAATCTATAGRTAGGTCTTTTATATTGAWACTATAYATTACTTCGTGATCTTTTTATTTGAGTAAAGTTTTAATTTTTTCTATTTCTCTTTTTATTTTAACAGATAATGTTGATCGCTCAAGAGCTTGGGTTTCTATATTCCCTTTAAGCATATATCTATGTTTAAATGAATCATGTAAATAAATTTTTTGGAAGCATAAAAAMCTTTCTTCTTCCAATATTTATGATTTAGGAAAAGGGGTGCATCAATTCATTCCCTTAAATCGGAGAGAGAGCATCAACAGTATTGCTGCTCGCGAAGACCGTTCGGGGAACATATACCAGAAAAGCTGCTGTTACTGTCCTAAGAAATGTTACTGTCCCCGACATCAGTGGCAACGAGAACTGGCCAAACATTCGAACAATTAAAATAGCAACGATCCTAGGAATTTTTACAGCGTGTACTTGTTAAGGAAGATATCAATCCAGAGCTTTATGCTGCAAAAAAAGTGTTACATGTATAATGAAAATGAGTGAAGAAGTACATAGAGACGTAGGAAGATTGTTTGCACCAGCTGAAAATGCTATTACAAATGCAGCTAAACGACTAAATGTAGGCATCCAGTGATGTGTTTCCTTCCATTTTCCTACAAGCCCGGCAGGCAATTCAACCGAAATCATCTTCCGGTTAACTGACATTCTGATTGCAGGTGTTTCTAGCATCAAAAGGTTGTTCAAGGAAGCATAAAGCTAATCAGACACGGCCATTGTTTCACAAAACATTGGAAACATGTAAATGAGCTAATGTTTCCTTGTTTATTTCTATTGCTTTGTGAGACATGAAAGTGACATCTTATTGTTTTTTCCAACATCTTCTCCACCAAGTAGCTTAGCCACGGCTTCTGTATCCTGATTCCTTCATATATATGTCTTGAATCCAAGTAAAATAAACAGATAATTCAATTGATATTAAGATAGTTGAAGAGATGAAAGAGAGAATATTTTGGGATTCCGTCGTTTACAACTCTTTCCAAGTAAATCATAGTTGTGGTTTCCTCACCTGCAATAAGTTATAAGCATGGTTGTTCTGACAATCTTTTCATCCATTTTCTCGAGGTCTGAGCAGATTACTGGGAACTTTGTAAACTGGCACATTCATATTACATAGAGTATTTATAGAGAATTAAATGATGTAACTATCAAGTTACTTGGGTTTGGATAGAAAGAGACTAGTCTAGGTGCAGTTCTGAAACTGGTTGCAATATCGAAAGGATTTTACTAATTGACCTAATTCTTGTTTCCTTCTAGTTTTCAAATATTATCAATGATTTTCTTCCTAATTATATTGATAGTGCATACTCTACGTACACAAACGTTGCTTAGAAAAGCAAGATGCCCATGAAAGGAATATACCAAAGGTATGTGCAAAGGCCAATCTTGTATAGTATTGCACATGTATACTTGCATACAAAAGCAAAAACAGAAGGTACAAGTACATCTAATAGCATATTCTTCCATACATACATTATGCACATAACAAACTTCCACAAAAACACAATTTCTTCCATAATATAATGCCAAAAAGTAGTCGACTAAATGAAGGAAAATTGAACTCTTTTGCAATTATTATATTATAAATAATTTAAACTAACGAGCTCAAAAATATCTCGTTACATTTTTTGATAATTACAACCATATTGTTTTAAGAAGGTTGAAAATGTCAAATTTAAGGATGTTTGACAAAAAAATAGTTGTCTCCACAAACCAAACCATCACAAATTAGGTAAAGACAGCCGGATGAGTCAAAAGGACATCCACTACTTTGCTTTGGACTTTGAATGCCATCCAATTTCATTAATCATTATCCATCCTCCTGATTCTATTCCCCAAACTACCCTTCCTCTTCTCCCTTTTCCCAAGCCAATTCTTCACATTATTAGGAATATCCAAGGGACAAGATAGACATATTCAGGTTCTAGTCTCTTTGGTCCAACTGGGCGTTGTTGTACAAACCCCGCCCACCATCTTTCACCAAACAACAAACAAGACTCAGAAAAAATATACAACCCACGTGCTGCCACATAGATAAGATGACGTCGTCGGTGATGCAACTTCTTTGCCAGGTCATAACCTGTTATAAGCCTTTCCGCCTTATCCGCTAACTTTGTCCACCAGGAAAGCCACGTGGCATACCCAACCTTGTCCCCACTACAAGCCTTCCGCAAAGGAATATTCATCTACATCTCGGACAGCACCACGACACGGTCTGTTTCACTCACATTGGGCCACGTGGTGAAGAACTACTGCTGATTACACGTGCTCACTTATCACCGGTAGTCCACTAGTCAATATATGTGTGAAATCCGTGACCTCCTCAGCTGATCAGAACGGCACAGAGAGAGAGCCGTGGCCAGCTCGGGAAGTCGACACGTGTTGAGTACCTTTCACACAGCGCGTGACAAGAATTGCAAAAAGCATGCCAGTTGGCATCACAAAGTGCATGCTGGCCGACCTTATCCTGTTGTAATTTTTTTTCCCTTTATTTTTAAATTTTTCAAAAGAAAAGTTGTATTTTTCTTTTTTGGTTTATCGAAAAGCTATGAAGCATACACAGACCCAGAGAGAGAAAGAACTGAATTTAGAGAGAGAGAGAGAGAGAGAGAAGGAGGTAGATACTAAACCCTAGATTTCTTTCTGACTGAAAGCAGAGTTTTTGGATTTGACTATCAGATCCTAAAGAGAACGAAGAAAGCTGCACCCAAAATTTTCATCATTATACGGAAAGGTCAGTTCAAGTTTCCATTTGCAAATTTATTTGCTTTAATTTATCATGGGAGGACTTCATTTCTGGGTAAAAGTTTGTTATATATGACATGCATTTAGAGTTTCATCTTATTGGGATAATCATTGATCAATTTACTGCTTAAAAGATTGGAATTTGTATGACATTTAGCATATGGCACTTCTGTTTGATTGCATGGATCTTGTTTCTTATCTTAGCTTTTCTTTTAGCTGTCGTTCGATATTTTGATTTTTTGTTATATTTGTTTTGCATAAACCCATTTCAGATCCTGGAGAATCGTACTTAGGTTGGTTTCATAAAAGCAATCTTGGATGTCGTCTGATGGGAGTTTATCAATATAAAAGCAATCTTCCTGGTGCAGTTCTTTTTGTGTGATTTGGTCCTTTTATAGAGGTTCTTCGTGTGGTTTGTAGAATAAAAGGTCGTCTAAAGATGATGTCCAGATCGTATACTAATTTATTAGATCTAGCATCTGGGAATTTTCCGGTGATGAGCCGGGAAAGGGGTGAAAGGAAGCGACTTCCCCGCGTAATGACTGTCCCAGGGGTCATTACTGAGCTTGATGATGATCAAGCTAATAGTGTTTCATCAGATGTCCCATCTTCTGTTGTTGTGGATCGGGTTATTATTGTRGCTAACCAGCTACCAGTGAAGGCTAAACGAAGACCAGATAATACAGGGTGGAGTTTTAGTTGGGATGAGGATTCTTTACTATTGCATATAAAAGATGGTTTACCAGATGATATGGAGGTTATTTATGTAGGTTCTTTGAGGGTTGAGGTGGATTCAAGTGAACAGGATGATGTTGCACAGTTACTGTTGGACAGATTTAAATGTGTAGCGGCATTTTTGCCTTCCGACATTTTGGCAAAATATTATCATGGCTTCTGTAAACAACATCTGTGGCCACTATTTCATTATATGCTACCATTTTCAGCCAGTCATGGAGGTCGATTCGACCGGTCCTGGTGGGAGGCATATGTGGCGGCTAACAAGATCTTCTCACAGAAGGTAATTGAGGTGATCAATCCCGATGATGACTATGTTTGGATTCATGATTATCACCTAATGGTATTGCCTACCTTCTTGCGGCGGCGATTCAACAGATTAAGAATGGGTTTCTTCCTTCACAGTCCCTTCCCTTCATCAGAGATTTACAGGACCCTGCCAGTGAGGGAGGAGATACTCAAGGCACTGCTGAATGCTGATCTAATAGGTTTCCATACCTTTGATTATGCGCGACATTTCCTTTCTTGTTGTAGTCGCATGCTTGGTTTGGAATACCAATCAAAAAGAGGTTACATTGGATTAGAATACTATGGAAGGACAGTGGGGATAAAAATCATGCCTGTTGGAATTCACATGGGACAGATTGAATCGGTGTTGAGGCTTGCGGATAAAGAGTGGAGGGTTGCAGAACTGAAGCAACAATTTGAAGGGAAAACTGTGTTGCTTGGAGTTGATGATATGGACATCTTTAAAGGTGTCAATCTGAAGCTTCTGGCAATGGAGCAAATGCTGAATCAGCATCCTAAATGGCATGGAAGGGCAGTGCTGGTACAGATTGCAAATCCTGCTCGAGGGAAGGGTAAGGATCTTGAAGAAATACAAGAAGAAATAGAAGCAAGTTGCAAGAGAATCAATGAAAACTTCAGGCAACCTGGTTATGAACCAATTATCTTCATTGATACTCCAGTTTCTCTTAGTGAACGAGCTGCATATTTCACCATTGCAGAATGTGTCGTCGTCACAGCTGTAAGGGACGGAATGAACCTTACTCCATATGAGTATATAGTCTGCAGGCAAGGTATCCCTGGGACTGAGTCTTCTTCAGATTCAAATGCCCCCCAAAAAAGCATGCTTGTGGTGTCCGAGTTCATTGGATGTTCTCCTTCACTGAGTGGTGCAATTCGTGTTAACCCATGGAATGTTGAAGCAACAGCTGAAGCGTTAAATGAGGCAATTTCAATGGCAGATGCAGAAAAACAGTTGCGTCATGAGAAGCACTATAAGTATGTCAGCACACACGAYGTAGCATACTGGTCAAGGAGCTTCTTCCAAGATTTGGAAAGAACGTGCAAGGACCATTTCAGGCGGCGTTGTTGGGGAATTGGTTTGAGCTTTGGATTCAGGGTGGTTGCACTTGATCCTAATTTCAGAAAGCTATCTATTGATGCCATTGTATCTGCTTATTCAAGGGCTAAAAATCGGGCAATTTTGTTGGATTATGATGGGACTGTGATGCCTCAGACTGCCATTAATAAGGTCCCCAGTCAGGAGGTTATCACAATCATAAATAAACTCTGTCGTGATTCAAAAAATATAGTGTATCTTGTCAGTGGACGTGGAAGGGATAGTTTGGGCAAGTGGTTTTCCCCCTGCAAGAATCTTGGTATAGCTGCTGAACATGGATACTACTTGAGGTATGTTATCTGCTTATGACTCGATTCCCATATTATGCTTGAAAGTCAATGTTGATGTTTTAATGATTTTGACCTAATATGTAAGGTGGTCTGCGGACGAAGAATGGGTAACTTGTGGGCAAAGCAATGACTTTGGCTGGATGCAGATAGCTGAACCTGTTATGAAACTATATACAGAATCTACTGATGGCTCATACATTGAAAGAAAAGAGAGTGCACTTGTCTGGCACCATAGGGATGCAGATCCAGTCTTTGGTTCTAGTCAAGCAAAGGAAATGTTGGATCATCTTGAAAGTGTGCTGGCAAATGAACCTGTAGCAGTGAAGAGCGGTCAGTTCATAATTGAAGTGAAACCTCAGGTAGATCTCGAGATACCTTTAACAGATCTCTTCTTTGCTCTCTTACTTGTGAAGCATAGCCACTTTCTGTGCACGTAAAGTCATGTTTTTCTATCACCTTGTTTGTTAGATATTTTTATTGTGAGGACAAGTAAAAAGTTTCATTGAGGTTCTTTATAACAGTCCTAGTGCGGAGAGCATGGATTTGCTTTTCATTCTGAGAATGATGGCAGTGCAGTTCTACTAATGGTTTATAGGATGTGAGAATGTGGATTTCTAGTAACAAACTTAATTATTGCTCGTCGTGATTGTGCCTGCATCTACTTATTGCATTGTAATTAAATTGTCCATTTATTTCCTTCATCTTATTGTGTGGTCAAGCAAAAGCAATTTTCTGATAAATGAATACCATTTATAAGAAATTGATTTGACAAATAATTGAAGCTTTTCTATTGCTCTTTCCTGTTTTCTCTTTATGTATTTGGTTGTGTCTGTGGTGTTTCTGTTCTAAATAATTTGGCATATGTACATGATTGTCCCTGCACTAGCACTTCCAATGAAATCTAGCTTACCTGTAAAAGAAATAGAGTCAACTGTGTGATCAGATGGCTCTTTCTTAATATACTCGAAAAGATATTTGTTGCTGTGTKGTGTATACTTATGTGTAGAGATAATATTCATATGCATGTATTTCAGTATCATTACATGCAAAAAGCGGTCTCTGCTTTTTGATGTTGTGTTTTACTGTTTTTGCTTTAGGATTGTCCGCCATTCTCCCCTACCCCCAAAGTTATGGATGTTTGAGTACTGTATTATGACCTATGTGGTGTGAAATCGCAGTTGCATTGTGTTAAATTAGTATGTGGTACTTAAATTGCTTGGTAATGCTGAAAAAGCCAACAAGAAATCATTTTCTCAGTTCTTTTTTGGCTCATTGATATGTCAATAGTAGAGGGAAAATTCATTAGGAAATTTGTAAGTTTGATAAGTAGATTTAGGATCAATCATCAGCCAGGGGTAGAAGATCTAGAGGAGTGTGTTTATCTTAATTAACTTTTTTGTTTTCTCCCTTTTGGTTATTTTTTCATAAATGGTCATGCAAGAGCGTAATCAAGACTAAGACCAATAAATCATTAGCACTATTTTGACTAGCATGAAWTGTTTTCCTGGTYGTTCACCTTTGATTTTCACTGATAACATGCCAAATGGTAAAGAAGTACGGAAATCGCTTGTGATTTCTGGTGTGAAGACAAGCTTTGCTTTGATAATTTTTCAAGCTTATGTCGTCAATCTTTCTTAGAATAGCTTTCTCACCCTGTTAGGGTTTGCTTATTGTTTGTTTCCAGGAAATAGTTTACCTGGAGATCTCCTTAATTTTGGTTTTGATTTTTCATTAACTGTTTGTCTGAACTTTGTACTCCCTTTTCTTTGGAAGGTCTAAGCCTGAGTATCTTACTAGCACATTGTATTCGATATTAAGTTGATGTTCACCCATTTGTGAAAGATCCATCCCATCTGTRCTTCCTGGTTGTTCTCCTTCGTTATGGAACAAATAACTTATTGGAGGAGAGGGTACAGGTGGAGAGAAAATGATCTGAAATCTGCACATGCAGCACTTATCGTCTTTTATTCTTTTGTGGGCTTGCTAGGTTTTCAGTTGCTTTCCTTTTGGAGACATAATATCCATACATTTATTTGTATTTCACTCATCTTATGTGTGAATTTATTTGCTTTGTTGGCCTCAGGGAGTTAGTAAAGGTTTAGTTGCGGAGAAAATCTTTACGTCAATGTGTGAGAGAGGAAAACAGGCTGATTTTGTGCTATGCATTGGTGATGATAGATCTGATGAGGATATGTTTGAGATTATTGGTGATGCAGTAAACAATGGTATTCTGTCATGCAGTACATTGGTATTTGCCTGTACAGTTGGACAGAAACCAAGTAAAGCCAAGTATTATCTAGACGATACCGTTGATGTTATGACAATGCTCGAAGCTCTTTCTGATGCCTCTGATTATCAACCGCCGAGAGTTGGCTTCTCAGAAAGCTCCCTTTGACGTTATTCATGATGGCTCTCATGTGTGTGTTTTTCTGCTCTCTCCATGATCGTATATTGAGGAAGAATGCTGTCGAGAGTTGGCTTCTCAGAAAGCTCCCTTTGACGTTATTCATGATGGCTCTCATGTGTGTGTTTTTCTGCTCTCTCCATGATCGTATATTGAGGAAGAATGCTGTCGGAGCAGTGTTTTAAACCAAACCAGGGATTGCATTGATCTTTATTAAGAAATGATCTTCATACAAATTTGTGTTATCCCCTGCGGTTTGAGGGACTAGTTAGGCTCTCACTGATGACAGTGGGGGCATCGGGATTGATATCCAAATGGCCATGAAAGTATCAGGTGGAGAATTTCAGGGGAGTGAAAACTAATAGGACTTGACAGGGACTATGCATTATGAGAATGGGGTTAAGATTTGGTACAGATTATGGGAGGCAGCGTCCTTGGAGTCCAAGATATGCAATATCTTCATTCCTTTGTACAATTTATTCATGGGTTGCTCTATGCAGGCCACATTGTGCTGCGGCAATCTTTTTTCATCTTCAATTCTTGCCGTGTAAGTCGAAGTTTGGATTGTTTTCTCAACTGCTTTGAGAAGAATTGGTACTCAGGTTACTTCGTTAGATAGACTGTATACAGATATCTTCTCTCTCTTATCTATTTGTGAGTGACAAGCCCATTGACCCATTTGTTGGACCACTGTAACTGTAAATGTTATATAGAAATTTGTGACTCCATTTGTTGTCTTGTACCTTTTCTTTAGAACTAATATTGGGTGGAATAAAGATTAGGACATGATTAACTTGTTTTTCTTGGATTCGTTGCTGTTGAGTTTTATGTTGACCTGTTTTCTGGGATCTTTTGGCATKAAAGGTGCAATTCCTTTCCTTATTTTTGTTTCAGTTGGTTTTGACTTGAGACAGTGGTATGCTGTAGAATGTGTTTCTGTTATCTAGTCTTGAACTAGTGGTTTTGGTTGATCATTTGGCTAGCACTGCGTATCTTCTTCCATATTGATTGTGTGCAGGGATCCATTATCATAAGATCCACAGACTGTACTATTATTATAGGATCCACTTCCATTCTATTCGTTCTTGTTTACTAGGGGTGAACGAATAGGCTTTAGCGTCAGTCGTTGAGTAGTTGTAATCGCTACTCTTATTCAAGAAAGCAGCATGAGGGACAGTGGATTCAAATGGGATCCTGCTTTCTTGTTTTTATTTCCCATGTGAAAGTTGATATCCTGTACCGGTTGATTTGTTGTCTGAGCTGGCATCATACACCAGAAAATAGTTCAGGAAATGTTTCTTTATATATATATATATATTTCTGTCGTTTCTAATGGCTATTCTGTGATGCAGTTTAGGATCCTAATGTTGGCCTGAAGTGAGCTCAAGGAAGAAGTTTCAACTTGGTTTGGATGTCATATATCCTGAAGGATGTATCGTATAATAAAGAGTAAACAATGGTACAATGATGACAGGCTCCAAAAGAGAGAATGAATAGGTGTCTGGTCAAATTGTCCTTGTAATCACTTCACAGTTTCCTTAGTAGTGCATAAGTGCAAGCCAGAAAGAGGGCCCTAAAATTTGATCTGCCCATGCAAAGAAACCCGTGAATATTTTGTCTTCTACTCGGATCTTTCCAGATGTGTGACCTTTTCTCATACAACATCTATGACAATTTCGCAGCTCAACAGGGCAACATTAGCAAAGATCCTTTCTTTGTGAGAATGCGAAAATACAAGATTACTATAGGGATAACAACACTTCAAGAATAGTGTCTCTTTCCTTTCTGGGGCGTCCACACGAACCTTGACTACACATTTCCATGCAGAGAATAGCAGAGTTGCGTTCTCTGTACATTTCAGTTTTTTAATTTTATTCTTTTATTTTTATTGTGGGCTATTGTTTTCAAATAATAGAGTTGAACATTGAAACCATAACACAATGTGAAAATAGCAAAAAGAATTGCGTATAAGGAAGCAAAATCTGAAGACATTATTTGTTCTGTACTTGACTTTGAATTAAAGGACTCCGATGTGTTGACAAACAAAATATACCTTGAAGAAAAGGAGAGCCCAAATCTTTTCTTGGCTTTTACCACATAACACAAAAATAGAGATTTCAAGACCAAAAAAAAAAGAAAAAAGGAGACATTCGAACTTTGCTAGAAAAGAAACAAATAAGAAAGAGGATATCTATACATACATATACTTAATACAAAGGTGCCATCTACCATATCGTATATTAATTTTTATTACCACAAACTGCTAATAAACCTTGATTTGAAGGCAAGTTGCCCGCTCTGGTTTGTCTTTCTTTTCGCACATCAATATTGGAGAAATAATTTCCAGGTGATGGGGTCCACATCTGCCCTCCCTCTATCTCATCAAAATACAAAAACCTCCGCTTCTAGGGCCCACAACCTGAGCCCCTTGTCACCGTCTCTTTTCTGCTCCAAAATTAAATCCAGTTCATACCTCCTTGAGCCAGTTTCACGCGTGGGCCCGAAGCCCACTTATTCCTGCTTGTGTTCTTGGGCTGTGTTACTTGTCATGAGACAACATACTAATACAAAACTCTCCCCTCCTGTGCTCCCTCACGCGCCAATCCACTGACATGGGATCTACCAAAATGGTAAATTACCTTTGCACCCCTCAAATTTTGAGTAGATCTTATGGTGATCTCTTTGTTTTTTATCGTTTCCCCTGCACCCCTCAAGATTAATTTTTTATGTTTATTTTAAAATTAAATAAAAAATATATTTAATGACTTCTTAATTAAAAAAATAAGAGAAATTTTACCGTAACATACTTCCACGTAAAAATAAAAGAGAAAGTATAAGAAGATAGCATTATTTTTCCTTGTCTTGACTCTATTGTAGAGTGTAATACAGGGATGTAAATCGTGGGATCAAGCTTTGAAACTTGTGCTGTCAAATTTGATCTAAAGATTTACAAGTAGCATAACATAACCTAAAGTTTCCATAAATTAACTCAAGGTAAAACTTAAAAGGGTATGGGGAGGATCCCAGCTAAACTTTGTACAAAGTGTGAATTCTCCTAACGTACTTGGCTGGCCCCTTTCGATCATTTCCCAAGCGCGTCCACTGCCCATCACTTGCCCGCACAAGTGCCCGGAATTAAGTATACTTGGCTTTGCACCACCGTCTTTCCGACCTTGAACCCAGGAACCACCGTAAATGACACCCTGAAATCACCTTCAGGCGCCGTGAAAACTTCATCTGTCACGCTTTCCATGTATAGTTCTGAAAATCTGGACTTCTTTTTCACTTGAAAAATGCTAACTTCTTGATCGAATGAGAATGCAAGACAATGTAAAAGCCAAACTCTCCTCCCCATCTCAGCAAACGCCTTGAAAAATTCGGTGTCGGGATAATCTCCCGAGTTCACTAGTTTTCTCTGATTCAGATTCCCGGAAAATGAGAATTCCATTTTGGGGTGAACCAAGTGAAGATACTTGGATTTCAAGAATTTCCCGAGCAAAGAATTGGGGTTTTGCTTCAGAAAGTGAATTACACTTACTGACTTCACCTTCTTGAACTGCTCAAAGTAGAAACTCCGACGTTGTTGTTTCCCACTGGACCAAGATTGATTATCGTTTTGAATGCCAAACATCGCGTCATTGAACCCACTGAAAATTTCTCTGCATACATATGATTCAAAGGCGAAACCTTTGTGATCTTTCTTGACAAAAGTGGTTTCTGGCTGTATTGCATTTGCAGCAGCTTCAATATCCCAGTTAGCAGACTCCATTTCTCGAATCAAGAACTTCACAAAATTGCGAATAGATCTCAATGCGTAGTGCAAAACCATGATGAAGTCTTTAGGATTTACCTCAGAGAACTTAACATTGTCAAGAACAGAGAAGGATCCACTCGCATTCAGCTTCTTCTCGAGGGATTTGTTGTTTAGAGTTCTCACATTCAGCTCTTCTCTCAATGAAGATATCTGAGACTCCTTGCTTTCAATTTCATTCTGCATTTTCTTCATGGTAATCTCATAAGTCTTCATGAGGGATTGTTGCTCTTGAATTTCAGCAAGCATTAGAGTCACATGGGGTGGTGAAGAATCAATCTGTTTCTTCAAGAAACTGTGTTTGAGCTCAGAAAGAGCTTTGAGCTCATCCACAACAGCTTGATCTGCAGACTGAATGGCCTCGCCGTTGTAAGGAAACTGAGCCATTTGGAGCTCAGCATAAGCTGCTTTAACAGAAGAAATAGTTGCAAAAAGTTTAGCAACAAACGCTTCCATGGCTGCTCTGTTTTTGGACTCTTTAGCAGCTTCCTCAAWGTCCTCCTTGAAAATCTGCTGAGATTCACAACATTTGATCTTCTCCTGAGGTATGAGCAAGCAAAACCCATTGTTCAACAGAGTCTTGGAGCCTGATTTTGGGTGGATAACTTTCTGAAACGTCTTGGCAAACTTGCTTTTTGTTGGAGCTGGACAAGGCCTGATCGAATCCATTGAGATAATCAGAAAATTTCAAAGTTTTCCAAATAATTTCTGAAAAACATGTAACGAAGTATGAGTTTTGTGTGTGAATTGAGTGAAGAAAATGGGGATGATTTTCTCGAGCCTTGGGAGAGGGAAAGAGGGAAAGAGAGGAAAGGAAAAAAAGGGTGGGCTATGAAATGAAAGTATTTCGAGGGAAAAGAAAAAGAAAAGAGGAAGAGAATAATAAGGTGGAAAAGCAGGGACCCTTCTTTGACTCTACGCTTGACACCAGAGATGAAGGGTGTCTAGAGTCTGATTTAAAGCGCGGGATAAAAGGAAACACAAAGATCGCCATTGGATTTGCACCTAAGACATACAGATAGACACACTGTATAGGCGTGGGAGGGATTATTAAAACTATCTCGACAAGGAGTGAATACAAGAAATTTTGTTGAATAAGTGACGTCTAAAATTGAAGTTATCGAATAATTTTAATCAAAATATTCATGATGCTTTTAACTTGTGATCGCACATTTTCTTTTGTAAGTTTTTTTATTATAAAATGTTTGACTTTTCCACTCAATATCGACTTTGTATAAAAATTTGATAAAAACGTCCATGTTTTTTGAAATCCATGATAGGAATTATTTTTATTAGTATTGGAAAACATAATTTCTTGGTGGGTTGGTGTGTGGGTCAAAAGGAAAGGAGTATCTCCATCAATGACTTCTTAAGAAATTATTCTAAAATATATCAAGCGAGGAAATAAAATTGACCAAAAGAGTTATTGTCTTTATAATGATAAATCACCTTATCCCTCCTAAACTCGTTTCCAAAAATCCTGTATTTAATTATTTATATAATATTATTTGATGGAAGAACGATGGTTGGCGACTGAAGTGGGGTCCAGAGCAGCGGAAAGAAACGACGCATTTTTCAAAGAATTAATTTAAATTAATAAATTTATTCCGATGAGATTCTATCAACTTCCATTGCGGGAGACCAAACTAACASAGATCACTGAGGAACAGAATTCTTCTCATCCTCCCAAGGTCTATGGTGTATAGCAGCATTTGTCAATTAGGAGGACTAGAAAAGGAAAAACATGAATCTTGAAAATGGTGATTTGAGCAAAACTCCGTACGTGTCTCGAGCTTGACTTGCCTAGTGTTCCACAACTTGATCACTCAATAGCTCGAATTCAAATTGTGCAGCCCAAGAAAACCAGGAAACATTAACTCCACGCCTGGGTTTGCAACAGCAATTTCTGAGAACTTGCAGTCTTTGTTGATGAACTTGGCCGAAACAAGAACCTCTGATGCTTGCTTGGAAGATACCATGATGAGGAAGAAGAAAACTACAGATGCAACCCACTTTTAGTTTCAGACTGCAGGTTGTCTAAAAGAAAAACCATTATATTATTGAAGGAAGCAGCAATGATCGTGTTTTCTAATGAAAATCTGCATCCCCGGAACAGCCCAAAATCCTTGTCAGAGAGTAGCACGTTCTACTTCGTCTACAGAGGCATCTTGTACCCCTGCACAGAAACTGGATCAATTAATATACCTTTTTATGTTACGCCAGCACCCCTCCCCCTGTAGGAGTGCATGCATGCATTACTGCTGAAATGAGGTAGAGTGCAAACATCTATTGGGACCTAAAAAGAGAGATATGAATATGTGAAAATGACAGAAGAGAAAGACGAATTAACGCATTCTTTCCTTTCATAAATCGGGAACACCGGCCGGTCCAGCTTTGTGTTCATTAATGTAATGACCAATTTGTTGCAGTTGGTCCACAGTCCACATTTGGCCGATGCTGATGATAAAGAAGAAGAAGAAGAAGAAGAAGAAGAGCTAGCTTCATGTTCACCTTCATCATATCCGACCCACATGATACAATATTCTCACCAATAAAAGTTTCCCAAGATTACGTGGACGTCATTCCTGCTAAAACTCCGTTAATGAACAGCACAACTTAGAATAATGCAGAGTCCAAAAGTGAGTGCTTCATAAAGGGAAGTAGCGTTCTTAGATGTCTTCTGTAACCTCTGAGCTCAGAACTGAATCAGAAGCGAGACAAAAGAGGTTATTGAATCGTCTACATCGATCTTTCGTGGAAGCTGATTAATGAATAACATGCACATAATGGATGTCAATCCCTTTCTGCTCCGCAGCAAAGGCCAGAATTCTGCGTCCAATCAGATTAGCTTYACAATCGATCATTAGTCAAAAGTACAATTTAATGATCATTTTTACCAATTCATCCTTGTTAATGTGGTCATTTGATTAGGTTTCCTCATTTCACTATATTGCATGGTGGTAGGACCAACTGCATGCCAGTATCGTTTTATTCATGGAAGACCTTTTATTTGGCAAAATTAATTAATCTATACTTGTTAATAACACAAGTATATGTAATTATCAAAAGGAGAAAGGAATTAGCCTCTGATTCAAAATCTTACCATCTCAGTAATCTATTGAGTCGCGGAGTGCAAGAAGACTATGATGTATGCATCCTTCAACATTCTCTCTAATTTCCTCTAATTATGCTACGATTATACATAAACATATGCAATATTGTTCTTCTTATAAGAAAATGAATATGTATCAGAAGATTTGGAGTTATTGATTTGATCAATTGATGCTCAGGGATATACGAGAAAAAAGGGGGGAAAAAAAAAGGACTTGGAGTAATTGGGAAAGAATTGACGAACAAGCAATTTTCAAACGTAATAGCTAATGATTAAAGCATGGGATTTAAGAAATAGGGCATAAACAATTTTAATTCGGTAGGGGACTAATGAAGTTAGRCTACTAAAGACAGCTTTATATATAATCAAATTTCTCGTGCTTAACTTAATAATACCGTGTAATTATTTATGACTAAACTTGCTTTTTAATTATTAATTAATTTTATCTTAATAAAAAGCTTTTCAATTATGCATAGCTTAAAGCGAGTGAAAACTTCAAATATGAATACAGTTAAAAATGTTCAAAAATTAATTTAAGACAGAGGGAGTATCTAATACCTTAAATTAATTAAAGGATAGTGTGCTACTTAAGAAAAGACGGAGGGAGTATATAATACCTTCAATTAATTTAATTGATCCATATTTATTACGAATCAAGAGTTTTTAAGGGGTTAAAAATCCTACAATACCCTTCATGATTATTATTTCTCCTTCCAACTCGAATCCCTCCTAATCTATATAAATATGTACCAATTAATTAACTATGAATATCAAAAATTACAAAAAACTTGTTCCAATCACATCTCTCTTCCCAATCTGAACGAAATTGTTATCAAATTTTGTTAGCGTAATCGACTATCGTAGTGCTCAATCGACCTATCTTAGTTACTCAATCGATTAGCAGTCAACTATTTCTTTTGCTTATYGCCAAATCAATCGATGGGCATAAGATCATCGATAGCCTTAAATAAATCATCGACTGTATAAATATTCATCGCATAGAATCTTTCTAAATAGTTGAATTAAGATTGTCGACTATCTCAAATACGTTAGTCGATTCATTGCCTTTCTTTTAATCTTTAAGCCCCGAACAAGAACAGGTAATGGAATATGGGATCATGGTGTCTAATCGATTTCGAATAAAGTTAGATTTTAATGAGAGAGAATTCACTTCTCGGACTTCGACAGATGAATCTAATTGACTAANAAAAAAAAAAAAAAAAATGACAAAAGAGAGAAGCATTGTAGTTCTTCCTGTCAGCATCTCAAGCAAAACTTAAAATTTCTTAAGGGAATTGAGCATGGTAGTAAGTTTAATGATAAAACTTTGGAAATACAATATAAAGTTTTGAAAAAATTAATATAATAAACGCAGTATGAAATCCGAACTTTATATCAAAAGGGATAAGGGTAAAATAGTAACTGAATATAAAATAATTACGAAAAAAACCCCCATCCTGCTCAAGTTGAGTCAAGAATATTTCTTTTTTAATCTTAGATTAAAATAGAAAGGCTACAAGAATACTTAGATATATATATATTAGCAATGAAATTATAATAAAGCATGATATTTCAAGAATGATTGATGATGTTAAAAAAGATATTTGTGATTTGTATCTTGAGTATAATTCTACTTATTATGATATGTAGACTCAAATTGAGGAGATAATCTTTTAAAATGGTTATTAGTAAATAAAAGGATCATACATATGTCATATCTATTAAAATATTAACGTAATAAGAAAGCAATAGTTATATTCTCGTCAATTGGATCGAGTTTTAATTTGATGGTCGAAGACTAGCTTATGACGTGAATATAAACTTTTAATCGAAATTTGGAATAAAAAATATAATCATAATTGTTCAAGCTCAAGAAAAATCGTGCAACCATAAAAATATTCAATTTATCATTTGAATGAATGGGAAATTGGGGATTTAGTGCAATGGGGACTTAGCTATCATTTCATTCAGCTAGAATGATAATGGTGAATTAATTTGAAATTATAGAAGGGATTTTCCTTCGATTTCAAACTATTCTAATAAGAAGAGAGACGTTTGAGTGTAGTGGTTCACAAGGCATGAAAAGGATAATGATTTTGCTTCAATACATCCTAATTATGTCCGGTAGATAACATAGCACCAATCATCTTATAGGAGAAGCAGGGCATGCCTCCAATAACAAGTCAAAGCAATTATGAAGCAACCTCGAGACCTTAATGCTTGAAAACCACTTGTGTACCTGGGTAGGACACTCTAAAGTTGGACATTATCATTTGTTTGGGAACATGATGTTGAATATCATATGCCACTGAACTCGAGGAAAAATTTCTTCATCATTATCCGTTTTGAGACTACTACTCATCCTTCAATAAATCTCATCTTATTCGCACCCTTACCTTACTTGGAAGTTATAAGAATTTGGAGATCATTTCCTCTAACTGGATCGACGTTCCACTGTCAATTAAGCAAGTGATAATTATATGTCAAGACAAGTGAACCTTCCAGAAGAAATTATCATCTAAATACTCTCTTGGACTTCCAGTGAAGTCACCATTCGACTCCATAATTATTGATCCCAGCTTCACCAAGAAATACCTCAGACAAGCCATCCCAACCTAATGATCTCAGCCCAAAGAAGGCTCTTCTGTGCACCTCCTCATCATCTGAACTTGTTTCTTGCCACGTTTCGTGTTTATCTAATAATTCTATCAAAGAAGCAGATAAACTATATCCATTGGAGAGAAAGGTTTACCGTGTGTTCATTTTCGGTGCTTGTAATGGCTTGTTTTCGATTTAAAGAAGTGTTTTTGTGGAATCCATCAACGAGAAAAATCAAGAAACTACCAAAACGATCTTTATTTACCGGAATGGTATTTTTCGGGGATTTAATGTTTCAGGACTTGGTTATGATTCCTGCAATGACTGTAAGATCGTGAGTCGCGTAAAATTCTCAGTAGGAAGCGCTGAAACTATGTTATACTCACTGAAAAGTGATTCTTGGACAATAATTCAAGATTATCCGCCCTACAGATCTGATATCAGAACTACTGGAAAGTTCGTCAGTGGAGCATTTCATTGGCTGAYTAATCCTGGTCAAGGTTCAAGTAGCATCCATTGCGATTGTTTCATTTGATTTGTCCAAAGGAAAAATATGGAGAAGTACCATTTCCTGATGATTTGGTCACGCCTAAATCTCGTGAACAGATGTTCGATTTAGCTGTTTTGAGAGGAATGCTTTGTTGTACGGTAATTGTTCCCAACACATTTATCTTAAGGGCAATGCAGGGGTATGTTGAGAAATCTTGGACTCAAATGTTCAAATTTCGATATCATGAAGAACCCATATCATTTTCTCCTTCAAAGTCCTTTGTTTATCTTGTCTTCAAGTTTCTGATTGAAACTGGAGAATTGCTGCTGGAGGAAAGAAATGTTGCCGACARATCAGTAGCAGTTGTCAAAATACAAGGAGCAAGGATTAGTAATTGTGGTTAATGGTCTAACGGAGATTGAAGAAACAAAGATATATCCGGAGAGCTTAGTGCCCCTTGTGTCCACTTCGAGTGATGAATCTTTTACAGCAAATATATGAAGATCACAGCTTAGGGCCGGATGGGAAAGGCAATCATATATTTTCTATTTGATTTTCTGAATGCCTCAGCCATATGGTCATCTTTTTCTTTTTTTAAGCAATACATTAAAGCTCATAATACCGATACAGCTAAAAGTGAAATCAAAGTAAATTACACTCGATCTCATGTATCCTTTATATCAACCTTTCAACTTCTTTTTCATATATATAGTTTCCAATCTTGTCTGCAGAGAAAAGAAAGAGAAATGTTTAATGTAAATCAAATTTTACTTCACTCACACGTTTAGTATATAGATAAATCATACCACCAACTAAATGATACCAGTGCTACATATTACTGTGATCATCCAATCTTGTTTGTACCCCAGCWATTATGATCGATGGCTGGTGAATGAATATCTCTAAAATGACTAGATGGTATACAGGTGATGGTAAAGATTTTGTTGATCAATATTATACTGCTYTGAAGTGAAATGTTGGCTTCACATGATGTCCAAAACCAAGATTTTGAAAACTAAAACAAGATTTCATCAACATTTGGTTTGATTATACAAAAACTGATCATGAGTGGACTCTTAAATGGTGGATTCAAAGTTTATAACTATTCAAAACTATAGGATTCAGAGAAGGCACGAGAAGGATAATGATATTGTTCAACACATGGAGCTGTGTACCTGATTATGTCCAAACTTCAAACGTATAATTGTGTCTCTTAGCAAACCTATTATAAGAGAAGCTTATCAATCAAGCAGGCTTTGCTCTCAATGTCATATGAAAGTAATAATGATATATGCAAATTAGTCTTTAACAAAATGCCACAAGTACTCACCAGGTTTCATTAAAATGTCCATGTATGATCTATGTCGTATATTTGGTCCTTGCATCTTATTTTTTTTTCATCGATAAAACCTTGGACTGTTCTTACATGCATGTATACTTCTATGTTGGAAGTATTAATAAGATCCCTGTTGGCCGGCTACTCATTTTCTCGCGGCCGGCAATGATCCTCTGCATTACTTTATCCTCATGCTTCTCCTTTTGTCCTTCAAACTTTGGCAGATACTAATGGTTATATAAGCTGCCTTCTGCTTCTTTTATCTTGGAGTATACTCTGTTGATAATAAAGTTGTATGGAAAAAGTTATAGTAGAGCAGCTTCTGAAGACTCATCTAAGCTAAGAAGCTTAGAAATGAATGTAGGAGTCAACCTTCCTCAAGAAATCATCATCGAAATCCGGTCAAGACTTCCTGTGAAGTCACTCATCAGATTCAGGCTAGTTTCTAAATCATGGAACTCCTTAATATCTGATCCCAACTTCGTCGAAAAACATCTCAATCAAGCCACGAAACACAAAAGCCTCAACCAGAAAAGGGCTATTCTTTGCACTTGCTCATCATCGAAACTTTTTTCCTGCGCTCTTTCATCTTTATCAAATCCTCTCGTCAGCGAAATTGAGAATATCTATCCCCAGGAAACAAAAAATGGTCGAGTAATGTTTCTTGGTGCTTGTAATGGCTTGTTTTGTATTTGCATAGCTGCAGAATTGTTCTTGTGGAATCCGTCGACAAGACAATCGAGAAAGCTTCCATACCCGCCAGTTCCATTACCTATCAATATTCACAATGTTTTCCTTTCATTTGCTGTTTCTGCATTTGGCTACGACTCCCGCAATGATGACTATAAGGTGATGAGAATTGTATGGATGTCAGGATCAAGATATGATACTTTGCTGTATTCCCTGAAGAAAGGTTCTTGGTCGATTATTCATGATCATTCACCTTATAGAATCGATTACCAAACTGCTGGCATTTTCGTGAATGGAGCATTTCATTGGCTGGTTAATCATGGGCCATATTCAGAAGCATCTTATGCAATTGTTTCADTTGACTTAACAAGTGAAAGATATGGTACAGTACCATTGCCTGATAAATCAGTCATGCGTAGGTCGAGTTATCATAAGTTTAATATAGCTGTCCTGAGGGAATGGCTCTGCTTGTACTGCAACTATTGTAGGAACAGTTTTGTGCTATGGGCGATGACGGATGGAGATGAGAATTCCTGGAAAGAAGTATTGAAATTTGACTTCAATAATGTATTCAGCTCAATTTCTCCATCAACGGCATATGTTCACATCGTCCCAAACTACTTTGATAACGGAGAAATGCTGCTTCAGCTGAAAGGACGTGATAGAGTTGAAGTAGTCAGATATAGGGAAAACGAGTCACCAGTCAGGGTTTGTGGTGGCATTTCCGACATAGGAGAGATACATGTCTATGTTGAGACCCTAGTTCCCCTCATTTTCCATAGCCGATCTGTGCAATAATATGCTGGAATTTCACAACAAATATGAAAGAAGAAAAGAAAAGGGGTTTTTGAATTCTTCCATCTATAATCAATTGTCTKTGGTACTTATTCTAGTTTCTGATTTTGCTAATGAATTTCTTAGTTTTCTGAGATGACCATTGTCATGATCTTTTGTTCTTTATACCATTGAAAGAATCGATGCGTTTAGTTTCTGGTTTTGCTAATGAATTTCTTAGTTTTCTGAGATGACCATTATCATGATCTTGTTCTTTATACCATTGAAAGGATCGATGCGTCTAGAAACTTGTATGATATGAAAATCTTAAATCAAAATGGATGACATTCATGCATAATTTATCGGATTAAACAAGTGAATGTTCGTAATGAAAATTTTTCTTTAGCCTGCACCAGAGAATCCTAACTGTGACATTTACTCTTTCTCAAGTCCAAAAGTTGTCTTACTAGAAGGYAGAAGTTTGACARTGYTATGTACAATTTGTTCAATGAAGGAAACTAAACCTTTGCTTCTGGAAACTGACGAGGATTACTTTCAAGAGTTGTAATTGYTTCAAAAGTCTGCCTTTTCCATCTGTGGATATCTTATAATGGAATGAGTCTGTTCGAATAGATAATTTTCCCAATATTTTTTAAAAGAAGATATAGAGAATCGATTTCGAATCAAAATATCCATAAATACCTCCCAAGGTGTATGCTGTTTTCATGAAAGTTAAGGCTACGAAGATTCCTTGCTAACAAAAACATAATCTTTGATACAAGGTGGGACAAAAATAGGCAGCTTGATGATGATAATAAGCAGTAGTGAAGAATGGAAGCGCTTTGACCAAATACATGAAACATTTGCACATGATCCTCACAATATCATGTCAGGACCTCTACTGATGGTTAAAATCCTTTTGGATACCTAAGTAATGCATATAGCATKGCCCTGTACTTCTTGTTCCATATATATTTCCTTCTTGATTGACGATGCTTATTTCTGGCCCTGAATTAAACGAGTTGCAGCAGCTTGGCGTTGAGCGCATCCAGGGGAAAGGTTTATGTTACATGCTGCTTTTCATGGCCACTAAATAATTTTTGGTTCATATGAGGCATGCAAGGATGAATGAGCATGTTCAGGGTACCGGGCATGCAAGGATAGTGGAGCTCCTTATGCCWATGTATTTTGTTTGTTTATCTTTGATTTTCACATATCGTTCTCTTAAAGGAAATGCATTACGAATGGAAAATGGATTAGTAGTGTCTTTGGTTAACTGTGTCATAAACAATTAGGCAGGRCAAATACCTGAATTTGATGTGAAAGTTTCTCTCTAAAGAGGTAGAAGATATCTTCACGATGCCATTTAACACTTTAAAACTATCTCAGTAATTAGTCCTGCAACACCTATCAAACGAATGTTCACGAGGTAACTGGCACCTTTTTTAGCAAGGTTACATTTGACCATGACTAATCTATATTTCCTAAAAGAAACCTCCTTCTCCACTGCCTTTTTTCTTCTTAGAAGCCAAAGAAGCCTAGTTCGCTAGCTTTCTCCTTCTCAAATGTCTCGAAATACTGATAGATAATGGTGACTGCAAGAAGGATTCCAGTCCCAGAACCAATAGCTCCCATGAAGTCAGCCAACACTGTGAGTGCACCAATGCACATTCCTCCAAAAGCAGCTGCTGTTGGAATGTATCGGTTCAGCTCCTTTTGTAAGTTGGAATCACGATGTCCAGGCATCACCATTTGTTGTTCCTGCAAAAAGCATCACAAAACTGTATAGTTTGATTCTGACTGACTGGCAATTAAACATCTAAAAACAACATAGCTTCAACTCTAGTATAACTAATGATGCGTTCAGAGTGAGCACACATGTATGACAGAAAACATGCTACTAACAAAACCAGAAGCTACCCAAACACTTTTAACAACCAGGCGAATAAAACACAGCAACAACTTTCTGACAAACAATGATASAGCCAACTAGTAATTTGGTCCCTCTGGATAGTGGTGATGAGATCATTCTGCTAAAAGTATTTTGCGCAGATTGGTTAAGTATTTGTTACCACCAGTTCTAATAACTCTAAAACAAGAAGCACGAGGTAACATTAGTTTGCCCTCTTATGAAGCAACTATGCCAGGGAGATTTGCCCGGTTAGGCTCAAAATTCCTAATATCTTGACAATCAAATAATCTGAATTCCAACATAATGCAAGTTATGCTGAGGGGGGAAAGGGAAAAAAAGATTATACAAGTGCTTGATCATATGTTCCACTTATGGTGACAACACATAAGATGAATTCCTTTTATGGTTCTTACAATTCAAAATATAAGGATCTGCAAAACAAGTTTATGTGATCAAATGGCAAGAAACTCTCAATGAAAAAYCTGACAGAATCAAGGGTGTGATTTTCGACCAATTCAAGAAGATTACTCAGTAATCTGCTTTTGAATGCGAGTTTTGTGGCCAGATAAACATCTGTAGTTGATCATAACCAGTTTAATTTTGTAGGAAATAAACGAGGCAAGGAAAAACTATAAGGTGACTAAGAGCATCTAAAGCTTTTAACTCTTAATAATTGTTATTTCAGCATCAGGGGAATTTTTTTTCCCAAATGACCATTCTCAGCACGGCTGGAAAGATCCAAACAAATCCTAATATTCACACAATCGGCTACTTAGATAGATAAAAACAATTCTGTAATTCTTTGAAATATTTTAATGGCAACAAAACAAAGAATAAAAGAAAATTCTGCTTAGATTGATAAAAATAATTCTTTACTTGTTTGATATATTTTAATGGCATCAAAACAAAGAATAAGAGAAAATTGTCAATTCATATCAACATATTCAACCCCAAGATACTATAAATACTATAATAGCAGGTTCTACACTATGTTTTATAAGCCAAACTGATTTGGAAATTGAAACCAAATTTTGGCAGCATAAACATATTGATGATCCCAGAAATTTCACCTTTCCATGGCTTGGCTATCCAAGCACTTTATCATCCCAAATTTGTAATCGGACATTTTAGTTTCCAAGGAGATTTTCAAGGTGACAAAAGCAATCTAGTGATGCCTATAGAACTAGAAACTTTTTTCCTCCAAACAAGCAATTACTTTCTTGCCTAAAGCAATCTGTCCAACTTTGCTATCATATCAGAAGAATGGCATCATATTAAAGCAAACTATGCATCTCATTATTCATACCTTGAGCTGCTTGGCAACATCTCTGGCAGAAGATCCAGAAACTTCAATCCAGGTCTTTGAGAAAAGTGCACAAGCTGTAAGCATGAAGACGATGTAGAAAAGAGCATGGAATGGATGAGCTAGCACATCTGCCAAGCTGATATACACGACGTCAAAAGTAAAGAAACAAGTCAGCTCTCGAGGGATTAGATACAAAGATCAGGTATTCAATACATCTTTCTTTCAAACCATATTTCCCGTTTTGAGGGTGAATCAGGAGAATGAGAATTCTTCTGCTTTCCCTCCCAAAAAGTTTGCCTTTGCACTGTATGAACCAGTTCAGGCTTTTCTTGCTCATCACATGAGAAGCAAACACAAATCTCAACCTTAAGGTTGTTGGGTTTTTTGCATCCCCCAAAATTGCCACTAGATCCTTGGGCGATAATATAAATAGTTCCCTGGGGAAACAATCATTACCTTGATGGTGCAGTAACATAATAAGCCAGACCACCAACAGGAACAGATTGGCCTGAGTATTCAGATTCCTTCCACTTCCCCAACAAACTCACAAAGAAATTACCACTGTACCTCCTGTACAGTAACTGTAGAGGGAGAAAACATCACATCACAATCAGATGAAAAAAGAATTTGTTGAATCACCAAAACCCAAAAAGCTTTGAGTACCTGAGAGATGAAGTAAAGGTTGGATACAAGTGCAGACTGAAGAATGATTGGCATGTTAGAGGTATAGAAAAGCTTGATTGGGTATGAACCTTGTTGTCCACGGGCATTTTTCGATCGCACAGGCAAAACCACACGGAAACCTTGGAAGTAAATAACAATCAGGAAAATCAAGACTGTAGCAAGAAGATTTGTTACATTTGGAAGATTCTGCCGGTAGAAAGCCTCTCTAAGAGCACGAACTTTGTCTTTCCTAGTTATTGTTAGATGGAACAAAGCAATGACAGCACCTTCAAATTCAGCACCACGTCCACTGTTAACAGTTGTAGGGCTGAATGCTTTCCAGATAATACTCTCACTGAAAAGATCAATGGACTAGTTAGCACACTAACCCTACAGAAGCATAAATCTCTAACGGACCGAAGACTAGAATCAGTAACATACCAGATATTGGTTGCTATAAACAAGGAAATTCCAGAGCCAAGACCATAACCCTTCTGAAGAAGCTCATCCAAGCATATAACAATAATACCAGCAAAGCAGAGCTGAATAATTATAAGAATAGCATTCCCGACGCCAAGTTGGCCAACACTGCCATACATCCCTGAGAGAACATAAGCAACAGCCTCACCAACTGCAATAAGGATGCCAAGCAACTTCTGAGCACCATTTCTGCAAAATGATGAAAAATATAACATTTGAGTTCAAACTCAACTTAAACCAAAATAATAATGAAAATAAAGGATACACTCTGCTCAATATCAATAGATTTGAAGCAACCCGGCCACAAAAAACTAAACTAAAAAGTGAAGAGACAAGGCAGAATTWMAAAGATTGATGCATCTGCAGTCTAAATAATTAAGGGATGAAAAATTCAAGGTCAAGATTCTACTTCCTTACCTAACACAAGGTTTCCCACTAAGACCTTATACACCGATTAAGCATCTCACTCAGTGACTTCACTCAATCTTTTCTTATGAAAATCTGAAAGTTTCAAAGCATGACATCTAACACAAAAGAAAAGAAAAAGGTCTCAAACAGTAATACTACTCTACAAGAAGAATTCTGGAACTGCAAGGATGAAAAAAGAAAAAGGAAAGGGAAAAGCAAATCAACCATCTTAATGAAATTTATTATCGACTGTCACATGGACTAAAGCCAGCTGAAAGGAAAGTAAAGAAAGAAAACCAAATAAAGAAGTACAAAATATCAAAGAGGAAAGAAATTAACTTACAAGAGTGCACGATCTTCACGAACATTGTTGTCAACTTCGATAATTTTTGACCCAGCCAAGAGTTGCATGACCAGTCCTGATGTCACAATTGGCGTAATTCCTAACTCCATGACAGTCCCACGGCTTGAGGCGAGAATAGCCCGCATCCAATAGAAGGGGTCGCCACCCGTTGTAGAATGTATGCCATAAAGTGGAAGCTGACTACACACCAGAAAGATAAAAAGAGAGATCACTGTATATATCACCTTCTCCCTGAAGGGAATCTTCCTGTCTGCACTTTGAACTTCAGGGAGAAATGCAAGAAATGGCCTGACCAGATGCAGCACTCTAAACCCTCCACCCATTTTTTCACAAGTTGAACCTGATCTACAACCTGTATTTGGTCCAGGAAAAGAATCTGTCAGCAGATATGAAGATTGCTAAAGCAAAGAGCTCTATTCAGTAAGTAGACATCTTTCATAGACATTTTGGGTTACTATAGGAAAGAAACAAACAACTTTCAATTGCTATAAACCTCAAGGAAACAAATTTGTCAAGGTAAGGGAACCGAGGTACTAGAATTGATACAGCAAACTATATTCATATTTCCTACTCGTGATCTTTTCTTGAAAAGAGAAATTAGCTGACAGGCTTTAGCTAAATACAAAACTGTAACAGAAAATCACATCCCACTATCCAATTTGCAGATAAAGAAAGAAACTTTGATAAAATTAGAGACCAAACCAACATTAAAAGTCGAATTCAATTAGATTGAGCTAACATCCGCTTATCCTCAATAGCTCGAGTACACRCGAACMAAAAAAGATACCATCTTTAAAACAGTGAACTGCGATTAGAAATCTAAATTTTAGCTTCCCGCTCCAATTGAAGAAATAGGGAATTTAATTCCTCAAAACATGAGATGGTAATCTTAGAAGGAAAACAAAACCATATTTTTTATCCTATTTTTCTTCAACCACAGCCTCGTGATTCATGCATCACTAAACGAGAGAGATCAAATACAGATTGTACATCGATATGGGCATGCAGACATATACATAGCAGAGAATTGATCAGATCGTGAAAACTTCACGCAAAATCACTCATGCAATTCAGAAAGTGAAACAAAACTCCCCTCATGGACCACCAAGCTAAAAATTTCGGAAAAGCAAAGCAGAAACTCCGAAAGATCATATATACTTACAGATCTGGATAGATATTTGATTGCCAACAGATTTTTTCCCCTATTTTGAATAAGTTTCAAAATGTAGAATATTGGGATCCAAAATTGACTTAGAGTTACAGGAAGGAATCAAGTTAAAGAGCCAGTAGCAAGAGATCGGAGAGAGGAAGGGCAGAGAGGCGAGAGTTGAGCCAGAGACGGACCGGGACAGGCAGCAACAAGCAGCGAGAAGGAATGGCAGCCGGAGAGCTTGAGGGAAGGAACCGATTTCCGGCTTTGAGGCTTAGTAATCGCGTAGGAGACTCTTTATCTTAGTAACTCTGAGATCAAATCCCCTAAGTAATTGATAATTTAAAAAATTAAAAAAAAATTACTGGACTTTCTGTCTGGATGGGAGTTGGTTTGGAAATTTTTGGAGGGATTAGGTTTAGATGAGATTGAGGACAATAGATTTATATTTTATGTACATGTCAAGAAATTCAATTTTAGATTAGGCTAATTTCATCTCTTGAACTGAAAGCCTTATATCATACTTTTTAACTATATATGTAAATTTGCTTAATAAAGTCATGTGAATTGAAAAGTCTTCAAAAAATAAAAGGATATCATCCGTGTGAATGATGTGTTATAATATTTTGACTGATCGCTTGTTGAAATAAGGATGATTCACTCTTGAGCTCAAATGTCATTACTTTCGATTGGAAGTAATGGTCTGGTATACAGAATGTCGTCTTATTCCTTCCTCTGGGTAGATGCTCAATTGTTAAAAACTAGATTTAAGGTGAAACTTTGAGAACCATGTAGTTTTAAAGCTTACTGAAGAGGATCTTTCTATCTAGTAAAGAGACTTTGGTGTCGACAAGGAAAATATTTAATGGTTTATCATTGACAACTAACTGAAGCTTTCCTTCAACTTATTTCGCTTTTTTATTCACATAGAATGCCTCACGCGGTCATGGAAATTGGGATGGTTAATGAAACYCAGCTTGAGTAACTCCCAACATTCTGTAATGGCCTGTTGAAGAAGATCTGSGRATATGCCAAAATGACCAGCCTTTGTAGGATTAATATCTTTATTTAATTTGTATGAAACATTAGAATTAATCCATAAAGGAGAAGAGCATTTCTTTTAGAAATTCGATGTGAGTTTTTGCACAATTTGAAGTGATTAGCATTTGTCTGATATCTTCAACTTGTTGTTGCGAATGATTACTAATTTGATGTAATTGTGGGACTGTGGTGAAAGGTTTGAGGTGATCTTTTCACCGAATACCATCAGCTCCAAGTAATACTTTATAGCATTTTTGCAATGTCGAGAATATATCAAATCCCAAAACTAAATCTTTTCCAAGAGATGAATCTCCCAAGACTTTAGTTTTTATTGCGCATCCAGAAAATATTTCTAGCATAATTGGTCTACTGATTAAATTAACAGTATAGGATTCTCATTAGATACTTTACATTTTCTTTCATACGGCTACCAGAAAGTATCAGAGAGTATTTATGAATTTAGAATGGATATAGAGGCTTATGTATCAATGAAAGTAATGAGGTGAATGGGTCTAGCATATTTAGATAGGAATAGTGAAACATGGATTTGTGGAATAGTCTTGGATTTAGGCTAGATTGGCGAAACTTTGAAGATTTGAGAACTGTAATCATCAAAATCATCCTCTGGTTCTGAATTATCTTCTTGACTTGAGTATTCAATATATTCAAGGTTATAGTCAGAAAGATCTACCTTACCTTTGTATACTGTTGGATAGAGGCAATTAGATTTTGCTTCTTTTATTTTGACTTCTTGGAATAGTTTTTTGCTTAATGACCCTTTTGTTGCAGAAAAATATCTATCAAATTTTGCCTCAGACTTTTTCTTCCTAAAGAATTTCTTCTTTCCTTTTCTAGGCTTGAATTTGGATTTTTTGGAATTGTTCTACTTGTAATACTTCTTATATTGGTCTTTTTTCGTTAGTCCACAGCCACATCCTTTCTTTGGACACTTTATTTGAAAATTTGGTACAAGTTGATTCAAGCTGTTTTGCATACTGGTAGTTTGTCATTATCGCTTCCATCCACAAGACCAAAGAAGCAGCAACTAAGGCAGTAAAAAAGTTGAAAGGTTTCATCCAACAGTTATCAATGTTTACACGAATCTCTCATATGCAATCCAACAGTTATCGTAATTTCTGTAACGTTAGGTTATAAATAGAAATAAATTATGAAATCTTATTTTATTTCAACAATCTGTCTATTAACTATCAAAGTTATTGAATTATCGATTCTCATAGCTATTAATTTTTATATAACTCATAAATTAAGAGATAAAGATTAGATTTTTATTAGTTAAAAAAATAAAGGTTACAAGTTTTTAGCTTGGGAACAATAAAGAAAAGCAGCAAAAACAAGACACCACTCTCGGATCATCAATCAATAGTTCGCTAGTGGTTATGCAGGAAAATTAATTTTTTATAATATTTTAACTATCTAAGAGTCTTTTTAAATATTTTAAATATTTTTGATGAAGTTCAAGAAGAAGATTGTTCTTCATAGACAATTACTTTGATGGGTGAAATGGTTCTCAAACGATAATTTCATGGCTATCAATTTAAAGGGCAAGAATAATGCTCTTGCAAACATGCTTTAAAGATCCAAACACTCACAGGTGCAATCCATAATCTCCATCATTCCTGAAATCCATCTTATCTCTGAAATGGATCTTTCCAACTCCATTTCTTCATTACCTCCTGAAATCACTGAGTCCATCCTTGACCTCACCCTTGTTGAAAGAATTGATCTTCATTACAAACTCTTCCACGAAATTCTCCTTTAAAAATATGGACTTTAGGTGTTTATAGGTATTGAGAATAACCCAGATCACCCCTATCTCACAATTTTTCACATTCAAGATTTTCATTCATTTCCAAAAATAGCATTGTGTAATTTTTGGTRCCTTTTGGAAGCTTACTCTATTGCTTTCACTTTTAATATGGACAAATTTTTTTCTTATCTCTGGCGATGTGACAATGGTAGATATGTAGTTATTGAAAAAAAATACTTTTACGAAATGCTTTGTTGGTTTCAAGACCCAGGATGTTGGTATAGGTTTACTACTGACAAGTGTAAAAGATATGTAGTTATCAAACTAAGGTAAAAATCATGCCACAATGACAATCACCAAGTATTTATCATCTTCGAACTTGCGAGATAATAGGATAGCATAATTTCAATATTGGGAGCCCTTTATTTCAACGTCATAATCCAGAAGACATGGACTTGGTTTTTGTGTTCCATGGTATATTCTAACAGAGCTGATTTTAGTCTCATCCCTACAATAATTCTATTATGTCCAGACTAGTCAAGTCATCTATATTATGTGGAGGTGTTATTGTATTTAGAAGCTCATCTAGGATATCACACCTAYGATCRAAACGGACGCAGGGAACTCATTTATCCTGAACTAATCTATTCAGATGAAGATTTTGAAGTTACCATTTGCTTACTTTACTGTAGCTAGTGACAAAGACTTTGATTAAATATTATGGTTGAAAATCATCATCAAGAACGAAAATCTTCCCTTCAAAATTGATCTATGTAATGTCTCTTTCAGTGTCAGTGTGTTGTCATTATCAGAATTATTTTTCTGTATGTTGTCATTATCAGTTTGACTTTAGTTAGTTTTATCTTTTCATATTTGCTTTTAGCATGTGAATACCTTATTCTTTTATAAGAAAATAATATAATGTGTATTTGAAATCGGGATTGGAAGTTCGAAAGTGTCTATAAATACTAAGGCCTTCATTGTTGAARGGTCTCACTTGGTTGACAATAATTTTCTTGTAAGAACATTTGTCATTCAATAAAATTATATGTTTCTAAGTTCTCTCTTCTCTCTCCTGGAGAAGATCTAATTTCTTTTCTTATAGTGTCCAAAATCATAGTGAGAGTATGCTCTAAGCTTGCAGCTTTGGCTGATCCTGCTCATCAAAAATCGTCGTGGCTTCCTAACTAGATTAAACTTGGCGAGCTAAGATCTGCTAAACCGAGGGATCTTAATTTAACGTTTAAAAGGCAGGGCTTGACCATGAAAGGCCAAGAAGGCTAARAAGGTCTCCTAGCATAATCTTCATTAAATCATAGTATCCAAGTTCTTGCAGAGGTGTCTCCGATAAGGTGTCTAAGATTTGATATCAGAGCCAATGAACTTATTTTACTTGTTCTTGGTATATAAGGTGGCACTTAAGTTTTGATCTATTAGAAATCAGTCAAATTTATTAACTATCTTCGGAAGGATAGAGAATATTTAATTACATGATGTCTACTTTCTCCACACCAACTGTTTTAGATTCATCATTTTTCATCTCAATTTTACCCTTTCCATTTTTGCCAATATCTCAACCTTCGACTTCTGGAAATATTGATTCTTTTTATGAGATTTCGTATACACCCGATGTACAGCTTCCTGATCCTCAACTACCACTCATATATCCCTACCAAATATTTACCAAGAAACATTCGTCCCTTATCCCAAAAGTCACTACTCAATTGATAAAACCTTTTTCCTCACCACAGGTGAAAGAATATGTCCAAGTGAGCAATTTCTCTTCTTCTTCTATTCTAGCAACTTCATAAAAACAATTTGTATCCTTCAACATCCCATCATAGTTCGACAGGGTTACACACATCTTCATTTTGGAGGAATTAGAATCGGTCTTATACTGCATGCCAGAAAAGGTCTTGTTGCTATAGCAAGATTAGCATTCTTAAGCTCCAGGATAAAAAGTTACCCGCAGCATGTAGCATACGGACAGCGTTAAATGCAAGAACAGCCAATGGTGACTTAGTTTCCTAATTTTAACATTAGTTTTCAAGATCCAAATCTTCTCAAAGCTCTCAAGATAGAAGTCCCGATCACTGACATAGATATGCAAGAAGACTCAATACAAGCTACACTTTATTACCAAATGGTTTACAAAGTCCAAAATTATGCACTTGACTTGGCATTACCATCCTCCAATGAAACAACTTTTGTGGAGATAAATTTTGCATTTGCAGCACCAAAGCAAATCCAAATACCCAAGCAAATATCTCAAGACGAGCTTGTCAATCTAAAAAATGGATCACTGGTTATGAAAACTTCATCAAGCTTCTCATAAACCCATTCAAACCACAGATGTCAGATACACCTCCCTTCCAGGTGGACATAGTGAAATTGCTTTCAAGGCTGAATCATCCACATCGTGACACTGCCTATCTTCTCCACAAATGTGCTTTGCAAGATTTTCCATCCACARATATTCTTGCTATCAAATTGCTACAGGATGGTAGACCTATCTATGAATACAAGGATCACGATGGTCATAGCAGATGGATCCATTCTGTAATTAYAGCTACTGTTAGCAATATAAAAAACAAGAACGGTTATCCAGTTTAGGATTTGACAATGAAAAGTCAAAGTAGATAAAAAAATCCAGATCTAACTCTCTAAGATCTCTTCTGAAGAGATATGAAGTAGGAGATCTTACATTAGGATTGCTAGGAGAACCTAGTGGCAAGTTCGATTACTATGTCACATATTGCAAACCCGAACCTACTAAATCATCACCACCCAACTCATACTTATTGTGCCTAATTTACCCATGATAGTCATGTTTCAGCCAAAAGAATTCCACCTCTAAACCTATACAAAAGATAATGTCTAACATTAGACAAAAGTCCCTACTCCAAATATTATTGATTCTTCCGGACAGCCACAACACTTTCAGTAACTAAGAAGGTTCTAAACTGGCAAACTGAAAACTCTTTGAGCCAAAATAGAATGCTTTCAAAGATATCCTCACAACTTTCAAATTTAGATCAAAAAGTATTCACCAAAGTTGATTTCATAACTAGTATCATTACTGAAATTCAGTCAAAAATTGCTATTATTCATGAAAGACTCATGAATATGGCAAGACGACTAAATGTTAATTGTTCCATTTTCTATGCCAAGGAAAGTAAGAAGAAAAGTCTTTAAAATCAATCTCAGTACCGGTATTTTGAAGTAAGAGGATAGAASGAGAGAACAATCTCAGTACCAGCAATACCAAAACTAGTTTCCTCCCTTGTTCCAAAATGTTAAACTTTTTCAAACACCTTTCTCAGTTAGAGCCCCTTCACAATCTACAATATAGTACCTCCCTTCAGGGTCTCTAATCCCTTCTTTGTTGCATCTCCAGAATTTCAACCTTCGACCTCCATCCCCAAACTACAACCTAAAAGACCATATGCAGACCACCACCTCCCAAACCTCAAGTGTCTGAACCACCAAGACCTCAATTATCTGATCCATCCACATGCCAAACTCYATTACAGAAGTAGTATATTATGTAATCCCAAGAATTCTCTATGCTTTAGCACGTATTGCATCTTGCAGCTCATCAAAATGAGCCACCRTCTCTTCCTAGTCTATTACTAATAATTGATGGCTAAGAGAGTTCTACATCATTTTCCACTTCTGACTTAGAGTCACATTTCAAAACCAGAAATGTTCATGTCAGGATCTAGTGTTCACTTCCAAGCACATGATCCAAATAAACTATATGTGGAAGAATAAAGGTTGAAAGTCTTCCAAATTATTTTTAACAAGGACAACCAAGGCCTATTCTTGTTTATTGTATCCTAAATTTTTCAATCTTGATGACATACCCCCAGAAAAATTGTTTAATCAGATCAGTGAATTTCATTCATGGCTATACACAAAAAATTTGAAGACTCATGAATCAGATGTTGCTATTCTTAGCAAATTTACAACAGGATTTTTAGGAATATTAAAAGCCTACTAAATTAATCTTGGTGCTTATCGACAACATGCTTTTATTCAACAAACCTTTGATTGTGTTATCAGAATATTACATGAAAATTTTCTTTGTCATCAAYAAGAAAATTTTGACATGATGAGAGAAGAAYTCTTTAAAGTCAAATGCTACTCTTACAAGCGTAAGGATTTTGCAGCAATACTATGAATTCATGGCTAAAAAATTTTTGTCATTGATGGAACATATAACGGAGATTTAAAACAAGTATTTATGAATTCCTTTGATGAATTCCTTGCCCAATAAACAATCAAGACAATTCAGTCTTAAAATTTGTTAATCAACCCAGATAACTCTTAGGTAAATAGATAATGTACACAGTGCTTTTTCAATTAATCGAAGACACATGAGCACCAAGCTGGTTGCCTAGAATAGTACAACAAATATTTCCATTTGAAAATAGTAATGTACTTAAAGCTGAATTAATATATATATAAATTAAATTTTGAAATGTAGAACCTAACCAAAATTAATAAAAAATATTTTTATAATATTTTGATAATATTTTACATCGGAATTTTTCTTCTCACCATCTATCTACCATTCTGGCTAAATATCTCATACAATTTTAAAATAGTTGATCATCTGACTTGAAAAACTTTTGATGATAATAAGCATTAACGTTTTTCATAATCTATACACAAAAATCCACAATTTTTTTTTTACAAAAATAGAACTCTTCATCGGAATTTGGAAGAAATTTTTTATCTCAAAAATATTATTATGATATTCTTTCTTGTCGCCCGGAAATTCGATGATTTAAAATGCCCCAAATTGGGAAAAGAAGCCACGAGGGCGCACCACAAAARTTATCCCTCGATGCCTAAGCTTCTCGATTGCCACGTCAACCATCTTCTTCCTCAACCTGCATTCCTTAACTTAAAAAAACAAAATAAAAAAAAAAAGAGAGAGAAAAGAAATCATACTTATTTCGTTCGGTTCTATTCAATTGCCTTTCTCAGAAGTATTTTTGAAACCCCTCCACATCTACCTCTGTTTATCTACATTTGAGACTTCATTTACCTTTCTCCCTCTAAATCTCAGCCTCTAATTCAGTCGCTCCTCGCTGCTTCGCCGCCGCAAAAAAATGAATATATTCAGATTAGTCGGTGACATGACGCATTTGCTGAGCATATTAGTTCTTCTCCTCAAAATTTATGCTACCAAATCATGCTCAGGTTTCGCTATTTCCTCCATTTTCATGTTTATGTATTATATCTGAATATTATGTTTTTTCATGCAAGAATTCATATTTTATCTGTTTTGCTTAGAAGAATTTGAATGCTGTGTATTTTCGTTTAATGTTATCTGTGGAATATGTATTTCTTTGGTTCTCAGCATTTATATTTGAATTTCTTTGGTTTATTAAAGTGAGTGAGTTGCCTAGGGTCTATTTCGGTGACCATTTATCAGAGTAAATTCATTCGTATAATAAAAAAAGAGTTCCTGAGTAAATTCATTCTTACATTTTTGTGATCCTGTATGAAAGTTATCTTTAGATTAGATTTGTTTGATCAGTAGAACTAAATTGACTTGCTGAGACACTGAACCTTTGAGTTCGAGAAAGAGTTCCTGTATGTAATAATCTAATTCTTTGGACTTTAATTTTTTGAGCAATTGCCAAATTTCGTAACAACACATTTCTATGCCTCTTCATATGTGGGCACCTATCTCTGGAAATGATGGTTCACAAAATATATTTGCTAAGCATATTAGTTCTTCTCCACCAAACTTTTGCCACCAAATCATGCTCAGTGACGCCGTTTTCTTCTCCATATTTACATTTATGTATGGGAAATACTGTTTTGTGATCCTTCATGAATTTATTCAGAGTTGATCTCTGTTTTGCTTGGGAGAATTTAGTGCTTCTTATTTTTGTTAAGTTTCGTTGGTGGATCTTGAGCTTCTTTGGCTCTCAGCATTTATACACTTAATGCTTAAATGATTAAAATTGAGCGCCAATGGAATTCAATTCTATAAGGAAATAAGTATAATAGAACGGTATTACAATATATGTTGATGTTTGGATAGTTGCAAATTTATGTTTTCATATATGAATCTATCTATGAAGTTTAAGTTTATTCCATCTTTTCAATTGAGTTGTTGAACATTGAACTTCTTGAGTTTGAGAAAGAAACTCGGCTGGAACCATAAATGGGTTTTCTCCTCTCTGATGATCTTTTCTATAGGCTATGCTATTCAATCAACGAGTTAAGCCAATTCCTGTTTGAGCATCTAATTTTGTGTCACGAGCACAAATTTGTTTTTTTTGGTAGTGTTCTGTTACCCATTGCTTATTCTAGTTCTTTGGAATCTAATTGTTTGAGAATTTTGAAAATTTTTGGCACCAGATATATGCTTCTCCGTATGTGCACAAGTCATATCTCTGGAGATGAAAGTTGATACAATACATTTGTTCGTATGTATGTCTTTAAGACTTTGTGGCTTGACAGTATTGAAACTGCATATTTAAGATGCTTAACTTTGTAATCATGGTAAAATATTGATTGTTTACTAGTGCTTAAGTTCACAAATGAGGTATTGAGAAAGTACCAGGTTCACTTTTGATATATTTAAAATATGTACTAAATGATGTCTCAAATCCAAGTAAATTTGTGGAGTGTATAGATGATTGACTGATGTGGCTGATATCTGTTTSAGGCTCTTTGTGTGGGCAGTTTAAATAGTTGTGGTTTAGTATGTGAAACTAAAAACTTTAGTATGGACTTTGGAACCATCTGCGTAATTGCATAATGTGTGTAAATAGAGATATCCACTGAGTAAGATCTGTTTTATGATTTTTGTGGTAGTAAAAGTGAAAATTTGATATTCTATTCAGGGATTTCATTGAAGACTCAGGAGTTGTATGCAATGGTATTTTTGGCTCGGTATGTGGATTTATTTACTGATTTCATCTCGGTGTATAACACTGTCATGAAGATAGTGTTCATTGGAAGTTCTCTGGCAATTGTGTGGTGCATGCGGTTTCACCGAGTTGTGAAGCGCTCGTATGACCGTGAAGTTGACACTTTTCGTCATTACTTGCTGGTTGGGGCGTGTTGTGTCTTGGCACTCTTAATTCATGAGAAATTCACTTTTCAGGAGGTCAGTTTGCCGTATTTGTTTGATGTGTCTGGATTGCAGTGCATTTAACTTTTTTTCCTTAGTCCTATCCTTTTAAGGGTCTGAAATTCTTCAAACTTTTCCCAATTTCTGTAAATTTCTTAGTTTTTTTCGGTGATTGTTACTTTACTTTTTATGTAGCTATTTGCACAAAACTTTATCACTGACTTTTGCAGTTTGTAATTTAATTGGTAAAGAATAACATGAGCCTCCTGATTGCTAGGAGATTTATTTGCGGAAGGAAAATGTCATTCCCTTGATGCTTGGTTTGTGATGTTCATACTTTTCTGCATTAGTGGTGAAAATCAACCATGAAAATTCATTTTTCCTAGCTGAGTTGTTGAAATGATATGATTAACTCTTCTCTTTCTGTTACTTGTTTGCTTTGGGGCTTGTATTATTCCTCATTGTGTTTAGATTCCTTAAGCTGATTTATTTTCTTTTTCAAATTTTGAACATAAATTAGGACATGATCCTTCATCGTGAGATTTTGATAACCAAACAATGGTTTCACTAAGGCCAACTGTTTATCTATGATCTCACAAATCATTCATTATGATAGGAATATAATACTTTTTACATTTTCCTAACCTATGCAGCTTATGCAGCTTCGCTTGCTTAGATTGTTCAAGAAATTGTGGAATTCTAAGCCTTATATGCAGCTTCGCTTGCTTATATGACAGGTGGAACTTTGAGTCCTTGGAGCTTAACCTTGTGAGGTCCTAGAGATCTGAAGCTTTAACCTTACTCTATGTCTCATCTTTAAAATTGGCGCCAACAGGACACATATTTAGAATTAATAAGTGTAGACTCTTGCTTACCATTAATGAGTATAACAAGTTCAAAATTCACTCCCCATGGACCTGGTAGTCGTCTTGGATGAATATTTTGTGTCTGGTGAAAATCTCCATTAGGAAATAAAATGTTTGTGGAATATGTTTAACTGCATTTGGTTATTTGCTTTTGATTTGAGAGTTTGTCATGATAGTGTGTTGATTTATTCTGTATTGGTCTTAAAGTTGAGTAATGTCTATTCTTATTCATCCTATATTTTTCATGTTTGGACTTTTTTTGTGCATATGCGCCTGATCTTGGGGATCTTTTGTCTGCCAATTATTATCATTACTATCTGAGTGCTGCATGAGTTGTGGAATATCTTAGTTTAGTCTTTGGCTTTGATTTATTCTTCATGTCAACTAAGAATCGTCAAAATTACTGAGAGAGAGACGGAGAGATTCTCATTGACTTTTCTTGCTGTAGTTTCTTAGCTAACTTCTACTACAATTGAATTTCGGGTGTGCTTATAAACTTCCATCGTAAAGTATGGGGGAGTTACTTTGTGCTTCTTTCTATTCAGAACTGCTATTGACATTGAAATTTGTAATGATGGTTCATGGGSGACTTTAGCTAACAACTTGTTTTGTGGCTGGGAAATGCATATTAGGTGTCAGTCAACATTGTGCATTTACTTCTGTAGTTCTTCCGTTTTTTCTGGAAAAAAAAGTATTGTGCTTTATCATTAGTTGAGTTCCAACAAGTGGATCTTCACCAATTTATTTTCTGATATTCTTTCAGATACTGTGGGCTTTCTCAATATACTTGGAAGCAGTTGCAATTCTTCCTCAATTAGTTCTACTGCAAAGAAGTGGGAATGTGGACAATCTTACTGGACAATATGTCTTCTTTCTTGGGTATAGCGACTTCCCTTTGGCAGGACTACTTCCCTAGAAAAGAACATAACTGCACTGCTTTTCATTTGGATCAATAGATTTGGGTTTGAGGCCAGGATTTGAGAATAATAGATTTGCTTTGAAATCAGATCCATTAGGTTTTGAACTTTAATTGTATTTGATTGATGTARTTTTGAAAAAATCTTTGGGATAATAAAAAGGAACTGAAGGTGATTTATATTTCAAAATAGTTAAACATGATAACAAATGTTTAATTACAAATGGATACAGATCATTCTTTACATCTTTGATGGTAAACGTTATTGAATTTGTTTCTTGTGAGTATCTGACATCGAGAATATCACTTTCTTGCTTTTGGCTATATGTTGAATCCGGTGTTCCTTGATGAATTAGAGCTGTTCTTATCATCAAAATCTGCCATCTGATAATATTCTTGTTGTGCCAAATTACTTTCTTTATTGCAAAATAGATTCACACATTTGGTCTGACACAAAGATTTAGAACAGAAATTGACTATTTAATATACACCACCTTCCCCTGAATAAGTTTTAGTACCCCATACAAAAGGAGAATRYCACTTGTGTTTATTCTTGAGTGAGGGTACAGGTGTAAAATCATAATAGGAAGTGTATGTACTTGATCAAGTGGAAATTCACTTTGGAACATCCTAGACTAGAAAGGAGGAAGTTCATTCCGAAATGCGGCAGTGATATTCTAATCATTTCAATACTGCATCTTAGGACCTCAAAATCCAAATGTTACAGGTTATGGCTGCTAGCACATTTTGGATTTGCAGATAAAAGATACAGAAAAGATCTTTTTCCTCATCCAAATTTTTTACCTTCTTATCTCTTACTTGAATTTGGGTT
This sequence comes from Rhazya stricta, assembly GCA_001752375.1. Lineage (NCBI taxonomy): Eukaryota > Viridiplantae > Streptophyta > Magnoliopsida > Gentianales > Apocynaceae > Rhazya > Rhazya stricta. Next base: position 338,665 of record MEJB01000024.1, read on the forward strand.
TGCCAATACATGCTTTATTGTATTATACGTTTCCATATCCTTCTTGATTTATGATCCAGTTTGGTTTATTTATGTTTAATGGGAAAAGAAGGTGGATGCTTTGGTTATTTCTTTGAGTGAAGGGTAAGAAATAGGGGATTTGGCTTGAAGGGTTTATGTTGGTGAAGCTCCAATATGATCCACTATACCTGACGTATTGTAGTTGCAAGTTAAATGTATAACTGCTTGCAATCTTCCTCAAGTAGTTTTTCTGAGTGTAGTTTTGATTCAATATATACAGTGGCTTCTAGATATTTGAAATTGACAAAACTCACGAACATGTTTCAAGAGTCATGGATTTGAGAATCTCCAAAAGGGAAGTGCTAATTGTGAATAACTAGTTGATTCCTGTATTTGCTCTGTACTTCACCTGCTGAAAGATTGATACCTTCACACTGCATCTTGGTTTAATTTTCTTTGCTTCTCTTTAATTGCAGGGCTTACCGTGCATTCTACATCTTAAACTGGATTTATCGCTATTTCACAGAGCAACATTTCACTCGATGGATAGGTAAGTTTTCATGAGTTACACTAGTTGAGCTTCTGTCTATTTTGGTGGATAATCTTTCCCTTCCAATCTGCTATTTCTCCAGCTTGTGTTTCTGGTCTTGTCCAGACAGCTCTCTATGCAGATTTCTTCTATTACTACTTTATCAGGTAAYTAGATCCTAAACATTTTTATGATGGAACTGGCTTTATTGAGCTCTCTATTAATTTACAGAGACTAAGCCTGGAAGTTGATTTTGCAGCTGGAAAAACAATTCAAAGCTGAAGTTGCCAGCCTGASACCAGCAAAAACACAGTAAATGACATTTTTGGCACCATAACATGGGAGACATTTGTCCCAACATCACACTAGTCAAATTGGATGGTTTGAGCGCCGTTGAGATGTCAAAATGAAGTGGCACCAATACATGCATTCTAAATTTGGTGAAGCACCTMTGTTCATATAACGGGAACGTTTTGGTAGCTTTGTTTACATTCCCATTACATGTAAAGATGATTGTGGAAGTTGAGGAGCAAATATATTTTGTTAATCTGGCCTTCAATACAAGAGGTTTATGGAAGGATGGGTATGTCAGTAGTGCTTAGATGTGTTTTTCATTTTGTTACTCCCATATAATGTTTGAAATTCAGTTCATTCCCTTTCAATGCCTGTTTACATATACTTTATTTCATTACTACGTGGTCTTCGCAAGTGTTTGGYAGAATGGTTAGACTGTTAGATGTGCAATGATTTGAACGAATAAGGGGATGCAATCATAAATGTAGGTGAACAATTATTTGTTTATTTTGGAGGGGCCGAAGAATTCAGTAGAATATTTAACATTTCTGTCGTGAGGTTTGTTCTAATATACAACCAAACAATCACAGCACGGACAAAATGAAAGTCTCTCTCTTTCGACCTTGTTATTGTACTCAAAATTTGGTCGATCCAAAAGCTTTTTCTGAAAAACTGGAGCTGTTTATATACCAAATATAGTTCCCCTTTACATCCATTACTAGGAAAATAATTTAAATTTATTGCATTTCTTTTTTGAAAAAGTTCTAATTCTATTGCATTTGCTGGATTGTAAAGTGAAATTYTATTATTYTATATGATTTSATTTTTATATTTCACGTAACTTATTAYTATTAGATTATATATAATATATCACTTCAAATCAATTAAAATTCCCCACTATAAAGTTACATTTGAGAAATAGGAAGATAGAAGATGTCTTGGATGGTGTTAGAAAGATGAAATAACCATTGGATTTAAAAAAAAGAAGGGGACCAAGAAAAAGGAGTAATGGTCATAACTKCCTTTCCAAATTGACCACGACWAAGCTCATATAATATTTATGTGGAAGCGAGAGTGGGGTATGCTTCTTGGTATGGAACTAAACATCAACTGCATCTCACTTTCTACAACTTCTCTTCTTCTCATCTCTTCCTCTTCTTTTGTAAATTTCATCTCACTTCTATTATTGCTAAGTATTTAAATTATTCCTAAAATTCTTAGTTGGACTTTATTTTGTTAGTTGAATTGAGGAATGCTGTGTTAATTTACTTCGAATCAAGAGGATTGAATTGTTGCAATTGTTGGATGCAATTCCTTAACTCTATGTACTTCTACCCTACTRTAAATGACAAGTTTAATAAATATATCTATAATGCATATAAAATATCATTATTCATCCTTCATAATTGTATCTATCGAAACATCAAGAAAGTATGCAATTAATTAAAATTGATAACTTATTGAATAGCGTACTGCAAGATAAAGCCTCCAAGCAATCAAGGAGAATCCACTTTTCAACTTACTTATAAAAATACAATTAATATTCATTAATTTAATGGTATAGTCACATTTTACATTACRTTTACTATTTACTTAAGTTATTTCTTGCTGAGTTTTCYATATGATTTACCTTGTATTATACTAATTTTAATTTGAAATGCTTTATTGCAGTTTTTCATCATAGATTCAAGAAAAGGGGTAAAAATTGATTGTAAAAGAGCTTAAAGAGGTCAACCAACAAGCTTAGAGGAGTTTGGGGTTAAAAAGCAATTTTTAAAAGGTGAAAAACTTTAAAAATCRATCAAGTGTAGGAGAAACCACATCAGCTGTTGATTTCAAAGTCATTTTATTGCTTTGTTTTTTCGGAAACAAACCGACGTCGGTTTGGTCYAGATCAAGCGCTGATTTGGCTTTCTGGGCCAAAAATCCAACACTGATTTGAGCCGAATCAGGCACCAGTGGAGTCCTTTTTTAGGATTTTTAAATTCTATAYAAATAGTGTGTCTTATGGCCGATTTTAAAAACTTTTAGTTGCTTGAAACACTATTTTTTCATAGTTTTAAAGTAGTTTTCTTGAAAGCAACTTGGAGGAAGTCATTGTAAAGCTTGAAGACTTGWATTCAACCAAGATTGCTTAAGGATTTGTTCATCAAATCAGTTCATTCTTCTCTAATATATGGTTGTAACATAGTTATTTATATTTTGTATGATAAATTTCTTCAGTTTCTTAGGCTAAACTTTTTGGATTGGTTAGTGTTATTTGAGAAGATGATTTCTTCGTAATGGGTTAAACTCTATTGTGCCTTTATTGTTAATTTCCAATCTAATTGAATTGCTTATTTTCATTATGGCTTTTTTAATATTTTTTTGTGGATTAGCTACCTACAAATTGATTTCATAATTAATTAAAGAAGATTTGGGAGGTGAACTAATTGATTAGGAGTTAGACAATGATAACTCATTAGTATTAAACCAAGTAGGGATAGAATCGGTTTTTTTTTGAATGGTTTTTTATAGTAATTAGCTGTGGTTATTGAAATTGAAAATTTCTCAGTCCATTAATACAATTTTGATTAATCTAATTTACATACGGATATGAGTTTAGTTAATTGGAATTAGAAATTTTATTCCAAGGGATTGGATAAAACCTAAACTACCATTAACAATTAAATTAGATTTGATAATTAAGGCAATTAATGTGCGATTATTTTAGCTCATTATAGGACTGATTTGAATCAATATTCTAACCAGCCTCTCTTATCACATTAGATCTTTTGGATTTAGGCAATTGAATTCTGTAATTGAAMCTTTTAGATTACTTATTTATTTTTACTTATTAGTCTAATTCAATTGCATTCGATAGGTTCAAATTATGAAAATTCAGTAATTTTGGTACTTGATTAAAATCATTGCGAGCTTGACCTTGACTCACTTGTTATACACTTTTTGGTACTAGTATGCTTTCTAGGATTAATAATACATCAAGTTTGTGAGCATCACTTATAGATGATGCAACTAACAATAAAGCACTATATGTCAAGAGCAATTATGTCACAAGTAATCTATGCATATTTCGTACCATGGCAACATGGTCAAAGAGAAGAGGGAACTTTTATTAAAGATTATTCGTATTGCCAAAAGCATGTTGATAATGAAAAGTTATTCCCTCTCTAATATCAACAATTGTGCTCTATAATAATTCGTTATTTACAAATTACCTCTTGAGTATAAAATCACAAACTTTGAGAAACCAATACTTGAATCAAACATTTGAATCAAGATAGCTCAAGAAACAAACTTTGAGTGATCAAACTTATTCTTTTACTTCTAATGTTTCTGCCTTTTTTCCTTCTCTTTATCTATGCYGGGTTGCTCATTAACATATTTATTTTTCTCCACTTGGTATTTTTTTTCCCCATTTCTCTCCCTATTTACCAATGTTCCTTTTGTCCCTTTATTGAATTTTTCATTATTTTTAGGATGAATTTCAAGATAAACTCTAGATATGTTACCGAATCTCAATTCAAGGTCTGAAATTTTAATTTTCTCAATCAATGGCCTGCATTTTTGTTTTTCAAAAGTCTCAATTTAATCCTTATGTCACATTCCATCCATTCAACTAATAGAAGATGGATCTCAGACTCGGTTGAAGCACATGAGTATCTGTGAAGTTAAAGAAGGGAAATATCGTTCAATTCAGTGTACCCTATTGCCTATGGATCAGATTGAAGCAAAACAATAATTTTTCCTGATAAAAGGACTGAACTTAYAGCAAGAGCAGTAGAGATAGTGGAGAGATGCCATTGTCAGACAAACTTCATGCTCCTAAGCAAGATTCCAATTTCAAACCTTTGTCTTCATGTATAAAATTTTTTATTTTATACTCTTGAAGTAGTGTATCATTCTTTTATGCTTTGATTTTGATGCAACCTTTGATAAATTCCTTTAGTTATCCAATTATTCTACAATGCTGTTTTTGCAAAATCAATTTCTTTGATCCATGGAAACTCCTTTTTTTAAAAAAAAAAATATGGGTATGAATATGACACACAAAAAAAAGAAAAATGTTGTACATTGAGTATAATAATATGAGAGGCCTTACTATTCACTGCTAGCAAAGCTTGAACATTATGTGGCATAAAAGTCTGTCTAAATTGGACATGGTGAAGGATGGTCTAAATATAATAGAATTTCTCCATCCGCATATCTAGTAAATGAAACTCAATATATATCCAACCAAGGAAGACTTGGAGTTTGGGCCTCCAATGTACACAACTCGGTTTCAATCCACCTAATTCTGAATATCTCTAAAGTCAAAGAAGGTTGACATGAAATTCGATGGGATTATGCTCATCCATATCTACTATACTTTTGGACAATCTTTTATCGCATAAAAAGTACTTTCTTTTGGGCATCAACATGATGGGCATATGGGAGAATCCCAATTCCATGACAGGCATATCTTACCTTTCATAAAAGGAGAGGGAATAGGGTTGGATCCTTATGCTTCCATAGAAGATTATAAGCTATCTTATCACCTGGTGGTGACTGATACAACAACTCCTAGGCGCACGACTACACAATTTGCTAGTTGCAGATAACTCCCATGTAGGATTATCTTCCTRAACCTCCTCATTGAGATATGACTTAGGTTTGTAAAATATTCTTTAGGTATGAAATCCATCAAGAAATAGAGGTCACATCCTCGGTCTATCCACTAACAATCAAATACATGTTTCCTCCGCTCATTATCCAAGAGCGACGAAGAAGTATATATCACACAATCTTCCCTTCGGGAATTGTTTGTCAAATCAAAATGAAGTCCACCTCCCATTCTCAGAAAGAGAGAGAATCAAGCTAGAACCTTATGTTTCCATAGAAGATTCGAAGCATTCTTGACCATTGGTGGTGATGGAAGCAACAACTCATATGGGACACAACCATAGGATTTCCYAGTCGCAAATAGCTACCATGTAGCGTATCTTCCTGAACCTCCACATCTAGGTACACAAGGCATAGGTCCATAAGATATTCTTCGGGTTTGAAATCCATCAAGAAATCAGGAGATTGAGGTCCCATCCTTGATGTATCCACCAGTAGTYATATACATGTTTTCATCACTCATTATTTGAGAGGTTCGAAAAAATATATCGCATAGTCTTCCCTTGGGGAGCTATTTGTCAAACAAAAATAAAGTTTGTATCCTGTTCCGAATTATCTAGTGCACATCTTGCTTAAGTAGTCTATAACTATGGATAATACAACTCCAAGTAGATGGAGAAGTCAGTATTGAATCATAGTTTATTACAAGAGAAACCTTAATTTATTTTTTTATTTTTTATTTTTTTAACCATTGAAATTCAATGATCTATGAAGGGGCAAAGCTCTCACAACGTTATTTTTTCTATTCACAATGTACGAACTTGAGACCTTYTTAAGGGGTACCAAGCTCCTTCCCACTTGAATCAACAATCGTTGGTAACCTTTTCGTGCTTTACTCGAAGAAGTTTTTACCCATATTAATTCAGTTTTTGTCAGAATTCTTTGTACTATCTTAGTCAGTCTTACTTGATTAGTGGATTGGAGGTTATGGAAGTCGAGACTCCTTGCTCCTTTACTCTTGATACACTGTCGGCTAACTAATGATGTGTAATGTTCTTCGATCATTCAAGTCACCGCAGAAGAAACCTATATTTAGCTTCTCCAATTAGCTAATGTAGAATTAGGTAAATTAGTGGTTAGCATGGTGTACTCTGGTATTGTGGTTGAGTATTGGTTGATAAAACCTGACCTAACAGCAATTGACAAATATTTTTCCTTCCAATCACTTAGTTTTCGTCCAACCTATTAAACTTGAAATTGTATATATAACATCTGATTCTCTTGTGAATTTGAGAAACCTCGAAGTATTTTCCAAGTTATTCCTTTAGCATCACCCCACGTTCAATGCAAGATTTGTAACAACAATCTCAGAAAAGTTAGTAGCACAAAAAAATTTGGATTTGAGCAAATTYACCTTTTCCCAAAATTAGTTGCAAGACTTCACAAATATGTTCTCTATCGCTGAAGCTTGTTTGGTAGTTGCCTCATAAAAAGGAAGGTCATCTACAAAGAAACCATTAGAGATATCTRGGTCCATTATGGGAGCCTTCATAGACCACTTTTATATGCCTATTTGAATATAATAACCAAACTAAAGGACAAACAAATAAGGGGAAATAGGGTCCTATTTCCGGATTACTCTTGATGGTTGAATGTAGGGAGGGATTCACCATTCCATAAGATAGATATTGATGGACGAAATACAATTGATGATAAGTCTAATCAAAGATTCCCTGATGCTTACTTTGTGTAGCACCACCCCAATGAACTGCAAGTTCACATGTTCGTAAGCTTTCTCATGGTCAACTTTGATTGCCATCACACCATTCCAACAAAATAATTGCACAATCTTTAAAGATCATTAAATTTATTGCCTATTTCCTAGACGGTGAACGTTGAAATGTGTGAAGGAAATGTTATAGGTTGTAAATATAACTTTTAATAATTTAAGTGGAAGCTACAACTATGCCAGCCACAAGGGGCTCATTCGCTCAAGTTTGTGTAGAGATTGACCTCTATAAACTCGACAAACCTCGCATCTATTTCTTTCATTATGTCCAAAAAGTGGAATATAAGAGCTTGTACTTCATATGTTTCAGGTGTGCATATTGATACATATTATAAATGTGTACCTTTCTACACCCTCCGACTGCTGAGAAACCATAAGCAAGGCAAAGTGATCCAATAGTGCMACCAAAACAAAAGATTGAACACAGAGAATGAGGAAAATGTAATAACCCGACTTTTTCGAGGTAATAGAGACTAACTAGGCTATGATATTACGAGTCGAATTAGGATATTAAAATTAGGATATTAAAATTAGGATATTAGAGGTTGAATTTTGGATAGGATTATTGAGGATTAGAATAAATATGAAATATAATCTCGACTTAATCGAATTTTTGAAAATTCTTTTTTAGAAATTTCCAGCTTTGATCATAGTTTTAACTTTATTTTATTTGTTTTTCTTGAACCTATTTTTGAAAACTATATATATTACCTATGTACTATTTATCCTCTATTAGTTTACTTATTTTTAAACCTTTTAACCATTTTCTTCCTTAGCTAATTAATTTCTCCTTCAAATCCAACCATTCAATCACATTACTCGTGATCCAATCCTAGTTGTTTGATCCATCCTAGCTTGACTCAATCTTAGCCATTAAATTATTTCCATTGCGAGCCTTACATTTGGCATCCAATTGGAACAGATTAGTGTACACTTATGTGTCACATTTTTTGCCAAGAAAACCACCTCAACTGATTTGTTCTTCCTCTTCAATCCCTACTGTTTGATCCTACTTCTATGATGCAATCTTAACCCTTAGTCTCTTCCCATTCCATGCTTTCTACTTGTCATATAGTTTAATGTATTAGTTATGCTTAGGTGTCTGGAATAGATAAGAGTTKGCCAAGATCAGATCATAGTCRTGCATGCATTTTCTTTTCATCCCAACTGGTGGATCTCTCCCTCAAATCTTAACCATTTGATCAATTCTATTTGATTCAATCTCAGCCCTTCATCTTCTCATTACATGGTTRCCATTTGTCATGTGAATTGCGAGGATGAGTGTGTGAACATGTGTCATCTTAAGGTGGTTCTTTCTAAGATTTAATCTAGTCGTTGCTTGTGTGCTATGTTTGTCAGGTTTATTGAGCTTCTTGCAAGAAATCTTTTACAAACTTTGCATGGTGATGAGTTGTCCGAAGGAGAAACTTGGTCTGCCAAGGAAATAACACCTAGCATTCTTGCACATGTATGGTTTTCAATTTCCAGCTTGCAAACCTACCGATTTCCTTCCATTTTTCTGTCCGGTTCACCTCATTCTTACCTTATTCTTCTCATCAATTTTCTCTATAAATAGAGCTCTAGGTTTATTCCAAAATCTACACCAAAAGCCATGCAAACTCTTGCCATTAGTCAACTTTATTTCCTTCCCAAAACCAGCCGACTACTCTCTTTCTTTCAACCATTCTCTTAGCCTTTCTTTACACCATCACTACCCTATATTCTCCTTTCTTTGAGCACTCTTATGATCCACCTAGATATTCATTGTCTATCGTTAAATTTCAGGTGAGCTATAGTAGTCTGAGTTTGGAGAATAATTATGTTGTAGAATGGTGCATATTGTGGAGTGCCTGTGTGTTTCAGTTTCAGTTTTGCATAAGTTCTTGCATAGGTCTTGCACTAGAATTCTGAAATTTCATTTATAATATCATGATAGTAAGTTTAGATATTTCTTATATTGCATTTTTAATTGATTATTGCATGTTTATGTCTTAGATTTTTTTTCTTGGTATTAGGGTTTTGCCAAAATTTTCACATACAGTCTAAGCATCATAACAATATGCGTTCTTTGTGGAATTTGTATTGTGATAATTTTCAGAAATCTACGGAGCTTAGGAAGACGTTAGTTCAAATTTCATATGATTTTCACAAGTAAAACTCAAGTTATGAGTTAATATTTGAAGAGTGGTCAATATGGCTGATTGATCTTGAATTGTGTGTTTATCTTTATTTCRGAGAGTTATTTGTACCATATCAAGTCCTGATTTTTGCATTCCGTTAAAGCTTAGCATGTTTGGAGCATTTTGACACCAATTTCATTCGAAACCACTCTGTATTTTGTGAGTATAATTGAAATGCCACAACCTGTTTAACAACTGAATTTCCAACCCTATCACTTTTAAACCCTAATTCTTCTAACCTTTAAATTTTGGCCTTGGATATT